>NC_069406.1:85578793-85595134 GCF_026875155.1 Cherax quadricarinatus | reverse complement strand
TTTTTTGTAACCCCCACGAATCACCAACACTCGGGGCTGTACCTCACGTGACTGTTTTTTTAATAATTTCAAGAAAAGAAAACCATTATGAGACAAAAATAAAACCTTGGATAAAATAATAAAATGAACATACACGTGATTTTCATAATATTCCATACAGAGGGAAAAGGGATTTATTGGTAACAGAAGTGAGGAGGAACCAGGGATCACGCATGTTGTAACTCAGTGTTGCTAAATATTTATTTAGAAGGAGTGGAATGCTTCCTTCCCTCTCCTATCACTTCCTCTCTACTTCCCCCCCCCCCCTCCCTTCTAATACAGAAAATGCTGGACGTCTACTGTGCCTTTTTTTCTACACTACTTACAATTCTTCAGATTGATGTTCAAGGCCCCCTCAAGGGAGGGTACTTGATGCTGGTGAGGAGCTCTTGATCTAGGGAATTGGATCTGTGCTCCGGTTCCCTGAATTGAGTCTGAACACCTTCCATCTACCCCCCCCCCACTTGCGCTGTATAATCCAAACGGCTTTAGCGCTCCCCCATATAAAAATAATAATAATAATAATGACAATAATAAATAATAATAATAATAATAATATAATAAAATGACAAAAATAATAATAATAATAAAAATAACAATAATAAAAAATAATAATAAAATAAAAAAAAATAAAAACCCAATAATAATAAAAAAATAAATAATAATAATAATAATTTCAAAGGTGGTGTTGGGAGTGGTCACTTCCCTCACAATACCACACCTGAAACCAGCGGTAATACACAGTCCTGGGGGTTTGTCAAGTATATGCTCAACACAGAAAATTTATTAAAAATAATAGTTTAAGGGATGAAGAGGTTTCTAATATTCCATAAGAATTTAAAAGAAAGGATAAACACTGCAGCGGGCCTACAGACACATACTTGACAGGTCTTATGAAAAATTTAACAACTCTTAACCGAGATATCTGTCCTAACACATTTTAAAACTATCAATGATAATAGCATCATTAATCCTAATAAACCCATTTATATAAAGGGTTAACGTAGGTTCTTGTAATGGTACTGGTGAAGTGCATTTTAAACTACTAATTACGCAGGTGATAGACCATTACCCACATTGAAAGTTTAAAACTCGTCTGACAACCTGCCATTCAATAGTCAGCCCCTGTCGGATTAAATGTCAGATATCATTGTTAGAGGGTTTGACATGGATGCTGCTTGGCGTGGGGTCAGTGAGCTTCCTATGTGTTCCCCCATGCTTTTGTTCTTATGTAAGTAATGCAAAACAAAGATGCTTCCCTAACCTGTAGCTTCAGTCTTTTTGGGGCCTCTCATCTGCTTTACCATACAATAAAACTAGATATATTTAGTCCATAACTTACATGTCCACATAACGCATTTTTTGTTAAGAAAAAATAACAGCCAACCATTATGAGGTTTTCAGAGACAACATCAAATTGTTTGAAAAAGAGAGAGAGAGAGAAGAAGAGAGAAAAGAGAGAGAGAGAGAGAGAGAGAGAGAGAGAGAGAGAGAAGAGAAGAGAGAAGAGAGAAGACAGGGAGGGAGAGAGAGAAAGGTCAAAGTAAAACAATACGAATATCCGCATTCGTACATCATTATTGTCTTCACATTCCTCGTAAGAGGGAATGATCATTATAAAAATTATTTCCCAGCTAAAACAACTCATCTACCAATCATCGCCTTTGTTACAATACTACTTGTGCAGACATACGTACTCATTAATAACCAAATATTCTTTACAAACTTCCGATGAATCCCCACATGTCTTCATCGGCCCTAATTCGTCTCACTTCCATGTGGCCAAACTGTGCGTTTTTCCATCCAAATACTGTGTCAGTCCAGAGGTGCGAAGAGTACACCATGTGTGTGTGTTCAACTTCCCCTTTTTTCTTGCAACCAATTAGTGCTTGTAAGAAATCTTGCCACGATTTATGTTTTTTTTTTCGTCGATATGTGGGCATGCTTGTCACATACAAAGGAAAAGATATCCATACCTCGTCTGTTCATATGTGGGGGAAAATCCCTTAAAAAGTGGGGGTTTATGGTTGTTCAAAAACCCAGGAATTATTAGCGTGTTACTGTCCGCACTACCATCTAGCGGGCTGAGGGGAAACTTAGTTCCTCGGGTCTGATTTGCTTTAATTTTTGCTCCTGGTAGATTAACCTTACCTGGTGTAGGTTGAAGTTTGGAAAATCACTTCCCCTCCACTCTCTCCAGAAGTATTTTTTGTTCATGTTTACTGATTTACCTGGTAACCATAATGAGATGGGAAAATAGAAATGCCACCCTTTGTCTTTGTTCAAAGATCAACTTATTAACCTAATGTAACCAGAGTTTTTTTTTTTTTATTATCAGCTCTGCTGTTGGCCTGGTCAACAGGGTAGACTCTAGTAAATCGGAGGAAGATCCTTGTCTACAGGACCTAGTGGGAAAATTGATTCCTCTCCTCTGAAATCTGAATTTTGGTACTACGACCAAGTAGTAACAGGAATTCCAGAACATCGGGGGACCAAACCCCCACCCAGGGTAACCAACACCATTTCATCTAAAACAACATCCTGGAATAAGATACCCCTGTCCCAACATCTTGCTGGCACCACAGCGGGCCATTTTTTTTTTTTTTTTTAATTAAAATACTTAGAAAATTATCATAATTATTATCTAAACAGTTATTTATTATTTTTCCATTCTTTGTTCAGGCGGGAAAACGGTTTTCCCCACACTACTAATCTGAAATAGGATCGAAAATAAGGATTTTAGGTAACAAAGTCTTTTTTTGTAAACCCTGGTAAATATAATTACAATTTTTTTTTGCTTTGTCCTCTTCGCTCTCGGCTGAGGGATTTACTGCGCAGACCTCTCAGTTGCCTGCCCAGGGGTGGTGTTAGGAGGGGGTTTTTTTGCCCCTCTTTTTGACCCCTTTTGGGAAAAATTTAACTGCTTTCAAAAATGGGGGTTTTTGTCATAGACGCGGATTAATACTTTTTGGTTTTGACTTCCCCCCTCGGGGAAGGTTTTTTTGCTTTTTTGGTTTAGGGGGCCTTTATTGGGGAAATTTGGGCCCTTTTTGCTCCGGGTTTTTCCCCCAAATTTAAAACCCCTAAAAATTTTTTTCCCCCACCCCCCCCCGGGCGCGAAAAATCATAGGGGTTTTAAAGCGCCCCCCCCTTGATTATAAAAAAATAAAATAAAGCTTCTCCGGGGATCGATTTCGCCAAATTTTAAACGCGGGTTTTTCCCCCTTCCCCAAAAAATTAAATCAAAGAGAGGGAAAGGAATCAAGATGGAATTAAATGGGAGGGGCCCCTTTAAAAGGGAAAGCACATAGAATCTCGGGGAAAACCCTGTTTTCACTGCTAGGGTTTAATTTTAAAAAAATTTTTTGGTTTTAAATCTTTTTTCCAAAAACGGGGAGTCGGTTGTTTTTTCCCTTTCTGTACTTTTGAAATGATGTTTTTTCCCAGGTTTAAAATACCGGGATAAAGTTTGTAACGTTCCCTTTGGGGCCCCGGATACCCTGTTTTATCAAAAAAGCCCTCGAGAAATAGGGGACATTTTCTTTTTCCCCATCAGGGAAAGGGGTTTTACCCAGGCACCTATCCCGGGTTTTCCCCCATAAGGTATTTTTAAATTTAAAATGACAGATTTTAAACCCCCAAAACCGTCCAAAAACGTTTTATTTTCAGGAATTCAGGACACGGGTTTCATGATTTTGCACCCCCCGGGAAAAGGCGTAAAATGCCCGCCATGGGTGAATTATAAACCACATTGCTGAAACCCTGTGGGGAAAAAAAAGACGCGTCCCTAAACCCCTGTGGTATAAAAACCCCGCCCCTTTTTAAAGGGGTGGAAAGGTGGGGATCAATCCCCCTGAGGGGGGGCGTGGTCGTTTTGGAGGGGAAAAGGCGGAGCAAGTTTTTGGGACTGGGTAGCCCCCCCCCTCATTTTTTCCCCGCCCCAGAATCCCCTCCAGGATTTCTGCAGGGTTAAAAACCAGGGGGGAAGTGTTGGCCCATAGAGGAAAATTTGGGGGAAATTTTTTTAAAAGACCCTTGCCACCCCCTTTGGGGAGGGAGTTACATCTGAGCAAGCACGGGAAAGATTTATCCTTCCACTTTTTCAACGATATAGAATTGGGAAAATTGATGATTTGGACAAAGCCCGTCAGGGGAAATTTAAAAAAAATCATTGTAAGGGGGAATTTGAGGTTCCCCGGGGGAGGTTTTCCCCAACCATTTTTTGGGGGGGAAAACAGATTTAAAAAGGAAAGGGGCAGCTACAAAAAGGGCTGAATGATGTACTGAGCAGCGCAGGGGCCCTGGGAAAAAGACGGGGATGGTAGGAGAGGGAAGAGGTCAATGGTTTTATTAATTTTTATAATCAAGGGGAAAGTCTAAACCGTGGGATAATACAGCGCCTGGGGGGGGAGGGAAAAAGGGCATTCCCAGTTTAAAATTCGGGAACGGGAGCACGAAAATTTCCCCCAAAAAAAGAGCCCCTCATCAAAAAAGGAACCTCCCTGGGGGGTGTATATAGGAGACATCGAAGAAGGGAGGGGGGAAAGAAGGTTTTTTGGAAGTAACAACGAAATACTAATTTCTAGGGGAAAAAAGAGTGAGGAAAAGGGGGGGGTGAAAATTTTAAAAAAAGGCCTTTCGTGAACTGTCAATTTTAAAAGGGTTTTAGTAGCAGAATAAAGAGAGAATTTTTTTGAGTAGTTTCTTAAAAATATAGGGGGGAAACAAAATTTCAAGGAGGGTAGGGTTTAAGGTACAGTTATAAAGTGAGACCCCCCCAACTCCCCATTTAAAAGGGGGTGTGGATTTTAATAAAGGAAAAAAACCCCTTTGTTTTGCAGAGAAAAAGGGGGGGTCTAAATGTGGAGGTTGGGGGATGGAAACGGTATTTTTTGTGAGGTGTATGCCCCTGCGGAGAATACGCGGGTAAAGAAGTTTTGTCCAGGACTTTCTTTTTTCATCACTTCCCCGGAAACAGAAATTTTGGGGGGTGACAAAATTCTTTTTGGGGGCTGACGTAAAACCCAAAAAGGGGGCAGGACATGTGTCTGTAACTCTCAGGGATTTGCTGAGGGACGTTTAGGTTACGTGATGCGTTTGGGGGGGGGGCGTGGGAAACAGAACATAGTTTTGTTAGGAGGGGATACGCAGGGAGGTTAGATAGAGTGCATCTTTCTCAAGGGGTTGTTGTAAAAATTTTTAATACCGTTGAGGCGGCTATGTCGGATCATAGGGCTGTAGTGGTGGAAGTAGGGTGGGAGGAGGAAATTGAACATTAGTGTGTTGAGTGATGAAGAAGGTTTGGAGAGTTTTTCTATTTTATGGAAAGAGCTTTATAAGGAAGCTCAGTGGGTGGATGACATTGTAACATGGTGGGATTATGTGGCTAAAGAAAGGATCAGAAAGTATTATGTGAGGGAGGGTAAACGTATAAATAATTTAAAATATGGGCTTGCAGATTATTTAGAGGACCGATTAAGAGGTTGTTATGTGCAGGGGATGGTTGGTGGTGTTTTTCCCATGGACGAAATAGTTGACATAAAAAGGAGAATGCTAACGTTGCAAAATGATCGGTTTCAAGCGGTAAGGGTGCAAACAGGGTTAGAAGTTTTGTGGGGGGACAAGCCGTCTGCGTGTGTGTTGCGACATCAAAAGCAAAGGCAGGCACTGACGGCTATCCCGAGATTAGAGGTAAATGAGACGATGGGGATCTATAGAGCAGGGCAGGAGATAAGAAATACGAATGGTATGTATGCATATGCGGATATGTGGTATGAAAAGTACTGGATAAGTGGGGGTGTGAGTGACGTGGAGTTAGACAGGGTGTGTACATATGCAAAGTGCAATTTGGGTAATAGTGATAGGATGGCTTTGGGTGGGGTTATTACTGCAGGGGAAATAAAGATTGCTTTACAGGGCATGAGGAAGGAAAAAGCCCCGGGTATTGATGGTCTACCGGTGGGATTTTATTTACAGCATTGGGCGTTGATAGGAAATTTCATTGTTAGGTTATTTAATTGTATGAAGGAGAAGGGTAAGTTGGAAGATAAGCAGGCTACAGTAGTTGTGGTGCTGCTCCCGAAAGGTAAGGGGTAGCCCACCCTTCGGAAGTATTGGGCAATATCATTGCTATGTGCGGACTATAAGGTTTTTGCAAAAAATTTTTAGGTAATAGGGTTAAATGTGTAGTGGGGAGGGTCGGTTTGGACTACCCGGAAGGTCGATGATTGAAGGACATGGGATTCTGAGAAGTTTTGTGGAGACAAAAGGAGGGGAGGAGAGGGCGACTTTACTGGCTTTTGACTGGCAGGCAGCCAATGATAGAGTGGAAAGGCGTGCACTGCAGATTATGCTTAGGAGACAAGGTTATGGGGAAGAAATAATTGATTGGGTAAATACGCTGTATAGGAGAGCAAAAATGAGGGTACAAATAAATGGGTGTATGGGGAGGGAATTTGCGATGGTTAGAGGTCTCAGGCAGGGGTGTCCCATGTCACATCTTATTTGTGTGTTTTCAGGACCACTTTTATAGAATGGTTGATCATACTGTCAGTACCCCGGGTGAGGGTGGGGTTGAGGGAGGGACGCTTTGGCCGGGATTAATAGGTTATGTAGATGATATGACTGTTCTGGATCGTGAAAGGATATCTGTGAAAGTTTTGCCCCTCAAGAAAGGTTCCTTGATGTTGGTGAGGGGCTCTTGATTTAGGGAATTGGAACTGTGCTCCAGTTCCACGAATTAAGCCTGAATGTCTTCCACCCCCCCCCAGGCGCTGTATAATCCTCCGGGTTTAGCGCTTCCCCCTTGATTATAATAATAATATGAAGGTTTTGGAAGATGTTGTGCAAGTGTTTGAACGTGCCACGGGTATGAAGGTAAACAGTGAGAAGTCAGTGATCATGGGGTTGGGCACTTGGAAAGAGGGGGGTAAGGTGAGTTGTACTGTTGTTAAAAAGTGTGTGGTGTCGCTAAAGATTTGTGGTATTTTATACAAGGATGACATGGATGTGGCACGTGAGGAAAACTCGGATAGGTTGTTAGAAAGGATCGTGGGACGTCTGGGTGTTTTGAGGCCCCAGCATCTCACTCTGGCCCAACGTGTGAGTGTCGTAAATGTTTTTTTGCATAGTAAGGTTTGGCATGTTGCGGCTGTGTTCCCGATTACAGGGACGGCGATTGCGGGAATTTTGAGAAGGGTGTTTAAATTTTTGTGGGGATCAAGTTGTGATTGGTTAAGAAGAGAGGTTGTTATGTTACCGGTGTGCCAGGGTGGGTTGGGATTGATGGATCTAAGACGGAGGGCTAAATGTGTGTTTCTTAAATTGGAGGTATTGCTTGTGGGCGTGATGGCGGGAAATATAGAACAGGTATATATGAGATTGAAGAAGTGGTATGGAGGCGTTGAATTGAGGGAATGTGAAATTGTTCTACGGGCCTTGTTGTTGGTTAGGGAACGGAGAAACATTCGAATACGGGTCTTGTGTAGGTTACTGGTGGGTAAGTGCGTTGCCCCTGTTGAGGGTTTGTTCCCCAAGTACTCGTGGAGAAACATTTAGTATAGATTTAGCAAGCTGAAATTAATGCCTAGGATGTGTGACGTTATGTTTTGTTTTTTTGCACGGTATCTTGCCGTCAGGGGCCATACTAAGAACCAGGAGGGTAGTAGAGGGTGGGGGGTGTGGTTTTTGTGGAGGGGACGACACGGCATTCCATGTAGTTTATTTTTGTGAAGGGTTAGAAGACGTCAGGGGGTGGTTACGTAGGTTAGTACAGAGTGTGGGAGGGACGGGGGTGGCGGTTCTGCGCGCTTTAAGTCTTGACATAGGTGGTTTAGAAGAGGAAGTCATAAGAGCTTCAGATTACATCATGGTGGATTATATCTACATATCGTGGGTGATGAGGGGGGAAGGGGTTAGTGAGGTGCAAAGGCGCGTTCTTGCGATAACGCTTTATTGTACGATGTGTCGTAACAGGGAATTGTACGGGAAGAGGTGGGATCAGGTATTTTCGGAAGGATATAGGAGGCTAACGTTAGAAATTCTCGTGAATCTGTGAATGAATATGAATGTACGAAGGGTAAAGTTATTTTTATTTATGGGATTTAAATTGGTTGAGTGTAAGTCAGTGGGTAATAGCGGGCTCGTCTCCTGGGGATGGGGGGGCATGAGAGTGTGGTGAATGTTGGTATGGATTGTGTTTCCTGGTTGTCATGGATGTGGAGCTTTGAGAGCTCGTTGATACTTATTGTTTCTTTTGTGTAATGAATGAAAGTGTAACCCCGAAGGTTTTGTCATGTATTTGGAGGTGTTGCTGTCTTATAATGACCAGATTCTTGAGTCATATGTTTTCAATGGTATATATAATTGGTTGTTTATTATCGGTTATGGGGTCATGATATGTGTTAGGGTTTTTGTAGATTAAAATATTTTTATATACTGTTTTGTTTGTGTACATGTATGCATATGCATGGGTATTAATTTTTTTTGTGTGAAAATCAGTTTTTTCTTCTGTGTCACCCTTTAAATATTGTTTTGAGCCTTTGTTAAAATTAGGCTCTAGTAAATTCCTAATATGGGTATGTTAACGTTGTTTTAAAGTTATATATGATAGGTTAGTACTCTGTTACTGGTAGTTTTTTTGAGACTTTTTGTCGTAAGCTTTTGTTTTATGTATTTCCATTTTTTCAGAGAGGTTATAGAGCCACTGGTTCTGCGAACTTTATGTTATCTTTTTATGTCTATTTATATTCCGGAATTATGTACTGCTGTACTGTTTTTAAATAAAATAAAAAATATATGAAATAGGGATTTCATAAAACAGAGCAAAACAAATAGAACACAGACGATTGCCGAAATTGTAATGACAAGATTGCAACCAAACCATACCATGGGTGGGGTGTTGAACCTGCGGTCAGTCTCAAAACTCCAGGCCGTCGCGTTAGCCACTGGGCCAGCTAGCTTAATAAAATTCATTCAACTAGGTATATTTCTACACCATAGGAAGGTTAACATAGGCACCACTGTGACCACAAATGCAAGTCTATACAGACTAATCTCCCGCTAGCATGGCCGTGACGAACTCTAGCTCAAGTCCCCTCAAAGTTGTCAACATGACTCACAAAATCGTAATGATACGATTGCAAACAAACCATACCACGGGCGGGGTTTGAACCAGCGACGGTCTGGAGTTTTGAGACTCTCTGGCCGCTGGTTCAAACCCACCCGTTGTATGGTTTGAACACAAATATAGATGTGTATAAGGAAGAGAAATGCAATATAAGTAAAATAAACACCGATATACACAATGAATAGCAACCTTTCGTAAATCCATCTGAATACTGAGAGAGCCAGAGCACAACTGATGCTCTCCGACTCTTCGCTGACAAGCACACATGATGCATCGAATTGTTTAGGAATGTAAGGAGACAAGTTAGGTTTTCCTCAGAGGTGTGTTGAAGTTATACATGTAATATAGACCCACCTGTGTTATCAATATTTTAACAGAGGGGTTAATTCTAACTTTATTTTTTTTTCAGCATGCAAATAAAAACTAAAACGCTTTCATTCATAGAGGCAACCAATTTATTGTTGTCCAGTGAAAAAGACTTAAGAATTACTTTACACTTTGACTCACGAAATCGTAATGACACGATTGCAAACAAACCATACCCCGGCTTGAAGGGACTTGAGCTAGAGTTCGTCACGGCCACGCTAGCTGGAGATTCGTCTGTAAAAACTTGCATTTGTGGTCACATGGTCCCTTTAAAACCTCCATGGTGTGAAATATACCTAGTGGATGAACTTATTGTGGCTAGATGGTCTGGGGCAACGCGAGGTTTGGGAGTTTGAGACTATGCCCCGGGGGTTCAATCCCGGCGGGGTATGGTTGGTTTATTTTTCCTTATGTGGTTTAGGATGTTGAGCTAGTGTTCGAACAAAGGAGTTCGGAAACGAGATGTGACCCCCCAGAGCTCTTTATGTGATTTCCTTTTAAAAAAAATTTTCCCCCCGTTGTT
This sequence comes from Cherax quadricarinatus, assembly GCF_026875155.1. Lineage (NCBI taxonomy): Eukaryota > Metazoa > Arthropoda > Malacostraca > Decapoda > Parastacidae > Cherax > Cherax quadricarinatus. The sequence continues at coordinate 85,585,079 of NC_069406.1, read as the reverse complement.
CGATTTAATTTTACTTGATGTTATTGACTACACAGTCCAAGTTGTTAGTGGTTTTCCTAAGTTTTTGTAATTTTACTTTTTATGCTTATTTGTTTAGTTACTTTTACTACTTAGCCCAAATTTATGCGTTTTCGATACCAAATCGTTTTTTTAAGGGACATTTTTTACTCCGTAATAATAAAAATAATTATTTCAAAAAGCATATAGTCCCAAGTATTTAGGCCTAGTGATATTAAATGACATTCTACGTTATGCAAACATTTTGGGCAAATTAGGTCAATTTTGTACCAAGAGCGTCCCACACCAGATACCATTTTGTGCTGGGTTTGAACATGGACAGCAGGTCCCTTTAAAGGGAAAAAGTTCAAAGTTTTCTACCCGCACCGGGGATCGAATTTTGGGCCTCATTGTGTGAGCAAGTGCGCTAGCATCGGGCTACGGAATCTGAGAAATATTGTCCAAAAATTAAAGGGATATGAAACAAAGTGAAAGAATTCGATTATACTTTAATGAATAAAGAAAATATTTTTAAAAATCTTTCTTTACATGTTTAGTTTGCTTAAATTATTTTTCTTTAGGCTGCGTTGCTGTGTTTGGGCCTAAAGTGATTCTTCTTTTATTTTTTAACTGTATCTTTGTTTCCAAATGTTTGTCTTTGTAATCTGGACGCGCTTCGTCATGACGTTATCATAGTGAACAATGCCCGTTTTAAGTAATGAAAGGTTGGCCAGTCTGGGCTTGCTGGACAGAGATGCATGAATTGGAAGCCCGTCCCTGACTGTTAGCATTGAGGGGCTATAAGGGTGTAGCGAATTCCACAAAAAATAATAAATTTGTTAAAACAGGGTTAGCCCAGGGTTAATTGGGGTTCGAACCCAATCTGGCCGTTTCCATTCCACAAATGAGGCTGAGTTGTTTATCTTTAACCCTTTTTTGGGGGGAGGACAAACTTGTGTGGTGGGCAAATAAGATTTCGTTGGATTTTTAACCCCGGGGGTTTGCCACCCAGGAAACCAAGACAGGAGTGCGCACGAGGACGTAATTATTTTATTGGGGGCCTCAATATTGTCCCCCCGGGTCGACCCCACCAGTTTACTAACACCCAGGTCCTATTTGCTGCTGTTTGGGAAAAGGACAACAGTGTAAGGAAAACGTCGAAAAATTTCCACCCCCCGGGAATCATATCCAACATATCCAGTGTCCGTGATGTTCTCAAATAGATCTCCACGACAGGGGTATAGAATGACCAATCGTTGGGGGTGGTGTGTACTCCCTATTTGTAATTTTTAATTTAGATTTCCAGTCCGGCCCCCCCCCTTTTCGCTGGGCGCTACTACGTCCCAAAACCCTCCCCCTGGCCTAAAATTAATCGTTTAAAGCTTGTATGGACCTGCCTCCACACTCATCTTCAGATTGTTCCATCTTTAAAAAACTCTGTGGCTGAAGAAATACTTCTTAACATCCAGGTGACCATCGAGTTTTCAATTCCCCTTTGCCCCCTTTTTGTTGTGTTGTGTGTGTGTTGTGTGTGTGTGTGTGTTGTGTACTCACCTATTGGGGTTTCAAGGGTCGAGTCTAGCTTGGCCCCGCTCTTCATTGCCGTAGGGGTCCTTTTCCCCGTCCATTCTTTATCATACCTTTCTTAAAGATGTAGGGATCCTGCCCCCACTCATCACCCCAAAGACCATTCCGCTTCTGACAAGTCGTGAGATGAAATTTTCCCCAATTTCCCTGTGATTCATCTGAGTCTTTAAACTTCCAACTGTGCCCCCTTATTGCGTTTCCCTGTCTTGTCCCCTTGCCGATTCCTCTCAGATTTTATAAGTGTTATCATCCCCCCTATCTTCCGTCCCCCCAGTGCATCAGGTCGATCTCCAAACTCTTTCCCCGTGGACAACCCCTTGCTCCGGGGGTGTTTTTGTTGCAAAACTTTACACTTTTTCCCAGCTTCCTTTCAGCTTGGCTGGTGTGGGGGTTTCCAAAATGGTGTGCATACTTCAAAATAGGCCGAGTACAGGGGCCGAACGAGTCCTTTTAAGAATTCGGATTGCTGTTCTTGGTTTTTCCCGGCTCCCCCAAAGCGCAGCATTTTTGGTTGTTGTGCGCCTCAGATGTGTCCCCGGGGACTCACCCCAAGGGTTTTGTGTATTGTGTGAAATTTTGTGTATGTGTGGTTTGTGTGGTGGTGTTGGTGTGTGTGTGGGTGTGTGCGTGTGTAAAATTCAGAGACGTGCTCTCTCCTCTTCCTCACCTCCTCTCTGTTATGTCCTTTCCATTCTTCCTTTCCTTCTACTTTCCATCTTCCTCCACTCTCCCACTCTTCCTCTCCTTTCCTGCTCCACCCCCCCCTTTCTTCGTCTATTCTCACCCATTTCCTTCTCTCCCCTCCTCCACCCCACAACCTCATCTTCCTCCTCCCCCCACCCCTCTTCCTGTTCCTGTTGCTCATCCTCCTCTTAACTGCGGGATTCAAGAGTGGGGCTGAGGCTGGTCTCCCCATATGACAGCTTCGTTTATTTTCTAATTATCGTGTCTATTCAGGCTGATGTTGGTGGGTTTCCTGAGGTGGTCGCCTGTGTCGGCGGGGGTGGCAGGGAAGAGGGAGGGCAGGAGGGAGAGAAGGAGTCAGGGAAGGGTGGAGGAAGGGAGGGAGAAATATAAGAAAATGGTGATATATGAACTTCAGAGGGAGTAAAGGGAGAGAGAGGGAGAGAAAGAGAGAAATAGAGGATTAGGGGTAGGTATACAAGGAGACAAGAAAGGTTAAGGGTGATAGAGAAAAGAAGAAAATAAGAAAACTAGGGATGCAGAGACTGAGGGATGGCGATAGGATTGGAAAGGAGGTAGGAAGGAAGCGAAGGAGGGATGAGTGAAGAAAGCAGAATAAGAGGAAAGGCCACGGTGAACTAGAGAGTTACTGGTGATGAGTTAGATCTGGTGCTGGCCATGGTAGTACAAGTGAAAGGCTGCTTGTAGAAAACATTACAGACACTGATAACAAAGGCTCACTAGAATCTACTGCACGGTATTGTTTTTAGACTTAGTGTGGCCAGTTTACGATACTTGTGACTATATCAGCAAAGCAACTTTGTCCACAGTAGTCCTGCAACTCGTGCCTCAAAATTTCGAAAGTTGATTTAGAATATTTATTCGTTTTGCACTTCAAATAATTCTTTATTTGTGAAATTTGTTTAGCATAATTATGGACTATATACGATTTACTCGTATATAGTCCATAATTATGCAGATTGAAATAGTTCACTAATAACTCGCAAATAGGAGAGGAAACTTAAGATGACGTATTGATTCCTCCTAGTCTATTGTCAAGCCATAAGTGAGGCTAGAAAAGAAGGGCCAGAAGCCACTACCAGAGGAAGTGTGAGACGAATGGAGTGGTGGTACTAATAAAACTAGTGAAAGCTAAACCTCCTGTTTAGATCCATTAGTGTATATAACAGCTAGGCGAGAAATTTCTTCTTGAGCACTTGCTGTAACAAGTGATTTATGGAAGAGATTAGTAGCAATGAGCGTCCTGGGAGGGGTTTGCAGGTATGTGATATTAAATGAACAGTACAAAAATAACCCGCACATAGAAGAGAGGAGCTTACGACGACGTTTCGGTCCGACTTGGACCATTTAAAAAGTCACATTAACGAAAAGGAGAGAAGTATTAACAAAAGCGGTGTTAGGCTTGCCGACGCATGTGATACCATATATACTAAGCAAATTTCCTAAATTTGCTTGTAACAGATAAGTGAACTGTAGGTATAAATTCAAATGCTGCTTTTAACCCTTTTTTAGGCCTAGTTCCTAGACATTTTGTGGATCCATATGCTCCTGCGCTACCATCCACACGATAGATATGGGGTGCACAATAACCTAGCCACTTCGGTGGCAAAATCTAAATCAAAATCTAATCTATATTTACTTTTTCCACTACTTCTACAACTTCTGCGCTACTACTACTAAAAATAATAATTCTTTCACTACTACTACACTCTCTTCTATTCTGCTACTAATACTGCTACTCTCTAATATTGCTACTTCTACGGCTCCTGTTTTTACTACTATTATTGCTAATTCTACAACGATCAGCACTACTACTAATACCACTGTTGCTGTCTTATCCACTACTTATACTGTTAATATTACGACCACAAACCACTACTTTTACTACTAGAACCACTACCACAATTGCTATTACTATGCCACAACTACAGTAACAACTACTATTACTACTATCACTCCCTTCTTCCCCAGCTGATTCCCATAATAACTTCTGGCCATCTCTCATTTTCTTACCTCAGTTGTGTACTGACAATTGTCCAGGAGGGACTAATATATGGCCAAATGGTTCTCTCCTAAGTACGGGCTTTTGCTGAATATTCACACTTGCTCTCTGTTGAGTAAGCGGACAACAGATTACGTATTTTGAGTTTTTTCTTCAAAGGATTTATTCATATGTGCCTTATAGAGTAAATATTGTAATTGAAGTTTGTACTCGAGAGTTCTAGTTAAAAAAATCAGTTAAAGTATCAGACTCTGACGAAATTTGCCATATCTCAGGTGGCACAGATACAGGAATATCTTTATAGTGTGGAACAGACCTTATTGCTGAAGGAATATTTGGATATATTATGCGATCTTTAGTCTTCTTGTTAAATCCAGCTACTTCAGTCATACAAAAGTAGCTGTGGAAAATTAAATTTACTTGGATGAATCTCATTAGTTACATACCAGTAATTTTTTAAAAGTAACAAAGATAATTATTCTTTATCAAGGTTACAGGGACACCTAGGTCGCAAAAATGTCCCCCTTCGATACCTACTGTCATATCTCCATAAGTCACTCTGGACCTATATTAATTTCAAATGAAATATACATTACCTGGAATTCTGGTAAACATTAATATAAATATGTGGACTCTATATTAAATTTAAAAAATGAATACATACACATCATTGAAGGAGAATTTATAATAATAAGACTCACCAATTTGTCTGGAGATTACTTGGTATATCATACACAAAACCCCCCTGCCTAAATATGAAGAAAATACTGGCCAGAATTCCAACATAAATAGACATGACTTAGCTGGGGTTCCTTAACTGTCCTGTCCACTCGCCTAATGCTCACTTTATGCAGGACTGCAAATTCAACAATTTTGGCTCCTATTTGCTCTCAAATAGGACCCAAAATTTAACCTCCAGAGCGACGAAATTTATGCACATTTCACAAGCGTGCCTTTTGCCAGTTCAAAACAATGGCGTCTCTCCCCCCAGCGACGCTCACCAATTTCGCTGGTTCTTCATTTATTTACAAATTAATTTTTATTACCTACAGTATATTACACTAATTTGCATACAAAATACACTGTATTTTCGGAAAATATGCAGTATTTTCCACAGTAGCAGTCATCATGGTGGTTCATCTGCTCCCGCCAAACCATTGGTACTCCAAAAGGCATGCATTTACGTTTTGCAACTAACCACATTCTGAGTTATCTGATGCAACTCATGCAAACCTTTTTGTGGTGCAAATGGTTTGTCCTGGTCTCCAAGTTTGCAGCTTAAGTAAGCAAAGTAGCAGCACTTCAATAAAGGAGTAATGTTGCTTCGGGAATCTGAAGGGGTGAATTGACCGCAGACATAAAATATGTCTGGTGAATTTATGCAGCCTCTAGACATATTAATAATCTGAAAATAAAGAAAAATAGATTTAACATTTAAGTCAATATAAGGTAAATATTTTAATTGGTAATATACCACTTTCTCATTTACTTATGTTATACGAAAAGAGAAAAGTAACGTTTCCGTATAACTTGACAACCTGATGTGATAGAGATGAATAAAAAACACAATGAATCACTATCTTCCATATATATACCGAAAAAGATACCATAGAGTCAATAAAAAAATCATGCAGACCAGTGCTATGTATTACTTTTTTCTGACTTTAGACATATTTTAACATTTATTATGAGTTAAGTATGACGTGTGTAAGACTTTCAAAATTATATTTTAATGTCTTCATGGGTTACCATTGTGTTATATTATTTGGCTTATGTCCTCATTCTCAACTAGTTAGCGCTGTATAGCCCTTGTGGTTTAGCGCTTCTTTTTGATAATAATAATAATAATAATAATAATAATAATAATAATAATAATAATGATAATAATAATAATAATAATAATAATAATAATAATAATAATAATCAACTAGTTAACCCTGATGAGTCACTCTCGGAAGCTGCTTGATTTGTTTTTTTTTCTTTTTTTTTTCTTTT
>NC_069406.1:85412307-85578293 GCF_026875155.1 Cherax quadricarinatus | reverse complement strand
CTATTTTAAAAATACGAATTCTTGCTTATATCACACCACACATTCCCCCCGACATGCATTCCAGCCTCCACCCTTCCCCTCGCTGCAAATTCTCCCCCACGTTCACACCTATAAGAGCGTTGGTAAAATATACTCTCATACATTCCCCTCTTTGCCTCCAAGGACAAAGTTCTTTGTCTCCACAGATCCTAAGTGCACCAATCACTCTTTTTCCCTCATAAATTCTATGATTCACCTATCTTTTCTAGACCCATCCGCTGACACGCCCACTCCCAAAATATTGAATACGTTCACCTCCTCCATACTCTCTCCCTCCAATCTGATATTCATCTTTCTCACCTAATCTTTTTGTTATCCTCATAACCTTACTCTTTCCTGTATTCACCTTTAATTTTCTTCTTTTGCACACCTACCAAATTCATCCACCAATCTCTGCAACTTCTCTTCAGAATCTCCCAAGAGCACAGTGTCATCAGCAAAGAGCAGCTGTGACAACTCCCACTTTGTGTGTGATTCTTTATCTTTTAACTCCACGCCTCTTGCCAAGACCCTCGCATTTACTTCTCTTACAACCCCATCATATAAATATATTAAACAACCACGGTGACATCACACATCCTTGTCTAAGGCCTACTTTTTACTGGGAAAAATTTCCCTCTTTCCTACATACTCTAACTTGGGCCTCACTATCCTCGTAAAAACTCTTCACTGCTTTCAGTAACCTACCTCCTACACCATACACTTGCAAACATCTGCCACATTGCCCCCTATCCACCCTGTCATACGCCTTTTCCAAATCCATAAATGCCACAAAGACCTCTTTAGCCTTATCTAATACTGTTCACTTATTGTTTCACTGTAAACACCTGGTCCACACACCCCCTACCTTTCCTAAAGCCTCCTTGTTCATCTGCTATTCCTATTCTCCGTCTTACTCTTAATTCTTTCAATTATAACTCTACCATACACTTTACCAGGTACACACTAACAGACTTATCCCCCTATAATTTTTGCACTCTCTTTATCCCCTTTGCCTTTATACAAAGGAACTATGCATGCTCTCTGCCAATCCCTAGGTACCTTACCCTCTTCCATACATTTTTAAAATAATTGCACCAACCACTCCAAAACTATATCCCCACCTGCTTTTAAACATTTCTATCTTTATCCCATCAATCCCGGCTGCCTTACCCCCTTTCATTTTACCTACTGCCTCACGAACTTCCCCCACACTCACAACTGCTCTTCCTCACTCCTACAAGATGTTATTCCTCCTTGCCTATACACGAAATCAACGCTTCCCTATTCTTCATCAACATTTAACAATTCCTCAAAATATTCCTTCCATCTTCCCAATACCTCCAACTCTCCATTTAATAAACTTCTCTCTCCTATTTTTAACTGACAAATCCATTTGTTCTCTAGGCTTTCTTAACTTGTTAATCTCACCTCCAAACTTTTTCTTATTTTCAACAAAATTTGTTGATAAACATCTCACCCACTCTCTCATTTGCTCTCTTTTTACATTGCTTCACCACTCTCTTAACTTCTCTCTTTTTCTCCATATACTCTTCCCTCCTTGCATCACTTCTACTTTGTAAAAACTTCTCATATGCTAACTTTTTCTCCCTTACTACTCTCTTTACATCATCATTCCACCAATCGCTCCTCTTCCCTCCTGCACCCACTTTCCTGTAACCACAAACTTCTGCTGAACACTCTAACACTACATTTTTAAAACCTACCCCATACCTCTTCGACCCCATTGCCTATTGCTCTCATTAGCCCATCTATCCTCCAATAGCTGTTTATATCTTACCCTAACTGCCTCCTCTTTTAGTTTAAAACCTTCACCTCTCTCTTCCCTGATGCTTCTATTCTCCTTGTATCCCATCTACCTTTTACTCTCAGTGTAGCTACAACTAGAAAGTGATCTGATATATCTGTGGCCCCTCTATAAACATGTACATCCTGAAGTCTACTCAACAGTCTTTTATCTACCAATACATAATCCAACAAACTACTGTCATTTCGCCCTACATCATATCGTGTATACTTATTTATCCTCTTTTTCTTAAAATATGTATTACCTATAACTAAACCCCTTTCTATACAAAGTTCAATCAAAGGGCTCCCATTATCATTTACACCTGGCACCCCAAACTTACCTACCACCCCTCTCTAAAAGTTTCTCCTACTTTAGCATTCAAGTCCCCTACCACAATTACTCTCTCACTTGGTTCAAAGGCTCCTATACATTCACTTAACATCTCCCAAAATCTCTCTCTCTCCTTATTCCTCTTTCTCCAGTGCATACACCTTATTATGCCCCACTTCTCGCATCCACTTTATTTAATCCACTAATTCTTGAATTTACACATTCATATTCCTTTTCTCCTTCCTAATGATCATTTAACATTACTGCCCCCCTTTTCCCTTTGCTCTAACTCTCCAGATACTCCAATTTAACCCCCTTTTTTTCCCCCCATGAAACTTCCTCCCCCCTTAGCTTTGTTTCGTTGGCCGGGACACCCAATTCTTTTCATTTAACATCAGCAATCACTTTTTCTTGTCACCCGCACTACATCCAGATTTTTAAGCAACCAGTTTTTATAAATTTTTTTTTTTTTTTTTTTAAAGAAAAGGGGGGAAAGGGTTACTAGCCATTGCCCCCGGGCATTTTAGTCCCCTCATACACACGAGGGCTTACGGAGGAAAGATTTTTTCCCTTTTTCCCCATGGGACAATAGAAGAAAAAAAAAAGAAAAGAGCTTTTTAGAAAAAGGAAAAAACCAGATGTAGTATTATATATATGCAGTGCGTGTCGGGAAAGTGTGACCAAAGTGAAAGTAGGAAAAACAAGATATCCCTGTTATCTCGTTTTAGGCCCAGAAAAAAAACCAACCCTACCATCAGCAAAACATTACGGGTTTTTGTTTCACATATCGGGCGGGGAGGGTAGTACTTCCCTGGGTGGTTGCTGTTCCCAACCCTACTACCTTTTGTTAAAAACCTACTCCCTATTAATATATATATATATATAATATATATATATATATATATAATATTTTAGTCGTGCCGAATAGGCAGAACTTGCGTCTTGGCTTAAATACAACGCTCATTTGCCTATAGGAAAAGTGAAATTTGTGTATGCAATAATTTTTCGCAAAAACATTTGAACCTAACGAAAAAAATATATTTCACTGTTTTTTGATTATATTAAAATTTTTGTAAACAAATCTTAAAATAATTTTTGTTGGGTTCTAAAAAAAAACACTTGTTATAAAAGGTTAGGGAAGTTTTTTAGATTCTTTTTGGTGCAAAATTATAATTTTTTTCTTCAACAAAAATGAAAAAAAAATCTTTAAACGTAAAGAGAAATTTTAGAAAGGATTAATTTTTTAAAAGAGTTTTTTTGCTAATTGACCAGTTTTAATATTTGGCACGAAATAAATATATATATATATAATAAATTTTTATTGGGGTGTTTGTGTGGGTGTGTGTGTGTGTGTGTGGGTGTGTGTGTTGTGTGTTGTGTGTGTGTTTTGTTTGTTAAAAGAGCAAAACCATTAAAATTAAGACCTTTTAAAAAAAAATTTTTCTTTTTAGTTTGAAGAATTTTTTGTTTTTTAAAGTAAAATTGTCCCCCCAAAAAGCGTCTTTCCTTGGACACCCCTGGGGGCACCATTGACACAATTCTCAGGAAGAAACTGGAAGAGAGAATGGAACAATGAACAGGCGATCTTGACACCCATGATGCCTTGTATCTTCTGACAAAGTGCTTGAGTTTGTCCAGGTTGACACATTTCCTAAGATGTGCACCTTCATATGATAACACAGTACTGCACGAATATCAAATCAAATCAATCAAATCAAATCAAAGCTTATTCTCTATAAGGATTACAATGCGGGGTTTACAGATTTTGGTTGTTGTGTGGTTTACATGTAATAAAATACTAATTACAGAGGGGGCCACTAGAACACCTAGCATGGCTAGGCATTTCGGGCAAATTAGATTAATTCTTAACCCTAAATTATTACAAATTGTGGAGTAAGTTGACTAAATACTAATTGACTAAATACTAGTTTTTAAGTTTAGCAATGTCAATGCTTTTGTTTTGGCACAATATATAGTTTCTATATTGGAATATCACAGGCAAACTTATGACTAGTTAGGAATCATTATTTTAAAATTAAGATACGTATTTCTGTGCTTATAGTCAAATGGGTGAGCGAGTGAGTGTAAGTGTGAACCACCAGGTGGTTTTTATGTAGTTAGTTGATGGGGTGTATCATGGAGATAAGATGTTTTCTAACGGTAGTTTTGAAGGTGATGAATGTGTCTGCAGTTCTAGAGTTTTCAGGTAGGGTGTTCCAGGTTTTAGGGCCTTTGACATACATTGAATTTTTGTAAAGGTTTAGTCGGACACGGGGAATGTCATAGAGATGTTTGTGTCTGGTGTTATGCCTGTTGGTCCTGTCACAACTATCAAGAAAGCATTTTAGGTCAAGGTTAATATTGGAATTTAAGGTCCTGTATATGTAGATTGCACAGTAGTAAGTGTGAATGTTCTGAACAGGGAGTAAGTTTAGATCTATGAAGAGTGGGGGGGGGGGGGTGTTGACAGGGATGGGATTTAGTGATTATTCTTACTGCAGCTTTTTGTTGAGTTATTATTGGCTTTAGGTGTGTTGCTGCAGTTGATCCCCAAGCGCAAATAGCATAGGTGAGGTATGAATAAATGAATGAATGGTATAGTGTGAGAAGGGAATTTTGCGGCACTTAGTATCAAATCTTGGAGAGGATCCCAACTGTTTTGGATACTTTTTTTGTTGTGTTGGATATGGGTGCTGAAATTCAGGTTGTTGTAGAGGTATAGGCCTAGGAATTTGCCCTCATTATGTCTGGCAATTAGAGTGTTGTCGATCTTAATGTTAAGTTGCGCAGCACCTGCTCTGCTACCAAACATAATATAGTAGGTTTTGTCAGTGTTAAGTGTAAGTTTATTGGCTGTCATCCAAGTTGATATTTGAAGCAGCTCCTCGTTAACAATGGTGTTGAGGGTGACAAGATTAGGGTGAGAGATGACATAAGTCGTGTCGTCAGGTTTTGGGATACGTTTGGAAGATCTTTGATGTAAACGAGGAAGAACAGGGGTCCAAGGACACTTCCTTGCGGAAGTCTAGTATCAAGTGGCCGTGTTGATGATGCTGTGTCTTTAATGGTGACATACTGATACCTATTAGTAAGGTAGGATTTGAAATATGCAAGCGCATGGCCTCTTGTACCATAATGGTCAAGTTTGTGGAGTAGGATGCCGTGGTCTACTGTGCCAAAAGCTTTTCTTAGGTCAATAAAAAATCCTAGCAGATATTCCTTATTTTCCAATGCTGTGTAAAGCAGATCTAGCATTTTTACAATTGCATCATTAGTGCTTTTATTTTTCCTGAATCCAAATTGGTAGGGGTTGAGAATGCTTTGTGCCGTTATAAATGAATATAGTCTCCTGTGCACGAGTTTCTCGAAGATTTTGGATATCAATGGTAAGTTTGATATTGGCCTATAGATGTTTACATCTGTAGGGTCACCTCCTTTATGTATTGGTGTTACCTTTGCTGTCTTGAGTAGAGTCGGGAAAGTGCTAGTTTCTAGTGACTTGTTAAAAAAGTAATGTAATAGCATGCGAAAGGACATGGGCCGCTCTCTTGTACAATAATGGTGGGACGTGAGACAGATTCCCTGAGTTATTTTTAAGTGACTTTATAATCTCGGTGACTTCGGTGGGCTCAGTTGGTACAAGATAGAAGGAATTTGGGAAATTCCCATATTGATAGTCCCCGGCATGGGCGTTGGTACGTGGGATTTTACTGGCAAGATTATATCCTGTGTTTGAGAAGAAGTCGTTTATCTTGTTAGCTGTATCAGTGGGATGCAGTGGTGTTTCATTAAGTTTAGTTAGGACAATATTCTTGGTTTTTTTTCAGTTTGTGGTTCCCCAGAATCTGGGAAAGTGTTTTCCAGGTCTTTTTTATATCTCCTCTTGTGTCAGTGAATCTGATGGAGTAGTACAGTTGTTTGACTTTCTTTACTACTTTGGTGAGAACTGATGAATAGTGTTTAAGAATATCTTTGTGTATTAAGCCCTGTCTATATTGCTTTTCATATTGGTGTTTCTTATCAATGGATTTCAGAATGCTGCTGGTTGTCCATGGGCAACCGAGCCGTTTATTAGTGATCTGTATCGTTTTTATAGGACAATGTTTGTTGTATAGTCGAAGTAATTTGTTAAGAAAAATGTCTGTCCGATCGTCAATACCATTTCCATTGGAGAATTCTGTAGGCCAGTCATCAGTCTCTAGGTCTGCTGTGAACTTCCTTATTGAGGCCTCGTTATGGAGTTTAAATGAAACTTTGTTGTATTCCAGTGGTGGTTTACTAATGTTTGTTAAGAGGAAGGCTGGGTAGTGGTCAGTAGTGCTGTCGTAAGGGGGGCTAGTATATTGGTCCATATATGGTCTATTATGGTTGCACTTGTCTCAGTGAGCCTGGTTGGTTTAGTTATTGTTGGTATTAGAAGTGTGTTGTTCATATTGTTGATGAAATCAGTTACAGGCTGATCATCTAGTAGGCCAAGGTTGATATTGAAGTCTCCAGCTAAGAGAAGGTGGTGCTTGTTCATTTGTCTGTTTGTCTGCCTTTAATTTCTCACTGAAATTTGGGATGTTTGTGTAGGGTATCCGGTAAATGGCACCGATTGTTATAGGCGTCTTAAGGTTTTTTACAGTAAAATTAGCAAAAATCTATTCCCCATATTCATCACTAAAGCAAGTGGTGCTAATACAAGATAGTTGGTTAGAGTAATAGATGGCAATACCACCCCCAACTTGGTATGGTCTGCAGTTGTGGATTGCTGTGTATCCTGGTAGAGGGTAGATATCTATTGTGTCCTGCTTAAGCCAGGTATCAATAAGAATAATGCAGGAGAAGGGTGTCTCTAGAGATTCAAGGAGTGCCAGGAGGTCATCATAGTGTTTGCTTAAGGACCTGATGTTGTAGTTAAGAACTGATAGACTTTTAGTACTGTTTAGGATAGTGCTGGCTTGTGATGCTGTGTAATAAAGGCAGTTACTTTCCAGTAGGTTTTGATTGGGTGTTAGATTATGGAGGTTTATATCAGGGTCGAAGTGATCATTCATCTTCTAGGTTTAAATTGTGGTTATTTATATCCTGAGTTGTGTGTTGAGTTCTAGTACTGATATCTGTAGTAGTGGGAAGTTTGGACAAGTATATAGCTAAAGTACTTTGGTCATATAGAGTATAGTCACAAATAAACATAATGAAGTCGATGTTGTCTAAGTGTTGTGCTAGAATGAGCTAAAGTACAACTAGGTATAAACTAAAAATATAAAAATACAAATTAAAAATAGCACCAGACTCTCACTTGTAATTGCACTACGGTCTAATATAATGAATTTGGTGTTGTGTATGTATTGAGCTAGAATGAGCTAAAGTACAACTAGGTTTAATCTAATAATATAAAAAATACTGGTTTAAAATGGCACAAGACTCTCACTTGTAATTGCACTAAGGTCTAATATAAGTTGTTAACAAGAACTAGAGTATAACTAAATTTAAATTGACAAGACAAAATACACAAGTTAAGGTAGCAAAAGAAAATAAAAAATAAAAATAAAAAAAATAAAAATGGCAATGACTTGGTTATAATATGATAGTAAGATGGTACACAGGATAATATTAAAGTTGGAGTTGAATATACAAGCTTAAAAATTGGTAACAAAAGGCTAAAAAAAGTAAAATAAAGTTGGGTGATAAAGTCTACACTAGAATAGGGCAATTATAAAAAAGTATATAATAAAATTGGGTAATAAACTTTACAAATAAAAAGGGCAATAATAAAAAGTTTAAAATAGATTGGGCAATAAAGTATTGGTAAAATTGGGCAAGTATAAGTTTGGGTAATTAACTCAAGACTAGAATAGTGCAATAATAAGATGAAAAGTTTACAATAAAGTTGGGCACTAAAATATAAAATAAAAATGGGCAATAATAAAAAGTTTACAATAAGGTTGGTCAATATAGTTTAAAGTAAAATTGGGCAATAATAGAGATTTTAAAATAAAATTGGGCGATAGAGTATTTTTTAAAGTGACGGCAAGTTATAGTTAGTTTCAATTAAAATAAGATAGAACAGTGAAGTGGTAAGAAGTTAAAAAGGAGAGAGATTCTGTAGATATTAAACACAATTAAGACTATGAGGTAGAATGGTCATTGAATACAACAGTGACATTCAAAAGTAGTTGGGGTATTGGAAATTTTTTGGGGGGGGAACAAAATTTATGGCAGTTTAACACTAATGGTGGACAGTGGGTATTATCTGCACCTTACTCTGATTCTGTTAATCCAGCCTCACTTAGGAAAGTTTTAAAATCATGTTCTGTAGAGATGAAGTATTTCTTCCCAGTGGGCTGTTTCCTACTGCGATTTTTCTGTCCCTCACAAAGCACTGGTGGATTTTTTGGGCATAGCGTAATTTTCTTAGCCGATAAAGGAGGTTTTGTCTTGTTTTGGTAAGGCATCATTGACGTAAACATCAGTTTTCATAGAAATAGATGTTTTTAGTAGGTTGTTTCTTTGTAGGCTAGTTTGGAATTTTAACAGCACTGTTTTTTTACCCGCTTGGTAGCCCATCAGTCTGCAATCCTTTAGGTCATCACTACGTATGTTAAGGCGAAGGTGGTCCTTGATAAGTTGTAGGGTGGTCTCCATGCAGGTTTCTTGGGTGACTGTGGATGGGAGATGTTTGCTATTAACTACAACAGCGTCAGATAGCTGTTGTTGGTCATTATGGTCTTGGAAGTTGGTTATGTCATTGGCAAGTTGTTGGTCCACTCTCGATCTTTCCTCTATAATGTTGGTAGTAAGTAGGGTTACTTGGTCTTTTAGTGTGTTGATGGTGTCTACGGACTGGGTGTGGGTGTTGCTTTGTTGTTCCAGAGTGTCTAGTTTATGTTCTAGAGCAGTGATCTTGCTGAGGTACTGTGCATTGGAAGCTTTTAGTTCCTGCATTTCCTGGGTTAGTTTGGTGATTGTGTGGTTCTGAATCGTAAGGAGTTTAGCTATTTCTGGGTCGGTAATCTTCTTAACAACAAAGCCAAGGAAGGAGTTATATTGGACTGTGGTGGCTGCCATGTTTATTGTTGTCTGTTGTGTGTTGTGGTGGTGCCGGTGGGTGATGAGGGTTGTGTCCTGGCTGGCAGTACGAGAAGATTTCCTCGTGATATTACTGGTCTCACCTTAGATGTTAGGGGCCCTTAGCTGGTTACTGGATCTTCTTTTAATGCTCTGACCCTTGTCCATTGACTGTGGCTTCGGATGAATAGTAGGCGATGGGTGATGAGTGAATGTTGTGGGGTATCACTTCAGTGGCAGCGGGGCAGGAGGTGGTAATACGAGTATCCTGAGACAGACTTTTACGAAAGTACTTAACCTTACTCTAGAAGACGGGCAGTGGAACCAAGCTACACTTCCAGTCAGAATAGGAGGCATTGGTGTCCGCAGTTCATCACAGATTGTGCTACCTGTTTTCCTGTCCTCATGCGTTGCATCCAGAGGGCTTGTAGCAACGATTCTCCCTGAACATCTTAGGGACAAGACTGGGGTCCATGACCAAAAGTTCATTGATGGAGCCATGATCTGGGATAATCTAAAGGGGTCTGAAACCAGACCTGCTCCCCCCAACAACTACAAACAGTCGCACTGGGAAGGCCCAGTAGTGGAGAATATAACCTCAACAATGCTTCAGAGTGTGTCAGGAAGGATAGAGCCGGCCTATTGGCAATGAAAGCTCCTCATGCAGGGGACTTTCTGTTTGCTGTTCCTAACTCCAGCCTTGGCACACGCCTCGACCTACAGACCATCCGCATTGGTGTTGCCCTTCGACTTGCCGCCCCTATTCTCGCCGAACACAGGTGTATTTGTGGCAGTGAAGCAGCAGACCGATTCGGGTACCATGGTCTTGTGTGCCGTAAATCCGAGGGAAAGATTGCAAGACATGAGGAGGTTAATAATATTATCAAGAGGAGCCTCACAACAGCTGGATGCCCAGCAGTAAGGGAGCCACCCCAACTATGCAGATCTGATGGCAGCCAGAAGCGTCTAGATGGTATCACCCTTCATGCCTGGACAGGCGGCTAGCACGTGATGTGGGACTACACATGTGCATCTACCTTGGCTGATACCTATCTCCAATACACCAGGGAGGAAGGAGGGGCAGCTGCCAGCTTCAGGGAGTCCCAGAAGTCTAGAAAATATGGAGAACTTGCCCATCATTACATGTTTGTTCCCATAGGCTCGGAGACCCTTGGCTCATGGGGAAAGAGTGCATCTAAGTTCCTTAAGGAGCTAGGCAAAAGACTCATCACGGTAACTAGGGATCCCAGGGCTTTCTGTTCCAGTGACTCAGCGCTGCTGTTCAGAGGGGTTATTCCTGCTGTATTTTGGGCAAGCGCCCCAGCTCTGAGGATAAGATTTTCGCATTATAGTGAGTGACAAATACGTGACAATATATACTAGTCATGTATCTCTCACACTTTATATACGATATATGTCATCTTTATATCAACAATGTATCTCTTAAATCTTCTGTACCATATTATGTAGTAAAATATACCTATTGGTAAAAAAGAATGAAAAGATGAGGTGGTAGGGGAAGTGGAATATTCCAATGGCTTCAGGAAGAAATCCAAATATTCTTCCTTGAAACCTTTACATCTACTTCTCCGAGGCTCTGAGTTCCACAATTTACACCAGAGGTGGACCCCCAACTATATATATATATATAATATATATATAATATATATTATATATATATATATATATAATATTAATATATATATATATATATATATATATATGTTTGTGTATGTATATTCTGGACGTGTGGTGAAAGTATTCTGCGCTTTGATGCCCGTTTACAAACTGTTAAATGTTCCTAACTTGTATGTCCTGGCATGCTCCCTATACATCAACTACAATATTGTTGGACCTGGTTTGTGTGTGTGAATGTGTGTGTACTCATCTAATTGTATTCATCTAATTGTGGTTGCAGAGGTCAAATTATAGCTCCTGGCCCCGCCTCTTCACTGGTCGCTACGAGGTCCTCTCTTTCCCTGCTCCACGAGCTTTATCATACCTCTTCTGAAAACTGTATGGATCCTGCCTCCACTATATCGCTCTCAGATTGTTCCACTTCCTGACAACTCTATGACTGAAGAAATACTTCCTAACATCCCTGTGATTCATCTAAGTTTTCAGCTTCCAGTTGTGACTCCTTGTTGATATGTCACTTCTCTGAAACATTCTGTCCCTATCCACCCTATCAGTTCCTCTCAATATTTTATATTGTTATCATGTACCTCTTATCCCTCCTGTCTTTCAATGTTGTCAGGTTGAGTTCCCTTAATGTCTCCTTGCAGGACAAACCTCTTAGTTCCAAACCTTTGCACTTTCTCTAATTTCTTGATTCATTTGACTAAGTGTGGGTTCCATACTGGTGCTGCATTTGACTAAGTGTGGGTTCCATACTGGTGCTGCATTTGACTAAGTGTGGGTTCCATACTGGTGCTGCATACTCCAATATGAGCCTGACGTACACGGTGTACAGTGTCGTGAATGACTTCTTATTTAGATGCCGAAACGCTATTCTTAGGTTTGCCAGGCGCCTGTATGCTGCAGCAGTTATTTGGTTGATGTGCGCCTCAGCAGATGTGCTCGGTATTATGCTCACCCCAAGATCCTTTTCCTTAAGTGAATCTTAACTACGTAAAATATAGTTATAATGAAAGGAGGTATACTAGGGGTAAGGTAAAATCTGCTACTTACATTGACATTAAATATAGTATAAGATCATTGTACATGTATGTTAGATATACATGAAATCACTCTCCTCCCTTACTGTACCCACATTTGTTAGGTAAATTCTGGCTCTCTTCTTGAATTAGCTCATGCTATGAGAGGCTTTGACTTGTGCAGGTAGTCTATTCCACTCCTTCATTTCTGTACAGTAAGATGTGTTTGAAACCTGACCACTGACTGTAGGTACTGCAAAGTTGTTCTCCCTTTCCCTAGTACTATAATTGCTTTGGTTCCCAACCTTAACAAACTTGGCAGCCAGATATTCTCGACACTGGTTGTGAGCAATTTTATAAATGTAATTTTAGCTGTTTTACTCCTTCAACATTCATCATATCCAGTTGCTGTAATTCATCCTGGCCTACATACTTTCTTAGACCCAGGTCCAGGATGAATCTCACCATTTTGTTCTGGGTGATTTGTAGCTTATCTTTCAGAATTTTTGTTAAGGCGGAGTACAACGTAGAGCAAGAGTCGTCTATAATACATTGTATAAAAGCTAGACATAGGGTCCTGCGAGCCTCAGTAGGTAAACACTGTGCTTGTCTGTAGAGGAACTTTAATCTGGCATTTGCTCTCTTTACTACACTGTTCTCTATTAGTTCTCCTGACATGCTTAGGGCCAAAGGAGATTCCAAGAGATTTCACTAAATTTACTGAAATAATGGGTTTCCCCATTACACTGGACATGAACGCCAAAGAGTAAGGCTTCATTTTTCCGAAGTTCAATGATAATTTGTCTAGTAACCATTTGCTACAGGAGTCTAGTTCTAGTGACAGTACATTAGCGATGTCCTGCGGGTCTTTACCTGATACTAACAGAGCACTATCATCTGCATACAATAGCAACTTACATGTGAATGATATTTGTCATTCACAAAACACAGGAAGAGTAAAGGACCCAGAATACTATTTTGAGGGAACCCCACATGTTATTGGCAGAGGTTCTGATTCTGTGTTGTCGATCTTGACAATTTGTTTCCTGTTGCGCAGGTAGGACTTAAACCATTCTACAGAACCTATGCCGATGTCTTGTAATTTCTTAGGTAATATATTGTGGTTGACCGTGTCGATGGTCTCTTGTAAGTCTAAGGTTACCATACCTTTGAAATTCTCTAGTGGTATTTCAGTTCTCAGGTAGTCCATCAAATTAATGAGGTAGGTGTCTGTTAAATAAGATCTCCTAAAACCTAACTGTAACTATGGAGAATGTTTTTGTCAATAAGATATTTAACTATTTGACAGTATACCGCATTCTTTAGAATTCTGGATATCACACTGAGTATACTGACAGGCCTATGGTTGCTGACATCTGACCTACTCTTTTCCATGAAGATAGGCGTAACTCTGGCCTTCTTGAATCATTCAGGAACAGTATTTGTAGCGATGGACAAATTTATTATGTGTGCAATGAGGATTGGCGATTCAGAGGCACCATCTTATAGGAATTTAGCCGGAATGTTATCTGGATCGGTGCTCTTAGTTGGGTTTAATTTACTTAGTTCTTTTCGTACGAAGTCAAAAAATACACCTGCTAGTTCGAAGCTGTTCGGGGTGACTCTCTTATTTTTCTAGTAGATTTTAAACTTATCTGAGCCTGTGTTAAATGTATATGATGCAACCGGTAGTTTATTTACTAGTGTTGATGCGACGGATGTGTAGTATGAATTAAGACAATTTGCCACTTTAGTTGTTTCGTGGCGTATCTACATGTTTATAGCTATATCCCAACTGTTTTAGTTGTTGCCAGAGTTTTCTGGGGTTATTCTTGAACTCTTCGATTTTTGAGCAATAATGCCTTGTCTTTGCTCCTTTTATGAACCTTTGTACTCTGTTCTTCACTCTTTGGAATACATTTAGCGCTGTCTCTTTTGCCTTAATTATTTTAGCAACTGGTCCCTGAGTTTCGTATTATCTAATATCTGAACAGTCATCCAGGGTTCGGTTCTTCGTTTAATCCTAACCTCTTTAACTGGTGCAATATTATCAAGGATGGCAGTGAAAATTGTTTGGAAATTTTCCCAGGCATTATTTACGTCCGTGCAACTTGTAATCATTATCAAGTCACAATTTTGTAGCCTATTTACCAGTACTTCTTACTGTAGTTTCTAGTTGACCTCATTTTTATTGTTCTGTGTAGGCCTATCCCTAATGATTTTCCAGGTGGAGTAAATGATGAGATGACCACAAAGACCTGTGGTGATGATGCCTGAATGACTAGTGTTATCAGAGCGGTTACAAAGTATGTGGTGGAGTATGGTGGTTGAGAACTCTGATCCGGGTTGGTGCATTAATTATAGCCCGTTATTTTGCTGTTGAAAAGCAGATATTGAAGTCTCTCAATATTACTGTCTGAATTGCTATCAGTTCCGGACAATAACTGATCATGAGTAGGGGATGGTAACTAGTTCCTACTAGGACTAGTTTAGTCATAGGCATAGGACAACGTGAGACCATAGAACTAGTTCTATTATGTCATACACCTCCAAAGGTATGTATACACTAGTAAGGTACAGAGGAAGAGAAAAAAAC
This sequence comes from Cherax quadricarinatus, assembly GCF_026875155.1. Classification (NCBI taxonomy): domain Eukaryota; kingdom Metazoa; phylum Arthropoda; class Malacostraca; order Decapoda; family Parastacidae; genus Cherax; species Cherax quadricarinatus. Next base: position 85,563,829 of record NC_069406.1, on the reverse strand, counting down.
ATTAAGTGTGAAATGTGTGAGGGGTGGGAAGGCTATGGATGTGTTTGGTTATGTTAATGGCGCTAAATGTCAATTTGTGTATAAAAAATGCACTTTAGCTGAGCTACCATTTAGTAGTGCTGACATTGATTTACCGAACCTCTTTAATATAAATGACTCCTTGCCATACACTGATGATTATGATTGTTTCAAGAAAACAGGCCTTCACTGTATTCATGTCAACGCGAGGTTACTTTACCCAAAACATCGGAGATTAGGATTCTAGCTAACAGATCTAGGGGGAAGGGGTCTATTAGGCAGTAACACCTTAAACCGTAGGCTTTTTTTTTTAAAAATCACTGATCGCTATCAGTAACCTAGAAATAGCCTAGAGACCACTCTAGCAATCCCAGCAGATTGCTAGTTGATTTTCTGCCCTTACTTCACAAACACACTACGCCCTTCACCTGTCCCCTTTTTCACAAACCCACTTCACCCTTCACTTCACAGTCCCGCTTCTCCCTTCACACTTCTAACCCATTTTCATCCTGGCAGGATAAAAAATTCTTGTCAGTGCCGTTATCCATCCAAGCAGTCTCCTTAATACCAGTTTGCGTGGCTGGCATCCTGCTGGGGTTAAACTCCAGGAGCCATTTGTCAGACCAGGAGCCATTTGTCCAGATCCCCTTGCAGGCTTACCTCATCCTCTTCCGCTTGTATTCTCCTCATTAGTTTCACATCGTCTGCAAACGGGGACACCTCTGACTCTATCCCTTCCGTCATATCATTCACACATACAAGAAACATAATCGGACCTAGGACTGACCCTTGTGGAACCTTATTCGACACATGCACCTACTCTCACACCTCTTTTCGGACCAACACACGTTGTATCCTTCCTGTCAGGTATTCCTTGATCCATTGCAGTACTTTCGCTCATATTCTTACCTGCTCCTCTAGTTTTTCAACCAGTCTCTTGTGTGGAACTGTGTTGCAAGCCTTCTTGTAATCCAGGGAGATGCAGTCTACCCATCCCTTTCCTGTTTTACTTCTGTTACCTTGTCAAAAAACTCCAATAGGTTAGTGATGCTGGATTTCCCTTCCCTGAAGCCGTTCTGGTTGTCATGTATTAGTCCATTCCGTTCTACGTGCTCCACCACTCTTTTCCTGATAAACTTCTCCGTAACTTTGTATACAATACATGTCACCGACACTAGTCTGTAGTTTAGTGCAGCTTGTCTGTCTTCTTTCTTAGAAATCGGGACTACATTGCTGTCATCCACACCTCAGGCAATTGCCCTGTCTCGATGGATTTATTGAAGATTATTGTTAGTGGCACACACAGTGCATCTGCTCTCTTTCTTAGGACCCAAGGAGAGATAATATCTGGACCCACCGCCTTCGAGGTATATAGTTCCCCTAGCAGTTTCTTCACCTCATTATCGGTTGTGTGCAATGTGTCCAGCACTTGCTTGTGCACCTTACCACCTCGATTTTCTGGGAGCTTCCCTGTCTCCACTTTGAATGACTCCCTGAATCTGTGTGAGCTTCCCTCCTTCCTTCTCTAACCTGATTACTGATCCTTGACTGTTGCATTACGTCTAATGTGGTTGTATAACAACTTTGGGTCAGATATGGCATTTGATGCTATGTCATTCTCATAATGACGCTGGGCTACTCTCCTTATCCATGCATATTCATTTCTGGCTTTTTGACTCAACTCCCTGTTTTCCTGGGTCCTTTCCCTTCTATACTTTGCCCATACTCTTGCACACTTGGCTTTGGCCTCTCCACACCTCTTGGGTACATCATGGGCTCACTTTGGTCTTCCGTTGTTTTTGCTGCCCTTTGTTATGAACTTCTCTACTCCTCCCTGTATGGAGTTTTGTGTTGTGTGGTGTGTTGTGTGGTGTGTAGTGTTGGTTGTGTGTGTGTTGTGTGTGTGTGTGTGTGTTTGTGCCCGTGTGTGGTGTGTGCGTGCGCACATCACCTATTTGTGGTTGCAGTGGTTCGATTCACTACTCCTGCTCGCCTTTTCGCTGGTAGTAAATAGGTCCATCTCTCTCTCCTGCTCACTAGTTTATCATAACTCTTCTCAATATTATGTATTGATCTTGCCCTCCACTATCTTCACTCTCCTGATCTGTTCCAACTTCTTGACAAAACTATGACTGAGAGTAATATTCCTAATATCCCTGTGACTCATCAAGTTTTCAAACCTCTTCATAGGACATTTCCTAAACCCTGGACTAGTCTTGTTGCATAGTTTTGCACTTTCTTTAATTTCTATCAGCACGTGGTTAATCGGTGTGTGGGTTCTCTACTGGTGCCGCGTACTCCAGTGTAGGCCTGACACATGGTTGTACAGTATCTTAAATAAACTCTTTACCTTGATATCAAAACACTGTCTTTAGTTTGCCTGGCGTCCATATGCTGTAGTCATTATTTTTGAAGTGTAGCTCAAGAATAGTACTCAGTATGATGCTTCACCCCAAATTCCTTATGGGTAAATTTCGTTATTTAAGAGTAAAAGCTGATTGAATGTGAGGTAGTATAATTGGTTGAATACTTGTTATTATGGGCATGCATCTCCTCTCATACCTCACCACCACTCGTGGTGTTACATGGGAACCTAATGACATACTGACTACTTTACCTTCTTGCTCCCACAAAGTTTGTAAGTATGGTTTTCCATTCATATCTCGTTTATTTTACAGGTGTTGGATGAGTTTCTTTTTTTCATTTTCTCTTTTTTTTATATATATTATCAAACCTGATTTGACTTATGTATTTTAAAGTAATTTTCCTTAGTCCTCTTCATTTCCTTTAATGGCCTTCAGCCTATCATGTGAGTGACTGCTTGTCCGGGTTTTTAACTTTCATTTTCTGTCTTTTAGCCTTTTTAATCGAGCTGGGTCAATAATCACTGGAGATACAAGGGCAGCTTGATTTAGACACTCGATCAGAAACCTAACATTATTTTTAATTAACCACAGCAGTGTGTAGCTTCACCCTTGGCAACTGATCATCCGTTGTTTTCAAAGCTACAGCAAACCTCCATATAGCATGCAAATCCAGCCACTTAACATCGGTGAAACAACTACTGGCGTCTATGCTTTCAGTCTGGGACTGAACTATATACCCGAGTCTTGACTACCTCGTCTCACACAGGCCTCACATACTTCCTGATCGCTGCCTGTGAGCTCCCTTCCTTTCTTCCTTAGCCTGATTACCTTGTCCTTGACTATTTTCTTCCTGATGTGGCAGTATAAGAACTTTGGGTTAGATTTGGCTTTTGATGCTGTCATTCTCGTATTGCCATTGGGCCTCTCTCCTTATCCACGCATACACGCTTCAGGCTCTTCAGCTCAACTACTTGTTGTCCTGAGTCCTTTGCCTTCTAAACTTTTTCCAAGCTCTAGCACAATTGGCTTTGGCCTCTCTAAACCTCCGGCTAAACCATGGGCTCACTCTGGTCTTCCCATTGTTTCTGTTGCCCCTTGGTACGAACTTCTACTTTGCCTCCCTGTACTTTGTGGTCATGTGTTCCATCATTTCTTTTACTGTCTCCCCCCCCCTAGCTCTCTTACCTCATGCAGGAATTACCTATAACTGTGTAGTTCTCTTTTTTGAAGTTTGACTTCTCCTGGCCTTCTCGTACAGCTTCATTCTGCATTGTTAACTACTGTGCATTCGAAACTCAGAACCACATGATCGCTAGAGCTGAGGGGCCATTCGTGTGCGATATTCTCTACGTCTGAACTGTTCAAGGTGAATACGAGGTCCAGCCTTACTGGTTCGTTGTCTACTCTTTCTCTGGTTGTGTTCCTAACATGTTGGTCCATGAAGTTTTCCAGCAATGCCTCCAGCATCTCTGGTCCTTCATGTGGCTCCATGTTTTTCTAGTCAGTCTCCTTGTGAAATCCTTCATGATGAGTAACTTTGTTCTGCCCATGTGAGCCCTTCTTGCCACCTCGGCTAGAGTGGCCACCATTGTTCTGTTGCTTTCATTCTTGGTGTTCTGCTGTTCGGTGGTGGGTTGTATATTACTGCAATTATCACTTTTGAACCCCTGGTCTGAAGTCTTCCTACCATGTAGCCATCTGTTACACATATGACTCGTCCTCCCATCTCTAAACTCCATTTTTTAATGAGCAGTGCAACTCCTCCTTTCTCTCTTTCTCCCTGTCTTTCCTCAGGATCTGATATTCAGACTAGAAGCTCGCATCTGTTATCTCCATGAGCCTTATTTCCCTGAGTGCTATGATGTCCTGAGACGCCTCGGTGATTCTTTCCTGCCACTCCTCACTCTTATTTTTTTATTGCATAGGTATTGGTGTACCTTACCTTCATCTTCCTTCCCAGAACTGTATTCTTTGGTGTGGGCTGAGAGTGTGGAAGGCAGGGCTGGATATTGTAGTAGGCTGGTGTTGTGGCATTAGTGCTGAGGGAGACTGTAGATGTGGAGTAAGACTTGTCTCTGGTTATGTTTGGTTGGTATGGAGTGGTAGGAGTTGAGGGGATTCTGTTGGTGGTTCTGTGGGCGATTGTGTTTGTTCTTCCTATCTGTCGGCACTTGCCCTGTCTACCCTCCCGGCATTTGGCACCTTTCTCTATCACTAGTTAAAGTTCCTTGTGGTTGAAATCCCCCATGATGAGTAACTTTGCTTTGCCCATGTGGGCCTTTCTTGCCACCTCAGCAAGTGTGGCCACCATCGCTCTCATCATACTCATCTTGGTCTCTTCATATTCAGTGGCGGGATGTACATTAATACTATCACCACCTTCTGACACCCGGTCTGAAATGTTCCTGCTATATAGTCACCATCTTCCCCTCTGTCTTTTCCTCCCATTTCAAAATTACTGGGTTTTTGCTTAGCCGTTAAACTCCTCCTTCCCTTCAATTCCCACTGTCTTTCCTCAGAATCTGATAGCCAGTTGGGAAGATCATCTGATATAATCTCTATAAGCTTTGTCTCCACGATTGTTATGATGCCTCCATGATGCGTTCCTTACCCTTATTTGCTATTCCATCTGCGTTGGTGTGACATACCTTCAGCTTCTTATCCAATGCTGTAATCTGGATCCCTGGTCTTTGCCCATGGGTCAGAGGGGTATGAAGGGTTGGTGTGGGTTCGGAGTATGTAAGGCAAGGTGGGGGTTTTGTGAGAGTCTGCTCTGAGGATAGTATTTGTTCTGTGTGTGGGGGGGGGGAGGGACTGTAGTGTGTGTGCGCGTGTGTGTGAGTGGTTGGTCAACTTCTTCAGTATTGTAATTATACCCATCTGATAATACTTTCACTACTATTCTTACTTCTGTATCTCTTATACTAAACTTCAAATAGTACTTTGTAATATCCAAATAACAACCGTGACATTTCAAATTGTTTATCAGATTTGTTAATTTTATAAGAGTGGTTTTATTCACAACTATCCACTTATATTACATTTACGTGTATTAATACACTTAATATCTGAAGTGATATCAAACATAACTGTTTTACTGCAAAATAATCCCCTCATTTCCTGTATGTCCTAATTTTCCCAGTTTATATTTATAAAATATCTTAACACCTTTCAACATTTGCATTTTACCAAACATTTCGTCCGAGGCTGCAGGAAATATTTACAACCCTAAACATGGATCATGTCAGATCTATCATGGGCTCTACGGCACCAGTACGGAACCCGCATCATGCTAAGCATGTCAAGAATCTAGAAGAATCTAGGAGAATAGTGCCAGATCTGAGGGGTATGAACTATGAGGCAGGGCTAGAAGTGAAGTTTAATCTGACGACACTAGAGGACAGGACAAAGATTGACTTAATTACACTGTATAGCATACTGAGAGGAATGGAAAGGATGGACAGGACGGATCTGTGTTTGAGGATAGCTTCAGGTACACAAGGACACAGCCTAAAGCTAAAAAGTCAAATGAGTCACAAAGATATTAAGAAATACTCCTTTAGTTTTAGTGGTCAGGAAATGGAACAAGGACAACGAGGTGGTAGAGGTAAAATCCGTAGATAGCTTGAAGAATAGGTATGAAAAGGTTTACGAAGGTATGGCAAGGCTTGCATAGGTATGATGGTTCTTACGCAGCCAAGAGAGAGTGATCCTAGTAGCGGCCAGCAGAGAGACGGGGCCAAGAGCCGAGATTTGACCCCTGCAACCACATATAGGCGAGTGCAAATGGGTGAGAATATAAACATATACGCACATTATATATTTCGTGGCGAATAAATAAATAAAATGCGATTTTGGCTTAAATAGCAAAGCTCTAATTTAGCAAAAATCATTCTGAACCCTAAGGAAAAAAATATATTTCATTGTGTTTCATTATTAAATTATTGTAAATTTATCTAAAACATATTTAGTTGGATTAAGCTAAATTAAATTGCACTTATAATAAGGTTTGATAAGGTTTCTAAGAGTCTTTTGGTACAAAATTATTAATTTTTACATTAACATAATTGAAAAAAATATGTATATCTTTAAACGTATAAGAGAAATTTTAGAAAGAACTTAATTTTAAATGAGTTCCTGCTAATTGACCATTTTACCTATATATATATATATATATATAATATATATATATATATATAATATATATATATATATATATATAATATATATATATATATAGTTTAGTTTACATTCACATATGCATACATACGTACAATTATACAAATTTCTGCTCATTTTTTATACAAAACATAGGTGTTTTAGTTCAATCACTGTAAACTACAGTGATATATAATGTTACAAGCGTGCAGCCTCTGTGATATATAATTTCTTCTTTAACATATTTTAATATATATGAAGCTTAGTATATTTGCTTGTCTTCTAAAGTTTCCTGGAAACTCTCATCTGTTTCTTGACCACATATAAGTTCCTCTGCACAGAAGCTCTTCTGCAAACAACCTTGTGCATGAATACCTGAAACAGAAATTTTATAACATTGAAGAGCATTAGGTTATGCTAAAGTTTACAATGATCTAATTTATTAATCTGATGATACCAATTATCCTATCCTAAAAAAATTATTTACATTTATTGTTTCCTATAGAGGCGTAAATAAAGCCACATAGTAAGGTTTGAATCATCTACATGTGCAAAAATGATAGCTCCACTGATCCCATTTTTACCCCATCTTTTTGCAGGCCTGGTGTTGTGTGCAGCACTAAACGAAATTCAGATTTTTAGACACTCCATAACATCCTCCAAGCCGTGTAAATAACCCTTAAATATTTTCCACAAGCCTTGCAAGAAACCTCTGAAAGTCCAAAACATATTTAGAATGCATGATGTGGTGAGGGGGTTCACGCTGGTGATGCATACTCAAGTTTTGACCTTACGTCTGATGTTCATGCTTTTTAGAAAAAGTAACAATAAAAATTTGAGAAGGTTGTCTATGGTGGGAAGCGGAACAAATCTCGTAATGTTCTGGTTCGGTCTTAATCATTATTATAGACACTTCAGCTCATCCCTGGCAGGTTTCTACATACAACAATAAACTAACACCTAGATATCTATTTAATGCTACATAAACAGAAGTGTAAGGAGACACAAGTACCTGTTTACTGTTAGGCGGAAAATTGAAGTAAGTGTTAGGACGCTAACGCCCATGTACCTCTTTACTGCTAAGTGAACTGAGAAAGCAGATTTGGGACACAGTAACATCCATATTTACTGCTAGGTAAATGAAGGAAGCAGGTGAAAGGATACTAATATCCAGGTACTTATTTACTGATAGGTGGATAAGGAAAATATGAATGAGGTAACTGTCTACTGATAAAACAGGGGAAGCAGGTGCGTAGCATTGTGATCTCTATCATACCAATTCTTGAAGCTATGTATGTCTTCTTCCTCTACCACTACACTGTCTAGGTGTTCCGCTTCTTGACCAGTCTAACACTAAAGTATTTCCTAACATCCTTGACTGTGTGTGTGTGTGTGTGTGTGTGTGTGTGTGTGTGTGTGTGTGTGTGTGTGTGTGTGTGTGTGTGAAGGTCTAGTCTCGGCATCTGGTTCCGCCTCTAAATATTTAATTAACAGCACTTCTGGTTCCTGGCCTCTGGGGCCTTATCGTATGTACTAATAAATTATGTATGTACAGAGCGTGGCCAAATTATTAGAGCCACCATAAAAATCGAATATTTCTCGGATTTAAGCATATTACATTGACTTCCCTTAAAAAATGTTGGATAAATGGTAGAACACAGTTTACTTGACTGTATTTAACATATATTACATACATTTAAAACTTACTTGGTTCACTTTTAGCCTCAACTGTAAGAGCGATACGCCGATGCATATTTTGTATGCAAGTACGACAGCGTCTGCACGTCGTCGTCATCATAGTTCCATGTTCATGTTCAGTCTTTCTGTCAACTGTGTTTTGTTTGTGATAGACTCTTCATTTTTCTTTGAAATATTCACCATATCTGGTGAATTACCTGTCTAATCAAGAAGATGAATATTTCGTGAAACTAGAAACACTTTAACAGATTTTGCTGTGTGGCATATTACATAACATTGATTCTTCACTTCGAAATCAGTCACGTATCTGAGGAATGAGCCTAGTTTCTTAAACTGTTCTATATTGATCCTGTTTCATGGTATCTTTAATTATATACTGCTTACCTGTACCTTTACTACTAATTACGGACAAGATTATCACAAATGTTGGATGTTTATCTGTGCTCACGAGACATTCAGGATGTAATTCCTCAGTGACATTTATCACACATTACCTGAAACACTGATCCATCACTGAAAAAGAAGTATGAAAAATGTTGAAACCTGCCACACAAATTTTTGTAGAACGTTCAGATCATTCATAATGTAACATATTGCTAAATAAACAGCCATGATCATCAAATTATAACTTAATTATCGATTTCCATTTTTAACGCTTTTTTACGTGGGCAATAAGATTTTAGTGCGAAGTCATGTGAGCGTTTTCTCAAGGTTCTCGATGAAACAGAAATATTTCCTTGATGTAAATGGTGTTAAAGTTGCTCCACTGACAATCTTCTATTGATAAGTAACTTCTCTTCAATAAGACGGTCTGCTCTTGGCATTATCCTTTTCTTACCATTTTTACCAACTCGCTTTGGGGTGACGCTGGGATTATTTCTTCCATCGTTAGTAATTAATGCCAACTTATCAATAGTACTCCTTGAAACTTTCACCTTTTCAACTATTTTTCTATGATAGTAACCTGTTTCTGTCACTAACGCCTGAACTTGACCCATCTTTTTCAGTGATATGTCTTTTGATTTCGCCATTTTTATGAAAATATGATTTTTTCTAGTACAGTTTCTGTAAGAAAAATGATAGAGATAAAAATAGCCACAATTATCTGCTAAACACATTTTAACAAATGTAAACACAAATCAATACATAAAAATACTGCAAAACATCCACGGGGGAATTGAATGATAGCTCTAGGCCTTTCGTGTTGAAATCAACACATCAGGAGTTTGCAGTGTTGCAGAAAAGAGGAGGAAGTTCAAGCAAATACGATCAGAGGAAGCGTGTTTGTCCTTTCGCATGCTATTTCATTACTCTTTAACAAGTCACTAGAGACTAGCACCTTCCCGAAACTACTCAAGATGGCAAGGGTTACACCAATACATAAAGGTGGTGACCCTACAGACTTAAACAACTATAGGCCAATATCTAACTTACCATTGCTTCCAAAATCTTTGAGAAACTCGTGCACAGGAGACTGTATTCATTTATAATGGCTCAAAACATACTCAACCCCTGCCAATTTGGATTCAGGAAAAATAAAAGCACTAATGATGCAATCATAAAAATGCTAGATATGCTTTACACAGCATTGGAAAATAAGGAATATCCACTAGGAATTTTTATTGACCTAAGAAAAGCTTTTGACACAGTAGACCACGACATCCTACTCCACAAACTTGATCATTACGGTATAAGAGGCCATGCTCTTGCTTATTTCAAATCTTACATTACTAATAGGTATCAGTATGTCACCATTAAAGACACAGCATCAGCAACACGGCCACTTGATACTGGAGTTCCGCAGGAAGTGTCCTTGGTCCCCTGCTCTTCCTCATATACATCAATGACCTTCCAAACGTATCCCAACACCTGAAACCCATTCTCTTTGCTGACGACACGACTTATGTCATCTCTCACCCTAATCTTGCCACCCTCAACACCACTGTGAATGAGGAGCTGATCAAAATATCGACTTGGATGACAGCCAATAAACTTACGCTTAACACTGACAAAACCTACTATATTATGTTTGGTAGCAGAGCAGGAGATGCACAAATTAACATTAAGATTGACAACATTCTAATTACCAGAAATAATGGGGGCAAATTCCTAGGCTTATACCTTGACAACAACCTGAATTTCAGCACCCATATCCAGCATATAACCAAAAAAGTATCCAAAACGGTTGGAATCCTCTCCAAGATACGATACTACGTGCCGCAAAATGCCCTTCTCACACTATACCACTCACTTATTTATCCATACCTCACCTATGCTATTTGTGCTTGGGGATCAACTGCAGCAACACACCTAAACCAATAATAACCCAACAAAAAGCTGCAGTAAGAATAATCACTAAATCCCATCCCTGGCAACACACCCCCCCCACATATAGTCACCATTTCCCCTCTGTCTTTTCCTCCCATTTCAAAATTACTGGGTTTTTGCTTAGCCGTTAAACTCCTCCTTCCCTTCAATTCCCACTGTCTTTCCTCAGAATCTGATAGCCAGTTGGGAAGATCATCTGATATAATCTCTATAAGCTTTGTCTCCACGATTGTTATGATGCCTCCATGATGCGTTCCTTACCCTTATTTGCTATTCCATCTGCGTTGGTGTGACATACCTTCAGCTTCTTATCCAATGCTGTAATCTGGATCCCTGGTCTTTGCCCATGGGTCAGAGGGGTATGAAGGGTTGGTGTGGGTTCGGAGTATGTAAGGCAAGGTGGGGGTTTTGTGAGAGTCTGCTCTGAGGATAGTATTTGGTTCTGTGTGTGGGGGGGGGGGGGGAGGGACTGTAGTGTGTGTGCGCGTGTGTGTGAGTGGTTGGTCAACTTCTTCAGTATTGTAATTATACCCATCTGATAATACTTTCACTACTATTCTTACTTCTGTATCTCTTATACTAAACTTCAAATAGTACTTTGTAATATCCAAATAACAACCGTGACATTTCAAATTGTTTATCAGATTTGTTAATTTTATAAGAGTGGTTTTATTCACAACTATCCACTTATATTACATTTACGTGTATTAATACACTTAATATCTGAAGTGATATCAAACATAACTGTTTACTGCAAAATAATCCCCTCATTTCCTGTATGTCCTAATTTTCCCAGTTTATATTTATAAAATATCTTAACACCTTTCAACATTTGCATTTTACCAAACATTTCGTCCGAGGCTGCAGGAAATATTTACAACCCTAAACATGGATCATGTCAGATCTATCATGGGCTCTACGGCACCAGTACGGAACCCGCATCATGCTAAGCATGTCAAGAATCTAGAAGAATCTAGGAGAATAGTGCCAGATCTGAGGGGTATGAACTATGAGGCAGGGCTAGAAGTGAAGTTTAATCTGACGACACTAGAGGACAGGACAAAGATTGACTTAATTACACTGTATAGCATACTGAGAGGAATGGAAAGGATGGACAGGACGGATCTGTGTTTGAGGATAGCTTCAGGTACACAAGGACACAGCCTAAAGCTAAAAAGTCAAATGAGTCACAAAGATATTAAGAAATACTCCTTTAGTTTTAGTGGTCAGGAAATGGAACAAGGACAACGAGGTGGTAGAGGTAAAATCCGTAGATAGCTTGAAGAATAGGTATGAAAAGGTTTACGAAGGTATGGCAAGGCTTGCATAGGTATGATGGTTCTTACGCAGCCAAGAGAGAGTGATCCTAGTAGCGGCCAGCAGAGAGACGGGGCCAAGAGCCGAGATTCGACCCCTGCAACCACATATAGGCGAGTGCAAATGGGTGAGAATATAAACATACACACACATTATATATTTCGTGCCGAATAAATAAATAAAACGCGATTTTGGCTTAAATAGCAAAGCTCTTTGATAGGCAAAAATCATTCTGAAACACCTAAGGAAAAAAATATATTTCATTGTGTTTCATTATTAAATTATTGTAAATTTATCTAAAACATATTTAGTTGGATTTAGCTAAATTAAATTGCACTTATAATAAGGTTCGATAAGGTTTCTAAGAGTCTTTTGGTACAAAATTATTAATTTTTACATTAACATAATTGAAAAAATATGTATATCTTTAAACGTATAAGAGAAATTTTAGAAAGAACTTAATTTTAAATGAGTTCCTGCTAATTGACCAATTTACCTATATATATATATATATATATATATATATATATATATATATATATATATATATATATATATATATATATATATATATATATAGTTTAGTTTACATTCACATAGCATACATACGTACAATTATACAAATTTCTGCTCATTTTTTATACAAAACATAGGTGTTTTAGTTCAATCACTGTAAACTACAGTGATATTATGATATATAATGTTACAAGCGTGCAGCCTCTGTGATATATAATTTCTTCTTTAACATATTATATATGAAGCTTAGTATATTTGCTTGTCTTCTAAAGTTTCCTGGAAACTCTCATCTGTTTCTTGACCACATATAAGTTCCTCTGCACAGAAGCTCTTCTGCAAACAACCTTGTGCATGAATACCTGAAACAGAAATTTTATAACATTGAAGAGCATTAGGTTATGCTAAAGTTTACAATGATCTAATTTATTAATCTGATGATACCAATTATCCTATCCTAAAAAAATTATTACATTTATTGTTTCCTATAGAGGCGTAAATAAAGCCACATAGTAAGGTTTGAATCATCTACATGTGCAAAAATGATAGCTCCACTGATCCCATTTTTACCCCATCTTTTTGCAGGCCTGGTGTTGTGTGCAGCACTAAACGAAATTCAGATTTTTAGACACTCCATAACATCCTCCAAGCCGTGTAAATAACCCTTAAATATTTTCCACAAGCCTTGCAAGAAACCTCTGAAAGTCCAAAACATATTTAGAATGCATGATGTGGTGAGGGGGTTCACGCTGGTGATGCATACTCAAGTTTTGACCTTACGTCTGATGTTCATGCTTTTTAGAAAAAGTAACAATAAAAATTTGAGAAGGTTGTCTATGGTGGGAAGCGGAACAAATCTCGTAATGTTCTGGTTCGGTCTTAATCATTATTATAGACACTTCAGCTCATCCCTGGCAGGTTTCTACATACAACAATAAACTAACACCTAGATATCTATTTAATGCTACATAAACAGAAGTGTAAGGAGACACAAGTACCTGTTTACTGTTAGGCGGAAAATTGAAGTAAGTGTTAGGACGCTAACGCCCATGTACCCCTTTACTGCTAAGTGAACTGAGAAAGCAATTTGGACACAGTAACACCATATTTACTGCTAGGTAAATGAAGGAAGCAGGTGAAGGATACTAATATCCAGGTACTTATTTACTGATAGGTGGATAAGGAAAATATGAATGAGGTAACTGTCTACTGATAAAACAGGGGAAGCAGGTGCGTAGCATTGTGATCTCTATCATACCAATTCTTGAAGCTATGTATGTCTTCTTCCTCTACCACTACACTGTCTAGGTGTTCCGCTTCTTGACCAGTCTAACACTAAAGTATTTCCTAACATCCTTGACTGTGTGTGGTGTGTGTGTGTGTGTGTGTGGTGTGTGTGTGTGTGTGTGTGTGTGTGTGTGTGTTGTGGGGGAAGGTCTAGTCTCGCATCTGGTTCCGCCTCTAAATATTTAATTAACAGCACTTCTGGTTCCTGGCCTCTGGGGCCTTATCGTATGTACTAATAAATTATGTATGTACAGAGCGTGGCCAAATTATTAGAGCCACCATAAAAATCGAATATTTCTCGGATTTAAGCATATTACATTGACTTCCCTTAAAAAAATGTTGGATAAATGGTAGAACACAGTTTACTTGACTGTATTTAACATAATTACATACATTTAAAACTTACTTGGTTCACTTTTAGCCTCAACTGTAAGAGCGATACGCCGATGCATATTTTGTATGCAAGTACGACAGCGTCTGCACGTCGTCGTCATCATAGTTCCATGTTCATGTCAGTCTTTCTGTCAACTGTGTTTGTTTGTGATAGACTCTTCATTTTTCTTTGAAATATTCACCATATCTGGTGAATTACCTGTCCTAATCAAGAAGATGAATATTTCGTGAAACTAGAAAACACTTTAACAGATTTTGCTGTGTGCATATTACATAACATTGATTCTTCACTTCGAAATCAGTCACGTATCTGAGGAATGAGCCTAGTTTCTTAAACTGTTCTATATTGATCCTGTTTCATGGTATCTTTAATTATATACTGCTTACCTGTACCTTTACTACTAATTACGGACAAGATTATCACAAATGTTGGATGTTTATACTGTGCTCACGAGACATTCAGGATGTAATTCTCATCAGTGACATTATACACACATTACCTGAAAACACTGATCCATCACTGAAAAAGAAGTATGAAAAATGTTGAAACCTGCCACACAAATTTTTGTAGAACGTTCAGATCATTCATAATGTAACATATTGCTAAATAAACAGCCATGATCATCAAATTATAACTTAATTATCGATTTCCATTTTTAAACGCTTTTTTACGTGGGCAATAAGATTTTAGTGCGAAGTCATGTGAGCGTTTTCTCAAGGTTCTCGATGAAACAGAAATATTTCCTTGATGTAAATGGTGTTAAAGTTGCTCCACTGACAATCTTCTATTGATAAGTAACTTCTCTTCAATAAGACGGTCTGCTCTTGGCATTATCCTTTTCTTACCATTTTACCAACTCGCTTTGGGGTGACGCTGGGATTATTTCTTCCATCGTTAGTAATTAATGCCAACTTATCAATAGAAACTCTCCTTGAAACTTTCACCTTTTCAACTATTTTTCTATGATAGTAACCTGTTTCTGTCACTAACGCCTGAACTTGACCCATCTTTTTCAGTGATATGTCTTTTGATTTCGCCATTTTTATGAAAATATGATTTTTTCTAGTACAGTTTCTGTAAGAAAAATGATAGAGATAAAAATAGCCACAATTATCTGCTAAACACATTTTAACAAATGTAAACACAAATCAATACATAAAAATACTGCAAAACATCCACGGGGGAATTGAATGATAGCTCTAGGCCTTTCGTGTTGAAATCAACACATCAGGAGTTTGCAGTGTTGCAGAAAAGAGGAGGAAGTTCAAGCAAATACGATCAGAGGAAGCGTGTTTGTCCTTTCGCATGCTATTTCATTACTCTTTAACAAGTCACTAGAGACTAGCACCTTCCCGAAACTACTCAAGATGGCAAGGGTTACACCAATACATAAAGGTGGTGACCCTACAGACTTAAACAACTATAGGCCAATATCTAACTTACCATTGCTATCCAAAATCTTTGAGAAACTCGTGCACAGGAGACTGTATCATTTATAAGGCTCAAAACATACTCAACCCCTGCCAATTTGGATTCAGGAAAAATAAAAGCACTAATGAAGCAATCATAAAAATGCTAGATATGCTTTACACAGCATTGGAAAATAAGGAATATCCACTAGGAATTTTTATTGACCTAAGAAAAGCTTTTGACACAGTAGACCACGACATCCTACTCCACAAACTTGATCTTACGGTATAAGAGGCCATGCCTTGCTTATTTCAAATCTTACATTACTAATAGGTATCAGTATGTCACCATTAAAGACACAGCATCAGCAACACGGCCACTTGATACTGGAGTTCCGCAGGGAAGTGTCCTTGGTCCCCTGCTCTTCCTCATATACATCAATGACCTTCCAAACGTATCCCAACACCTGAAACCCATTCTCTTTGCTGACGACACGACTTATGTCATCTCTCACCCTAATCTTGCCACCCTCAACACCACTGTGAATGAGGAGCTGATCAAAAAATCGACTTGGATGACAGCCAATAAACTTACGCTTAACACTGACAAAACCTACTATATTATGTTTGGTAGCAGAGCAGGAGATGCACAAATTAACATTAAGATTGACAACATTCTAATTACCAGAAATAATGGGGGCAAATTCCTAGGCTTATACCTTGACAACAACCTGAATTTCAGCACCCATATCCAGCATATAACCAAAAAAGTATCCAAAACGGTTGGAATCCTCTCCAAGATACGATACTACGTGCCGCAAAATGCCCTTCTCACACTATACCACTCACTTATTTATCCTAACCTCACCTATGCTATTTGTGCTTGGGGATCAACTGCAGCAACACACCTAAAGCCAATAATAACCCAACAAAAAGCTGCAGTAAGAATAATCACTAAATCCCATCCCTGGCAACACACCCCCCCACTCTTCATAGACCTAAACTTACTCCCTGTTCAGTACATCCACACTTACTACTGTGCAATCTACATCTACAGGGCCTTAAACTCTAATATCAACCTTGACCTAAAACGCTTTCTTGATAGTTGTGACAGAACCCACAGGCATAACACCAGGCACAAACATCTCTACGACATTCCCCGTGTCCGACTAAACCTTTACAAAAATTCAATGTATGTCAAAGGCCCTAAAATCTGGAATACCCTACCTGAGAACTCTAGAACTGAAGACACATTCATCACCTTCAAAACTACCATTAGAAAACATCTTATCTCCCTGATACACTCTGTCAACTAACTACACGAATACCACCTGGTGGTTCACACTTACACTCACTGACTCATTTGACCATATACAGAAATATTAATCTCAATCTTAAAATAATGAATCCTGTGATACTCCAATACTGAAACTATGTACTGTGCCAAAACAAAAGCATTCACATTGCTAAACTCACAAACTAGTATTTAGTCACTTAGCCATAATACCAACTTACCTCATAATTTGTAATATTTTACAATTAAGAATAAAACTAAGTCTGCCCGAAATGCCTAGCCATGCTAAGCGTTCTAGTGGTACACTCTGTAATCACTATTTTACATGCAAACCACACAATAACCAAATTTCTGTAAACTCAGCATTGTAATCCTTATAGAGAATAAACCTTTGAATTTGAATTTGAATTTGAATGACGCAGAGAGGCTGGAGGCAGGAAGCAGGAAGTGCTCCCAGACATACCAGTACCCATAGCCAGAAAGACTGAATATTATAGCATTAAAAGATAGCCAGCCCACAAGTAGTAGCAGTAGTAACCTAACGAGTTCTCCAAGACGAGTGTACTTCAGTGGTTAGTGAGGTTGAGGGTACCACTGATTCCCCTGCTAATCAAGGGAAGAATATTTTGATAGTAGGCGATTCTCAGGTAAGATATATGGACCATGCATTTTGTAACAGAGAGAGACAGGTCAGACAGAGAGTGTGCCTTCCTGGAGCTGGTGTTGGTGACATAGTCAGCAGTTTGGATAATATTATGACAGGTAATGGGAACAATCCCATTATCTGTCATAGTGCTGGGGGTAATGACATTGGGAAGGGCAGGAGAGAGGAGCTGCTGGATAAGAACAGGTTAGCCATAGAAGTAGTTAGGTCTAAGGGAGGGATCCCAGTCATATGTAGCATCTTGCCTAGAAAGGGAGTGGGCAATGAATGGATGTCTAGGGCAATTGGTATAAATTGCTGGCTAGATAGTTACTGCAAGGAACTTGCAATCCCATTCATTGATAGCTGGGACCTATTCATTGACAAACGTGATATGTATGCAAGGGATGGGGTTCATCTCTCATGGGATGGAGTGGTTGCATTAGCCAATTCAATTGAGAGGGTAATTGATGGCTTGTGTAGAAATTTAAACTGATAGATTATAGAGGTATGGGTGTTTGTGGGAAACAATCAGGCTGCAGCATTACGGTTAAAAACAGCAGTTATTACCGGGATACCTCAGGGATATGTTTAAAGGACAATATTCAAAATAAAGTTGCTAGTAATGGCAAATCAATTGATCAACAAACAAAGAGAGATAGTAGAGGGCAACGAGTGACTAGCTCCCTTAAGGTTTACTATACAAATAGTAGGAGTCTAAGAAATAAGATAGATGAGTGCAGGTAATATAGATATTATTGCTATAACAGAGACCTGGTTCAACCTGAAAGATAGAGAAATGCCTTCTGAATTCAACAGACAGGGTTATAAACTATTCCACACTGATAGGGTCAACAGGAAGGGTGGTGGAGTGGCGATGTATGTCAGAGAAAATTTAAATTGTTGTGTTAGACATGAATCTGTGTGGCTACAGTTTCTCGAGGGACGTGACATATTAATTTTGGGTGTGATTTATAGGCCCCCAAACCTTGATAGGGAGTGTAGTAAGCTGTTATGGGACGAAATTCATAAGGAATCTAGATATGAAAATGTTGTGATATTGGGAGATTTTAACTTTAGAGAAATTGATTGGAACAATATGACAGGAAATCTTGAGTCTAGTGACTTTCTTGATACGGTTCAGGATTGCTTTTTAGAACAGGTTGTGACAGAACCAACTAGAGGAAAGGGGTGGGGGTGACAAGGACCCAGCTCCACATGGGCAAGTAGGCCTGTTGCAGTGTTCCTTCTTTCTTATGTTTTTATAATATGACAGTTAATCAACAATTCGGTCAGGCTACGATATGATATAAATGACTTTACATACCAAATATAGATATCACTGGCAATTGTCTTCGGAATTTCTGCACCTCTAGAAAACAGGTACATTTATAGGGACTCATTTAAAGGGAGACATTTGTAATTTACACAGAGGAAGATGGACATAGTTTATCTATCGCACATAAGATTCTTAGGCAGAAACTGGTCTAACCATCATGAAAACAAACAGGAAAAACAGAACCTAATTCCTCAGTTTGGAACTACACTTAAGACAACCCAGCACATTCATATAAGAGTCCAATTTTTGGCTATGTACAATTTCCTCAAGTATAAATGAATCTAATATGAACAACAACCAATGAACACTTATCATGATTTATAATTGCTTATTCTACGATATTCTGTTCAAGACAAGAGGAACAAGTGACAATGACTGTGGATTTCATCCAATTTGCCAAGTTATTGTAGACTCTTATGTAGCTGAAAATCGTATTCAATTTCTTGGCTGTTTGTATCAATAGCAGTGTTGTGATAACCTAACATTTAAAGGTTTACCAGTCTGCCTCACATAAGATAAATTGTAACAAATTCTGTAGACACCACTGTTACGAGTATGCCCTTACCCAATTTGTATTTGAGAAATGTTCCAGTAGGATATTGCTCTATATTTTATTATATATATTAAAACAAATATTGTATTGTATTGTTTTGTTAGGCGTTAATATTAAGTGATTTTCATGTTGCTGGAAACCACTATTTTAAGAGCGCTGGTTACTAAGGTTCAGGCACTGGTCTGTCATCCCCAGTCCGTGATCCAACCTGACATCATCTTCCGCTCACTGCACAGTCCAGTAGTTTCACAACACTCAGAGTAAGTTCATAACACTGCAGGAGTAGTTCACACAATCCCACTCTTCTCTGCAACTGTACTCTCCCACCTAGTCGTTATCTCTCATATCCCAGAGTTCTCTCTATCATATTCATATCCCTTCACGGGATTATCGAAGAAAACTTTCTGTATGGGGATAACTGTGAATTTAATGTCTCCGGTGTAGACATTGATAATTGGTTATTGTTAGTAAGTGATCAGTACCTTCAGTCATATATTGATTGCCTAACTCTACTACTTGAGGAATTATTCTTCCCAGTAAACCTTGTGCGTAACAGTAGCTGTGTTAATATATAATTGTACCATTTATGTGTAAAAGAAAAAGATAATAGCTTTATATTGCTGTTAGGAAGGGACACATACTGCACAGTTTAGGTATCTTTTTATGAAACTTTTCGCCTACCACATAGCTTCTTCAGTCAGTACAGAAAAGTTGACAGAAGCAGAAGATACTTGAAGACGATGTAATCAGTCCATCACCCTTAAAGTTTTGAGGTGGTCAGTCCCTCAGTCTGGAGAAGAGCATTGTTCCATAGTATGAAACAATATCATAATAAAGATACCTAACTGTTGCATATGTGTCTTACCTAACAACCTGTCGGTATTTTATACCATTTTAATGTTCAAGCTTTATTGCTCTTTATTAAGATTATGGTTCATAGAGATATGAAGATCCTATCTTAAGTTTTACTGTCATTAAAGACACAGACTTTCTTTGAGTTTTGGTCATCGTACAGAAAGAAGAAGGTTAACAAAGAAAGTCTTTGGTTAAGAAGGCTATATTTGCAGCACTAAAACCTTGTTGCTATTGGAGTTCTATCCTAAGACCAAATAGCCAGTATAGCAACTATACCTTTATTCACCAATATTCTAACAGATATATTCTCATTGTAAGGAGAACAAGACACATTCTCGAATCTGAAGTGTTACACTTGAACTTTTCTAATAACCTGGTTTTCAACACATCAGAGAGAAAGTTTTTCCTCTCTGCCAGCAACCGCGTTTCTTCTGATCGTATTTGCTTGGACATCCTCCTCTTTTCTGCAACATTACAATCTCGTGATGATGTGTTGATTGCAACACAAAAGGTATAGAGCTATCTTTTAACTCTCTTACCCTCCCCCCCCTCACCCCAACCGTGGTTGTTTTATATCTTGTGTCGCTTGTTCGCAATTTTTGCATAATATAACAATACTGTTTTAAGGTATCTTGCTCACGTCATCGACTGAAATGCTGCACACAAACTTCCACTTTCAGTTCCCAGGAAAACGCTGATTTGGTCTCGGCAACACTACATCACTTGTACACCTCTTCCTCACCGATGGCCTCAGTGTTACTAAATATTACATTTGTTAAATACATGCTCCTTCATCCAAAATTTTCGAAGGAAAGTCAACGTAAAATGTTTAAAACCAACAAATAATAGATTTTTCTGGAGTGCCTCTTATAATTTGGCTTCCTTCTGTAATTTGCCTCTTCTGCTGCCTCTTCCACCTTGTTACATTTTGTTACTACTTCTATGTAATTACATTCAATTTCTTTAGAGTTTATCCTAATGTCTTCTTTTCACATTTTTTTCTTCCGTCTTAACTTTATTTCCAATATTTCCTCACCTCTTCTTCTGCTATTTCAATTGGCTTCTTCTTGCATAACTGATGGAGAATTTATGAGAATAAAATTAACGATTTGCCTCTTTAAGTGTTGCGGAGGATGTGAGCTCGTGATTTTGTTTTTTCACCAGGTAGACACTGAAATCGAAGACGGAATAGGGACTGCAAGTCAATTTTTGACTTTCTGGTCTCTCATCACTTCAACTTTACCATTGTTAAGAAGGTAGCTCGTTTCATTTCTCATATCCAATCTTAAATTGAAGTAATGTTTCTTTAATAACCATATGATGAATGACTGTGTGTATATCCACCTATGGGTCACCTGATCTTGTCAAATTCCATTGCAAAGAGCTTAAAACGCCCTTTCTTCTCTCATTCTCAGTAAATAAACACATTATTTGGTTTGTCGTAATCTTTATGATAACAATTGACAACTTATCATCCTTAATTTTTTGAATGCCCCGACACCGCACCTGGTCCCACTAACAATGTCCCAAGAACTCTAAAAATGAAACCAGGTGACCGATGAGTACACTGACAGAGAACATAACAAGTGATAAGGGCACTTGACTCTTCAACGCCCTCCCTTCATGCATAAGGGGGATCACCAACAAATCCCAAGCTGTCTTCAAGAGGGTACTCGACAGATTCATCAAAACAGTTCCTGATCCACCAGATTGTAGTGCTTACGTAGACTAGGGGCGGCAGGTAGTAAGAGCTTGACCGATCAGATCAGCAACCACTAGGCCTAGTCTGGGACGGGGCCACGGGGACGGTGACCTCTGGAAATGACTCTAGGTAACCTATAGACTTTGTACTTTCTTAAAAGTAACTTCGTGTTACTCTTAAGAGTAACTGTGTTCTATATAGTTTGCTCATGACTTCGCACCATGTTAAGCATGTTGGTGGACGTTTGTGTCACAGATGCTGGGTTATCTATCGTGGAAATACCCAACAAAACTGGGTGACTCTATTTTAAGCATGATACTTTATATAATTTATTACACAGTTATTATTATTATTATTATTATTATTATTATTATTATTATTATTATTTCTAGTACGATTAATACTACCACTACTGCTAATACTACTACTACAACTACTACTACTGCTGTGCTGCTGTTGCTACTGCTGCTGCTGCTGCTGATGATGATGATGATAATGATGCTTTTTTCTATTACTACTACCACTACTACTACTACTACTACTCCGATCACTACTACAACTTCTAGTAATTGTTTACTACTGGCAAGTAATAATTAACAAAACAACAAGAAAAATAAATAAAATAATAATAATAATAATAATAATATAATAATACGTACAAATTTAATTTTCTTGTATGAATTCTGATGTAGTGATACATTAATTTTTATTTACAACAAAAATCTCCAATTTTTAAGTACAGTGTTGTAGTCATGAGCCTGTGTGTGTCCTCACTATATATATTTTCTGTTATTAGCATCATGTAAAGTGAGCTACCATAGATACTGTTTTAGGTATCCCTTAAGGCGGACCTTAAAGTGCTTGCAAGAATTTTCTTTTCCTTTTTTTCTTTGTGCTACATTTTTCATCCTCCAACTTTTCATTATCTCGCTCATAACTCATGAAAGCCTCATTCAAATATCAAATTTTCGTAGCTGGTGTGCGGTAACTAGGAGAGGATTACTTGAATATTTAGTATGTGCAGGCGCCCCATAGCCAAAATTTACTGAGCCTGTTCCAAGCATCATGGAATGGCTCTGATAACTTCCAAAACCCTCAGTGGCGTACCTTTATACCTTCAAAACAAAGTGTTTTAATTCAGCGACGGCGGAAAGTATAATTCAAGTGTGTAGAGGCAGATTTGACAAATTTATGTGTAAAATAATGTTTTATTACAATTAAATCACGTTAAATAAATTTCAAATTACGCTTTCGAAAGGGTTATTATGTTGTTTGGTGCATTTATGCCTAGATTGTACTATTTTTTATGTTTAAGAAATCAATCACGGAATGGGTAGTGTTATTGAGCTAAAACCTGGGTAGCTTCAAATATAAAGTTAGATAAATACGTGAGTGAAAAGGTTGGGTATGAGTGAGATTGATGCTTGAGGTGGTAGGGGATGTCAATAGTCATATCTTTGGTAACATTGATGTGGTGTTGGGTTGGATGAATATTTTTTATGTTACTTGGGGTTTGGCTTTGACAAGGATACCAGCCCTAGTATGGGTCCAGCGAAGCCTGCTGCAGAGTGTTCCTCGTTTCTTTATGATCTAAAGTGTAGAATTCTAGACTCACGACCATGGCGTTAACCACTCAGCCAGTTGTCCGAGTGATTATTAGTAAAAAAAGGGGATATTTGAACCAGTGACGTAAATGAAGATGACCTCGTTTGGTTATCTTTATATTTTTAATCACTTTGTAGTATCCTGAAAGCATTTGACCTTTTTCCTGTCAGTGAGATAAAGGAGGGATGACCTTCCTCCATTACTTATTACTGGAGTAACATCTGTTATTTCCATCACATGAACCTGCCCTTTTATCTATAGATTTTAGGTAGCAAATAACATTTTAAAATGGTATGCAGTTTTGATATCTACTTCCTTTAGTCTTCTACTGATTACTTTGTCTACCTCATGAATATGTTTATGTTCAGTAGATATGATTTCACTGATACTGAGACGACTTTTTTTCTGTACAGAAGTAAAAAATTGCTTTGGCTTGAGGATGTAACGACAGAGCGACATGAAAATTGAGATGATGTCTCGGTAGGTACTCATGATTGTAGATCATTTCTTTGTTGACATTCGTCATTAGAATTTTTTTGCTTATTACATATTTAAAAACTGCCTTAGGATTTGCTGTGATATTGTGAGCAATAATTTCTAGGTAGCGATTATTATTTTGAGTTATAACTCATTCATTCTCTCTCTCTCTCTCTCTTTTATTTACAAAATGGTTTTTGAGGCTTAGGTTATGAGCTGATACCTACCTCAGCTCATTTGAAGTGCTTTTCTTTATTGTTATGAGACATACAAATAAGAAATAGGACGAAGTTATGGCCATATGTGACCCAGTGACGTCATTTGGTCAACTGTCTTTATTTATCGAATACATTATCTACACATCGAAATTTTTTTCAAACACGAGTCGTCAAGAGAATGAATAATCTCAGATGAAATTAATGTTCTTGAGAAGGGTTTCAAACCAGAGTTCAGTTTTGCTGTTTCTCAACTTGTTCTTGTGTAAAAGCCCTCTTCTTGCTGTAGTCCTCGAATTGAAATCCAAGTGGGGTACCTTAACAACATTCCGCCGTGTCATACTGTTGGTCCCCAGAATTCCTCCGTGGTGACGGTTCTTCTAAAATGAACAGATCCTTGCAGGGCCGGGTCTGTTTGGGATTTCAACCTTATACCCCACGGAAAGTTTAACCTCATCCCGGGATCCAGTACCCTTTCCATTTCATTTTAACCATTGCCCCACCATTATCATCATAGGTGCTCAAGATCATCAGTATTATGTTTTTTCACAGTAAGAAATGTAACCTGCCCATCGTTTTTCCCTGACTGATTTAGCTTTAAGCTATTTGAATGATTAATTTTGAACAGCTGCTGGCATTTTCTTCTCCGGGGAATAATAAATATCAGGGTACAGTCCTCGTCAGCATATGCATGTGCTTCTGGGATGATATGAAGAAGTGGGATTGAAGTGGACAATAATCCGTAACAATGGATCAAGTTCACTTCCCTGGGAACGCTGCTAGCTGATAGAATAGTCTTGTTGAACGAAGTTCTTGAAACTACTCTTAGGTAATCTGCTTGCGTAAAACACAATAAAACAAATGGTATGAACAACTCCTCCTTGTGCTTTGCAGTTTGCCAAATTTCCTGGAGCCATACTCAGTAGAGTGCGCTAGCTATATCCAAGTGCAACTACGAATGTAATCTTGATTCATTCAATGACTGTATGCCATAAATGGATAGGTTTAGGCATTTAATGTCGATTTTATATTATGAGATAACAACTAGGTAACCCAAAATATAATAAACCTTACCAAATATTGCAATATGTGTTATTGTTTATTTCTTTTCCCTCGAGTTACATTTGTTCACTAGTAAACGCATCCTTCACTTCCCCCGACCACAACATTTACTCATCCAATCATCTTCTTGCTCTTAATTGTCCTCAGTCTGAGTTTTAATTTAACGGCCTATTTTAATGTCATGCAATTAAACTTGCTTACGTTGCTATTTATTTCCTCAGTTATGCTGTTCATTGTATATTGTGAACAATGGAACGCAAAACAAATCCCTGTTAAACATTACTGTACAGGCCTCAATTTTTATTTACTTTTCATTTATGCAACCTATCGTTTTCCCCACTCGCGACCTCTATATAATTGCATCATGGCACCTCCTATACCATGTGGCTGCTGCTACTTTCTTATCAATCCCTGCCTGGAACATTATCGAGGACTCACATGAAGTCTATACATATCATATTGGAAATCTAATAGTCACATGCATCAACATCATCCACGACTTATCCTTGACAGCGTGTGCCTGTTATTTTCATAGGGGCGACTCGTCCCCAGAGTCGCCCCCTAATTGGATTCTAGCAAGCAATAGCCAGCGTCGTAAATTAAGTGGGTGTGTAAAGTTTTTCAGATGCTGAATAAATCTTATCAATTACATAAAATACTCGTTTCTTACCTGAAATAACCCACACTGACACTGGTCTAATTTGTTAATGTTTAACCTCTGTGATATGCAGGAGGTTGGATTGTTTGTTGCCCTAAGATCATTTTTTTTTCTCGTATGGTATTGTTACCTGCCACACCTTACAGCATCTCCCCAATCACCAATACTAAAATATTTCAAAACTTAATTAATCGCCCTGATCTCAAGACCGTAATAAACAACAAAAGGGGCTTTCTATCTCGAACCGAGATTTCGCGAGAGTTCTTAAGCTGACGATTTTGTTGCTCATAACTACGTGATTTATTAATTAAAAACTAAGCAGGAAATCCCAAGGCATTGTATTCTGGAGCCAAGGTATTGAATCACATCTTTAGACTGAATAAGGCCTTCCTGCTGAACAAACCAAGCTGTTCTGTGATAGTACCGAGTTAAAAAAATTAGTGTGGATTACTCTTGTAAAAATGTCGGTTCTTAGCGTCTATGGAGCGTACATCGGCACAAATTGGGTTCTGGATATAACAAAATAGAGCTATTTATCCACCGTCAGGGTTAACTGAGAAGCCATCTCCACTGTATCTGGCACCATGACTTAACTGTGGTAATGGCTGCTATGGCAGAAGCAACACATTTTTTATTAGAAGAGAGAGAGAGAGAGAGAGAAGAGAGAGAGAAGAGAGAGAGAGAGAGCAGGAGAGAGAGAGAGACATAGAGAGAGAGAGAATAGAGAGAGAGAGAGAGAGAGAGAGAGAGGAGAGAGAGATTAGAGAGAGAGAAGACAGAACAGACAAGAGAGAGAGAGAGAGAGAGAGAGAGAGAGAGAGAGGAGAGAGAGAGAGACAGACAGAGAAAAGAGAGAGAGAGAGAGATGAGGAGAGTAGAGGAGAGAAGAAGAGAGAGAGAGAGAGAGACAGAGACAGAGAGAGAGGAGAGAGAGAGAGAGAGACCAGACAGGACAGAAAGACATGCAGACAGAGACAGACGACATAACATAGAGATAGACAGAGACAGGGACATGATAGATGAGAGACAGATAGAGAGGGGAGGGAAGATGTGTGGAAGGGAGGGGGATAGGAAAAGGACGGTAAAGGATTGCAAGTAAATACTAGAGCATAAGGTGCAGTGAACGGGAGAGGAAAAAAAGTGGTTAAGGAGGGAGTGAAGTCCTGACAAGTGGCTCTTAACGCGCAGTACTTTTGCATCCCCTCAGTGAAACACTGCTGATTGGTACCAGTGTAGTGACGCTAATCAAGACTAGTGGTGTAGTGTACCAGTGTAGTGACGCTGACCAAGACTAGTGTATAGTGTACCATTGTAAGGTAACGCTACCAAGACTATTATTGTGCTGGTAACCGCAATGTAAAGGAACCGCTACGAAGACAAATGTGAGGTGGGTACTAGTTTAGTGACTCCGAGCACGTGAAGTCGTACAAGTGTATAAGTGGACGATACTAAAAGTTCTGGATGGAGGAAAGGTGATGGAATGTTGAGCGTTGCATGTAAACTGATTGGTGGAGAGAGAGTGTGGAGAGTGATGATTGGAGAGTGATGGACGAAGTGATGGATGGAGAGTAAATAGATGGAACTAACTGGTTTAGAATGATGGTAGGAGACGTGTACTTTGCTCAGTGGTGACGTGTACTTAAAACTCTCAGTGGGACTTGTACTTAGCCTTGTAAGACCTTTTTGTGTGCTCTCTGTAATCTGAACCAGGATGGGCCTCTCTTGGAGCAACTTTACCACAGCTGAAAGAAGAGCTTAGGTTTGCTAAGCTGTAGAATACGGCGATTAAATACGGAGAGGAAAACAAGAGATTCAGTAAGTAATCCTCCAGTTGAGAGTCCCCAGGTTTAAGAGGGAGCTTGGGCAGTGGCCGAGGCAACATGAACCAAGCGAGGAACAAGAAGATTGTTTGGAGAGGCAAGAAAAACGAGGACCCCAGAAGAACTGGCTGTGGAAACTTCCAACCCATTTTTTCGGGTGCTGACCTGACCGAATGTGGGTGTTCTTCTGGGAATGTCACAACGAGTTCACCAAGAAAGCATTTGCTGACGTGATTGAGACATCCCTGGAAACCCCAAAAAAACCAATGGGAGAACGTCTTGGGGCGAATTCCACAAGTGAAGGTGTAGTGCACCTAACGAATGTGAGTCGACTATCGTGAACATCACGAGGGGGGGGGGGGGGAGCGGGATGCGCCAACAAGGGTAAAAACATGTTGTTGTTGGGGATGCCAGATTAGTACATGGATAGGTAGTGGCATTTGCTTGAAGGAAAGGAGTAGGATGCAGAGAGTGTATGTTTTTCCTGGGGCTGGGATGAAGATATTGTTAGTCATCACGATGACAATCAAGAGAGTTAATGGGAGCAATCCTATATCTGTCCTCATGCTGAGGCAACGATGTTGCAGACGTTAGGAGTGAAAACCTGATTAAGCAGGTATAGGACAGCATAGAGAAAATTAGGAGGAAGGGTGGGAAACCCTGTGCCATATGTGGTATTTATGCCCCAAGGAGAGGAGTTTGGAAATGAATAGGTTGGTGCCAGACAAATGGTGTCAATTGCTGGCTACAAATACTGTAAGGAAAATTCCGGTAACATTTCTTGACAACTGGACACTCTTCTATTAGCAGAAATTACATATATCCAGGGATGGGTTCACTTATCTAGGGATGGGTGGGAGCACTGGCCCAACGCAGTGGAGGGAGCTGTTATGTCTTTAAACTAGGGAATAGTTAGTGGTAATGGTTTTGGCGGAAAACAGTGAATCGCAGTGTAGTAATATGAGTATCAAGAGAACTAGTAATAGCAAAATGAGGTGGATATTGGAAATCCAGTGGCTACTCAATTGACTAGGACAGTATAGTTAGTGAATCACAGGAAGAGCAGGAAGGAGGGTCCCTTAAATAAATATAACACAAATAGTTGTAGGCTAGGAATAAGATGGACGAGTTGAGATTTAGTTGCTAGTGCAGGTAACCATTGATGGTGATATGTCATAACTGAAGACGTGTTTAATTAAAAAAAAAGTCGGGACATGGCTGCCGGAATGTCACATCCCGGGTTTTTAAAAATGTGTTTTCCAAGTAGATAGAAAGTATCGGGAAGGGGGTGGATGGTGCATTGTATGTCCGAGACGCTTGAACTGTTTGCATAAAAAATGGGTATTAAGTCCAGAAGTAACAATACATAGTCTGGATAGAATTTTCAGAGGGGCAATGAAAAATTGATTTTAGGAGTGATATAGCCGTCCCCCAAACTTAGATAGGGACCGAGGGAGACTACTATGGAGGAAAATTGTCTTAGGGCCCACAAGGCAGGGGGCGATAATTGTATAATTCTAGGAGACTTTATACTTTAGTCATATGATTGAAATTCTTTTGACTGGGAATTTAGATCGTACGAGCTTCTTAGAATTGAGTTCAGGATTGGTTTTTTGTAAAGCATTTTATGACAGAACCTACAAGGGGTAATAACCTGCTTGACTAGTTCTGGCAAAACAATGGATTCCCTTGTTAATAATTTAGAAATTTCAGAGGAACTGGGTGCTAGCGACCACAAAATAAATTTACATTTAGCAGTTGAATGGAGTATATAGTAGGATAACTCAGTAACATACCCATATTATCGCTTAGTCCAGATTACGAATGGACTTAGAGAACACATTATCAAACTGTTGACGTGGGCAACGAAGAGAGCTATCAATAGTGTGAACAGTTTCCCTGAACACTATACATGCTGCTACAAGAGAACTTTTATCCAGTATAAAAGAAATTATATCAAATCAGAAATGAGCACAAAATGGATGTAATAAAATAGGCGAATACTTACTAGTCGGCATAAGAACAGGAATTAATGAGGCGTATCAAAAGAGGTGAGAGGGACATCTTATGAATCAGTAAATTGACATTAAGAAGGGACATTAAAAAGGGGATAAGAAAGCTAAAAGACTATGAAATTAAAGTTGGCTAGGGATTCTAAAACCTAACCCAAAAATTTTTTTCCGGGTCTATAAGAACAAAAGTTTAGAGATAAGATACGTCCCCTTAAAAATAACTATGAGCATCTTACTGACAAAGAGAATGACATTGTGCTCGATTTTTAAATAATTATTTCTCTCGTTTATACACAGGAAGGCACTTACAATATTCCAGTAAATTAATTTTTATATGGAGGCCAGAAGAAATAATTAATGTAACATCACAGTCCTAGGAAATGGATTGTGAAAAGCGGTAGTCAACTAAAGCAAAATAATTCAGCCGGTTCCTGATGAGGTTTTTTTCAAGGGTTTTGTTAAGGAATGCAAAAATGAGAACATCTGTAACCATTAACTAATATGTTTTAATTTATCTCTTCAAAAACAGGTGTAGGCGTGTCTGATATGTGGAAGATGGAAATGTAGATTCCTATTTTTAAAACAGTGGACAAATCGTTACCGTCAAATTAAACCTTCCCAATAAGAGCCCGACCTCAATTGTAGCACTACTAGAGTCAATTATATCTGAGATTATGATAAGCCATCTCCGATAAAGCATAGCTTGATTAATGATACTCAGCATGGATTTCAACAGGAGTTGCCGGTCTTGTCTAACTAATTATGTAACTTTCTTCAGAAAGCTTTTGAGGCTGTTGACCACGATAAAGAATTTGATATTGTTTTAACTTAGATTTTAGTTAGACTTATGATGAGAGTTCCGCAACAAAAACTGTTAAAAAAAGTACTACTCCTATGGCATAGGGGGAAAGTGCTCTCGTGGATCGAGTCATGGCTCAAGACAGGAAGCAGAGAGTGTCCATAGATGGGGTAAATCCGAGTGGGGGATCTGTAACAAGTGCGTTCCACAGGACAGTCCTTGGGCCCGTTGTTGTTTATAATAGTACAATGATCTATGAGTGAAGGAATTACTAGTGATATGTGAGGCCAAATTCGCCGATGACACAAAGATATGTAGGATAAACTGATTCAAACTAAATGTTAGGGAACTTCTGTAGGATTTAAGACAAACTCTATCTTGTAGAAATAGTGCTGTGCAGTTCAATGTAGAATAAATTGCAAGGTTCTGAAGCTAGGGAAGTGTCTCCTAACCCTAGGCACTTATAAACTAAATAATTAGAACTTAGCCATACAGAATGCGAAAGACTTCGGGTAATGCTGAGCAGCAACCTTAAACCAAGACAGCAATGCCCTAAGCGTACGTAATAAGGCATATAATTACTGGGATTGTATATCGAAGAAGTGTAAGCAACAGAAGTCCAGAGGGTATACTGCTGCACTTTAATTACATCATTATTAAGCCTCAACACTAGATTATGCAGCTCATTCTGGCCTCCATATTACAGAATGAATATAAATTCGTTAGAAAACATCACTGAGTTACATTTTCCTTCCGTTTTTCATCAAAGACTGCAAGAAAAAGCTCTTCAGATCATTAATTCTCCTTGCACTCAACACCACTCCCAACAAAGTTATAATTCTTCCAACAGCCAGGTTGCACTGAACGTTTTCTAAAGTACTTGTTCGCAGCTAACACCAGAGTCGCCATCCGCTTCCTAGCACCTTTCAATAAAGGATCTAACCAGGACAAAATCAAGCACCACGAACCATCAATGCGGGGTTTACTCTATACCCTGTGGAGGCTGTGACAAGATTATGTAGTGAAGCAAAAGAAACCTCGCACCCGCCTCAATGACACATATACGCATGAGAACATAACTTGAGACAACGCCTGTGTACAACACGAAATTTCCACCAATCATCTCAATGAAATTCCAGGGTCGCCCAATTAGTGATCAAAGAAACTAATTTCCGCAGACTCAAAGTGCCCTCGTATCAGCACAGATCGCTGTTTCGAATACAGTTAAACAAAATAACGGCAGCTTCACCATCTCTGAAGACTTAGCGAGAATCCTCCTGAAAACAGTAAACCCTGCCATCACCATAGTCTCTCCTGTTAACTACACAAAGCACATTACAGAGAGTGAACACTGAAAAGGCCTTCTCTATCCAGTCTCTATTTGTCCCAACCCAATTTTTATGTTACCCCAATTAATAGCTTTTATATCCTTTTACTCATGTACGAATTAATTGCTCTACCATATTGTCAGTACTACTACTACTACTACCACTAGTGAACATCGAAATGGTACCTCACTAGTATTGCACCTCACTCTGATCCCTTTATATACCCACTGTTCCATATACTGTGACATACACATGCATGGATGTACAGAGCAGAACAGCACACTTCAGCATCACAGTCCAGCACCACGTGGAGAGACACATGGCTTCTGCCGAAAGGAAGAGGTCACTATGTTCCAGGGACACGACGGATGACTCGGATTTAGAAATGGACGACTCTGATTTAGAAATATGGGGGCGCAATCCTAGCGAAGAAGTTTGCGAGACCCACTGTCCGTGTCATCAGAGGAAAAGTCTCCAGTGTCAGACAAGCCTAAACTATGCCAGCAGAGAATACTGAGGATGGATCAATGTGAACATTAAGACACGCCGTCCCCTCCAAGGAGCAGGTTAAAACCAGCTCAAATCACACCTTCGGCAGATTCAAGGTAAAGGCTTATGGGGGACAACAAAACCCCACTATGGTCTGGTTAGCACAACGAAACACGGCACAAAGACTGAGGTTCAAGATATGGTTCAACCTGAGGGGTGAACCAATACGGATCCTATCAACAGGGAAATGCATATCACCTAGAGAAAGCCCATGGAGACAGACCGCTCCTTCACCCTTAGGATCTGGATTCTCGCAGAAAGTCACCAAGGGTGTAGTGATTCGATACCCGCTGATGAATGCCCATCGAGGCAGTAGCACTCACCCCAGTGTCGTGTCAGCTCATCGTCCTCAAAGCAAAAACGGCAGGCAATGCACCAACCCGGCAGGTCCACGAGTCAGCATGTAGGACCGCTCCATCCCAGCTGGACCTTGGTTCTTGGGGCAGGTAGGGGGGGGGGGGGGGGGGGGGGGGGGGGGGGTGGGGGGGGGGGGGGGGGGGGGGGGGGCGATGTCAGACCTTCACGGCAGAACAGTTTCGTTTGTTTCAAGTGTCACGTTAACGTGGCACCTGGGTGCACTCGTCCAACAAGTAATTTTGCGGTGTCTGCAGGCCAGCCCCTCCCTAACCGAGAATGCATCACCAAGCTGACGATTGCATCGCCACCCACATCCACGAGCCCCGAATTGCAGGCAGAAACACCATGCCTGGAACTCCCGATGCCCCTTAGAGGCTTCACTAGAATTCGTGAGACCTGGAAGGACACCGAACGACGAGACAGCAGGCACGGCAGAGCATCACCCTCAGTCAGACGATGGGTTGCAGAGAATCCTTCCATACTGCAGAACTCTCATCAGGTCAACCCAATCATGGCCCAGGAATTTCCGATCCTTGAAAACTCAACCAGGCGTCATGAACAGGACATCCTCCCCCCCCTACGCGCAACGAGAAACAAAAACATGAGGAACAAGCGGCGCCAACAGGAACCATCTGGCAACACAATCAGCAGACGGCACTACAACGAGCCCCCACCGGCCTCCTTGCCAGCACAAACGCACATGCCGGCTGTGGCAGCACCTCACCAGCAGATGCCGGGAACACAACCTGATATAACAGCACAGAGCCCACGTGTGCTCAGTGAGAAATACAACCCTCCAGCAGTCCCCTCACAGATACGAACAGCCCAGATAATGTCGCACTGCTTCGAACCAACAGACCAACGCAGGCACTCAACAGAGAGGATCACTTAAACACTCATCAAGGCATTCACCTGATATTATCTGCACACACAATCACCTCCACGGAACAACATAGCATGTCTCCGGCAGATGGTCAGCACACTCCTGAGGGTGTGCTTACTGACAGTACCAGGAAGCAGTGGATGCCATGAATCCGCAGTTTAACAGAGAGACAGAGCCCTGTCCCCCAGTTAGGAAACGCTAAATGGAGTAACTTCAAGGTCGCTTAGAGGCACACAAGCTGAACTGTCCGTAATAGTGCTTGAAGAGAATAGTGAAATTCAAACGCTTACATGCGCAACAGTGAAGAAAACACAATTTTTCACCTTCAGGAGCCAGAGACGGGTCATCAAAAGATTAAGACCCCGCGCCAGGACCCTGTACCTGGCGACGATTATACATATACTAAGCATATACAGTTCACCTCCTCATGTCCCTGCCCAGGCAAGTACGTGGGTTGGGTCAATTACACGTACTTGCCCCTATTTAAGTACTCGTCACTTTGGCCAGATTGGTCACACGCCAATTACATCTTTTCGTAATTAGACGATGCCCTTACGTTGCCTTCCACCTCCCACCCCCCCCTTCTACCTCTTCCCCAACCGCCCACACCTGCCTCTGCTTCTTCCAAATCCAATTCCTCTCGCTAAAAACTCAAATTCTCTAATCCTGATGCCACTATCTGCCCGAAATTTATTTATATCTAGATCACTGTGCACCTCAACTTAAAGTCTTCAAAACCAACTCAGGCTTCAAACTCCATCTTGAGCAACATTGCTACGAAACTTACTACCTCAACGATTCCAGACAAAAACTTCTCAAACGCAGGCTTCACCATATTTGGACTCCTGAGGCACCGTGCCAAAAGCAACAGTCATTGCTAAACACCGTAGACTATCTCTCACTGACAGCCTATGACAGCAGACAAAGAAGACTTAATAAAGTACAAGAACAAATTCCACTGTTGCGATATTTACAAGACCCGAGAACTCAACCATTCTCAAATACGCTGTTCTACTCCTCTGAACGCCTCCAAAACTCTTCATCAAGGAAATCTTGACAAGACTATCCGCATTCACCAAACATTCCCTTTCACTCCTGAACTTCCACCACCAATCACAACAATGTACCTTAAATGCTAACAAATTACGGTCACGACAAAAACACATGCACCATCAACACAAGTCTGCTCCAGATGTTTCAGCAACTGGCCACTTCTGGAATCCTTGCAACCTCCCCCTTAAATGTTCTAACTGCGGCGGGTCACACACTGCAGTTGCAAACTCTGCCCTTCTAGAAAGCACATTCTTTCCTCCCTCAGAGCTAGCCAACCTCCCTCCCTCCCCAACCCCTTCCCGCACCTCCCTCCCCTACCCCCAATGCCTGGGCCTCCCCACGCACTTGGTCTACCTCTTCTACTCTACACACATCAAACACCAACACACAGACTACAAGCACTTCTCCTTCTACTCCTACACCCACACTAGACTACAAAACTAGCCGTCAACTCGCCACTGCTGCCCACTCTGCGATGGTAATCTCTCAAGCTTACCAATCAGACTACTCACATGTCCTTAACCTAATCTTGTCTGCAAACAATCTTCCCTCTTTAATTATCCCTCCTTCCTGCTTCTCTTCTAAGCCTCCTACAACCTCTCCCTCCTTCCTCTCTCCAAACCACCACTTCCTACTCCCACCAGCTCTCCTCCTCCCCTACCCCTCTTCACTACTTCTACACCTCCCACCAACACCCCTACTGCTGCTGCTACGACCACCCCTCCCCCTACTTCCTTACTCACTTTCTCTTCCCCTTCCAGAGCTTCCACTTCCTCATTCCTTATCTTAGCTTCCACTTCCTCATCCCTTACCATAGCTTCCTCTTCCTCATCCCCTACCAAAGCTTCCACTTCCTCTGCATCCACCTTCGCCCACTCCTCCACCACAACCAAAACTTCATCCAGGTCCAATTCCACCTCCTCCAGACAAAATCCACTCAAACTTAAACCTGCCCCAACTTCTGACAGACAGACCAAAGAACATAAAAACAGATCCATCTCTTTCTACCCCTCCAGGAAACGGGTCCGTAGCACCTACAAGCACACATCCACTGATGGCACCACTATCACGGGCTTTAATCCAAACTCCTCCCCCGACATTAACTTTGCTATGACGAAACCATTAAATCATGTTTAAGGTAATTCAGTTCAACATACGTTCTTACTTTACAATTAGACACCTACTGGCCGAGCTCCTTGAAGCAGAGAGGCCAGATATTGTTTTGCTAAACAGTACCTGCCTCAAAGCACCTCAACGCATCCGCCATTATGGTTATACTGCACTACAGTCCCCTTATGATCCCCACGATGGGGTTGCCATCCTTGTCAAATCCAACATAAAACACGAATTTCTCCCAATCCCTTTTATTCACCAACACTGTCTTGCAGTCAGAATACACACCCACCTTGGTCCCTTTATCTTTTTCACCACCTATACTCTCCCAAACACTACTCTCAACATACACGACCTTTCCTTGGTCTTCAACTACACCAACACACCAACATACCTACTAGCTGATATGAATGCCAAACTCACCGCCTTTCATCACACCAGTAACAACCAACTTGGTCACCAATTACTCAACTTCACAAACCACAAACGTCTAGTTCACCTCGGTCCAGATTTCAACACCTTCTACAATCACACTGGCCAAGGCAAACCCGACATCATTCTGGCAAACCGAGCCAGCTCTCTCTTTCAACACTACATATCACCTGGCCCTATTACAGGTTCTGATCACATCCCAGTCATCTTACACATCTCCTCCAACCCTATCCTCATTCCAACCACACCTTCCTTCTCCTACAAGAACGCTGACTGGGATGCCTTCAAACAAAACTTACTCTCATCCAAGACACCATTACACAAGCAGCCAACACTGCAATGCATAAAAGAAAACCCACACCACTCGTTATTCCTTCAAACCCTCAATCAGAACAAGAAGATTAATTATCTGTTACCACAACCGCTTTCTCTACAACACACATAGATTTAATCAAGTCCGATTAGATCTCACTTACCTCAGAAACAACATTCTACACAGTCTAGACCAAGACCACAACAATCACTGGTCACAGCTCATACTACAAGCGGACAAACAGCGTATCAAAAACACCAAAGCCTTCTGGAACTTTATCAAAAAAATCAGAGGCACCACTCTCACCAACAAATTCAAACACATCACCCACAACAACACACACATCTCAGACCCGCAGGCTGCTACTAACATCTTCAAACACATCTGGGGGAACATCTTCCACCCTCACCCACCTCACCCTAACGCTATCCAACACATTCATAACATAGAACACTGGAACACTACACACACACACGAAACAACGCCAGACAGCCACATCCATCTGGACTCTCTTACCTCCTCCCAAGAACTTGACACTCCTTTCACCAACACAGACTTAAAACTCTCCTCAGACACCTTCCTCCCAAGGCCCCTGGTGCCTCTGGCCTAAACCATATTATCCTGAAACACCTTCCTGACTATCATTACTGCCTACACAAACCTCCTCAATGCCTCCCTTGCCTCTGGATACTTCCCTTCCCTCTTCAAAGCTGCTACTGCTATCCTCCTTCCTAAACCCAATAAAGACCACTCTGACCCTAGAAACTATCGCCCTATCAGCCTCCTCGAAACTTTAGGAAAACTCTTTGAAAAACTCATCAATCATCGCCTTCGCAGATACCTGGAACACAATTGTCTACTTTCTGATGGCCAGTTTGGCTTCAGAACACACAGGTCCACACAGGATGCCATTAACATCATTCTCAACTACATCCACATCAACACAAAACAAAGAAACAGGACAGCCCTGGTTGCAAAAGACGTTGAAAAAGCCTTTGACACTGTCTGGCACGAAGGGCTCAAGTACAAACTCTGCACTAACTTCAACCTGCCTGTCACTACTCGTAAACTCCTCTGCAACTTCCTAGACGGCCGTACCATGAGAACACTGCAGCAGGCCTGTTGGCCCATACTAGGCCATGACTCGATCCACGAGAGCACTTTTCCCCAAATGCCATGAGCTGCCACTTTCTTTAACAGTCTTTGGTGCGGAACTCTATCAAAACAGCCTCAAAAGCTTTACTGAAGAAAGTTAATAAATTAGTTAGACAAGACCGGCCTCTTGTGAATCCATGCTTAGTATCATTAATCATGCTATGTTTATCGAGATGGCTTCTCATAATCTCAGCTATAATTGACTCTAATAATTTGCTTACAATTGAGGTCAGGCTTATTGGGCGGTAATTTGACGGTAACGATTTGTCCCCTGTTTTAAAAATAGGAATTACATTAGCCATCTTCCATATATTAGACACTACACCTGCTTGAAGAGATAAATTAAAAATATTAGTTAATGATTCACAGAGTTCCATTTTGCATTCCTTAAGAACCCTTGAAAAAACCTCATCAGGACCCGGTGACTTATTTTGCTTCAGTCTGTCTATCTGCTTCACAACCATTTCACTAGTGACTGTGATGTTACATAATTTATCTTCTTCAGTCCCACTATAAAAATTAATTACTGGAATATTGCTAGTGTCTTCCTGTGTAAAAACTGAGAGAAAATAATTATTTAAAATTGAGCACATTTCATTCTCTTTGTCAGTAAGATGCCCATAGTTATTTTTAAGGGGACCTATCTTATCTCTGACTTTTGTTCTATATACCTGGAAATTTTTTTTTGGGTTAGTTTTCGAATCCCTAGCAACTTTAATTTCATAGTCCCTTTTAGCTTTTCTTACCCCCTTTTTAACGTTCCTCTTAATGTCAATATACTGATTCATAAGATGACCCTCACCTCTTTTGATACGCCTATAAATTCCTTTCTTATGCCCTAATAGATATTTCACCCTATTATTCATCCATTTCGTGTCATTTCTATTTGATCTAATTTCTTTATACGGGATAAACGTTCTTTGAGCAGTATGTATAGTGTTCAGAAAACTGTCATATTGATAGCTCTCTTCCTTGCCCCAGTCAACAGATGATAAGTGTTCTCTAAGTCGATTGTAATCTGCTAAGCGAAAATCTGGAACTGTTATTGAGTTGTCTCTACTATCATGCTTCCATTCTATGCTGAAGGTAATTGATTTGTGAT
Organism: Cherax quadricarinatus; assembly: GCF_026875155.1. Classification (NCBI taxonomy): domain Eukaryota; kingdom Metazoa; phylum Arthropoda; class Malacostraca; order Decapoda; family Parastacidae; genus Cherax; species Cherax quadricarinatus. The sequence continues at coordinate 85,525,022 of NC_069406.1, read as the reverse complement.
CACTTGTGCCGAGTTCCTCATTAATTTCTAAATTATTAACAAGGGTTTCCTTGTTCTCCAGAACCAAATCAAGAAGGTTATTTTCCCTTGTAGGTTCTGTCGCAAACTGCTTCAAAAAACATTCCTGAACTACTTCTAAGAAGTCGTACGATTCTAAATTCCCAGTCACGAAATTCCAATCAATATGCCTAAAGTTAAAGTCTCCTAGAATTACTACATTATCGTGCCTTGTGGCCCTAACAATTTCCTCCCATAGTAGTCTCCCTTGGTCCCTATCTAAATTTGGGGGACGGTATATCACACCTAAAATTAACTTTTCATGCCCCTCTGAAAATTCTATCCAAACAGACTCTGTATGTGTTACTTCAGACTTAATACCCGTTTTTATGCAACAGTTCAAGCGATCTCGGACATACAATGCCACCCCACCCCCCTTCCCGATACTTCTATCTACTTGGAACAATTTAAAACCCTGAATGTGACATTCCGCAGCCATGTCCCGACTTTTTTAATTAAGCCACGTCTCAGTTATGACAAATACATCAATGTTACCTGCACTAGCAACTAATCTCAACTCGTCCATCTTATTCCTAGCACTACGACTATTTGTGTAATATATATTTAAGGACCCTCCTCTGTCTTTACCCTTCCTGCTCCTTTCTGTTATTCCACTAAACCTATTACTGTCCTTGTCACCTAGTGCCACTGGCTTTCCAATATCCACCTCATTTTGCCTATTTCTAGTTCTCCTAGTACTCATATTACTACACTGCGACTTGACTGTTTTCCCGCCAAAACCCATACCACTAACTATTCCTAGTTTAAAGACCTAACAGCTCCCTGCACTGCGTTGGCCAGTGCTCCCACCCCACACCTAGATAAGTGAACCCCATCCTTGGCATACATGTCATTTCTGCCATAGAAGAGGTCCCAGTTGTCAATGAATGTTACCGCATTTTCCTTAGAGTATTTGTCCAGCCAGCAATTGACACCAATTGCCCTGGACAACCATTAATTTCCAACTCCTCTCCTTGGCAAAATACCACATATGACAGGGTTCCCACCCTTCCTCCTAATTTTCTCTATTGCTGTCCTATACCTGCTAATCTGGTTCTCACTCATACGTATGCCAACATCGTTGCTTCCAGCACTGAGACAGATAATAGGATTGTCATAATGTCATCCAGACGGCTAACAATATCCTTCATCCCAGCCCCAGGAAAACACACTCTCTGCCTCCTACTCCTATCCTTCAAGCAGAATGCCCTATCCATGTACGTAATCTGGCTATCCCCAACAACAACAATGTTATTACCTTCCTTGGCGATGTCCTTCGCGATGTTCCCAGTAGTCGTCTCGCATTCGTCAGGTAGCACTACACCTTCACTTGTGGAATTCGTCAAAACGTTCTCGATGGTCTTCGTTGGGGTTTCCAGGGATGTCTCACTCACGTCTGCCAATGCTTCCTTGATGCTCGTTGTGGTATTCCCAGTAGAACACCCACATTCGTCAGATAGCACCGAGAATGGGTTGGAAGTTTCCACAGTAGTCTTCTGGTTTCCCGTTGTTTCTGCCTCTCCAACCGTCTTCTTGATCCTCAGCTTGGTTTCATATTGCCCGGCCACTGACCAAGCTCCCATCTTAACCTGGGGACTCACAACAAGAGGATTACTACGAATCCTCTTATTCTCCTCCGTTAATCGCCGTATCTCCAGCTTAGCAACTCTGAGCTCTTCTCTCAGCTGCTGGTAAAGTTGCTCAAGAGAGGGTATCCTGGTTCAGATTCACAGAGAGCACACAAACAGGTCTTCACAGAGCTAAGTACACGTCACCATTAGCAACTCTAATTTCATAGTCACGTTTAGCCTTTCTAATCCCCTTTTTCACTTCTCTTTTAAGCTGAACATATTGGTCAGTAAGGTTAACCTCTCCTCTTCTGATGCGCCTATAAATTTCCCTTTTCTCCCCTAATAGATGCTTTAACCTCCTGTTAACCCATTTGGGATCGTTATTATTAGACCTAATTTCTCTCTGGAGAATGTATATATTCAGAGCACGGTGAACATTAAGGAAAAAATCATAACTGGAGATTCGTTAGTAATCCTAAGTATGATCTTCGTCAATAAAATCATTAGCTAGATAACCCCAATCGAGATTTGACAGGTGTTCCCTAAGTCAACTCTAGTCAGCAGAACGAAAATCAGGGATTTTTCCCTTATCTTTATTTTTGTATTCCCAGTTAATGCTAAAAAAGTGATGGATTTGTCATCACTTGCGCCAAGCTCTTCAGTGATCTCCAGATTATTTACGAGTGTTTCCTTATTTGACAAGACTAGGTCTAGCAAATTATTACCCTTGGTAGGCTCTGTTACACACTGCTTCAGAAAACAGTCCTGAACTGTTTCCATAAAGTCACTGGACTTCAGATTACCGGTCAAAGAATTCCAGTCAATTTGACTAAAGTTAAAATCCCCTACTATCACTATGTTATTGTTTCTAGAAGTCCTAACAATTTCGTCCCAAAGAAGTCTTCCTTTATCGTGATCCAAGCCTGGAGGTCGGTATATTACACCTAGAAATAGTTTTTCTTGACCTTCTACAGATTCTACCCAAACAGATTTTGTTATTGTTCCATCTATTTTTATACCTGTTTTTATGCAACAATAATATTTTTTCGAACATATAATGCAACTCCTCCCCCCTTCCCATTACATCTATCCACATGGAACAACTTAAACCCTTGAATATTACACTCAGCAATCATATCCCGACTCTTTAAAACATACCACGTTTCAGTTAATGCAATGACATCAAAGTTCCCAGCACATGCTACCAAACGTAGCAAACTTCGATTGTTAGCATAAAATATCATCATATGTTTTTTCTTCTACACATTTTTCCTATTTACCTTCGTTTTTACACAATTTCTGAAATTATCATTACCCAGAGTTACTCCATGACAGTTACTATTAAGATTCATAATATCAGAGCATAAGTCAATATATCCATACTCATTATTTATCATTTCTAAACACATACCTCTAACTAATCCTAGTTTAAAGTCCTAACAACCCCCTAAACTGAGCTAGCAAGAAAACCCACACCTGCCCTGGATAAGTGAACCCCATCTCTGGCATACATGTCATTTCGGCCATGGAAGTTGTCCCAGTTGTCAATGAATGGTACTGCATTATCCTTACAGTGTTTATCCAGCCAACAATTAATACCAATTGCTCTGGACAACCATTCATTTCCAACACCCCTTCTTGGCAAAATGCCACGTATAACAGGGCGCCCCCCTTCTTCCTAATTATGTCTATTGCTGTCCTGAACCTTCTAACTAAATATTCACTTCTATGCTTGCTTACATCATTGCCTCCAGCACTGAGGCAGATAATAGGATTGATTCCATTACCGTTCATGATGTTGTCAAGCCGGCTAACTATGTCCTTCATCCCAGCCCCAGGAAAGCAAACCCTCTTTCTCCTACCCCTGTCCTTCAAGCAGAAGGCCCTATCCATGTACCTAACCTGGCTATCCCCAACAACAACAATATTCTTACTTTCCTTGGTGTCGTTCGTCGTAACGTTCCCAGTAGTCGACTCACAATCGTCGGGTAGCACAGAGAATGCATTAGATGTTTCCACAACAGTTTCCACACCAGCCTCTTTCTTCTTCATCTTTTCTACCTTTCCATTCGTCTTCTTGATCGTCAACATCGTTCCATGCTGTCCAGCCACTGTCCAGGTTCCCTTCTTGATCTGAGGACTCAAACCAGGAGGACTACTACGGATCCTCTAGTTTTCCTCAGTCTTATCGCCGTATCTCTATCTTCGCTACCCTCAATTCTTCCTTAAGCTGTTGGTAAAGTTGGTCGATGGAGGACATCTAGGTTTAGTCCAAGGAGAGTACACTAACGTCCTCACTGAGCTAAGTACACATCACCACTGAGCTAAGTACACGTCACCACTCAAGTACATGACTTGGGAGTCATGGTAAGCAGAAACCTAAAGCCAAGACAGCAATGCCTAAGTGTGCCCAACAAGGTTAACAGTTTACTAGGATTTATCTCAAGAAGGATAAGTAACAGAAGTCCAAAAGTTATTTTACAGCTCTATACATCACCAGTGAGGCCTCATTTAGATTATGCTGCTCAGTTTTGGTCTCCTTACTACAGGATGGATATAGACTCATTGGAGAACATAAAGAGAAGAATGAGTAAAATGATTCACTGTGTAAGGAATCTCTAGTATGAAGGTAGACTTAGAGCCTTGAATCTTCACTCTGTGGAGAGATGTAGAAAGAGGGGAGATATCATTGAAGTGTATAAGTGGATGACGGGCATAAACAAAGGAGATATTAATAAAGTACTGAGGGTGTTGAACCAGGTAAGAACCAGAAATAATGGATTTAAGTTGGATAAATTTAGATTTAGAAAGGACATAGGTAAGTACCGGTTTTCTAAGAGAGTTGTGGATGCGTGGAACAATCTTCCCAGTAGGGAGATTGAGGCTAGGACCTTGGGAAGCTTTATAAGAGATTGAACGAATAGATGAGTGGGAGGGGCTGGGTTTGATTTGTGTCATTTGGGTACAGTAGTTAATTCTTGGTAGCTTTCGGTAGTGGCCATTTTGATAAGGACCTGTCTTGTATGGGCCAGTAGGCCTTCTGCAGTGTTCCTTCATTATGTTCTTATGTTCTTATGAGTGATAGCTAGAGAGTGATGGTTGGAGAGTGATGGATAGTGATGGTTGGAGAGTGATGGATAGTGATGGTTGGAGAGTGATGGATAGTGATGGTTGGAGAGTGATGGATAGAGAGTGATGTTTGGAGAGTGATGGATAGAGAGTGATGGTTGGAGAGTGATGGAGAGTGATGGGTGGAGAGTGATGGATAGAGAATGATGGATTGAGAGTTATGGATGGGGAGTGATGGAGAGAGTGATGGATGGAGGGTGATGGATAGAGAGTGATGGATGGAGAGGTGATGGAGAGAAGATGGACGGAGAGTGATGGATAGAGAGTGATGGATGGAGCGTGATGGATGGAGAGGTGATGGAGAGAGTGATGGACGGAGAGTGATGGATAGAGAGTGATGGATGGAGAGTGATGGATAGGAAGTGATGGATGGAGAATGATGGATGGAGAGGATGGATGAAGAGTGATGGATGGAGGGTGATGGATGAAGAGTGATGGATGGAGGGTGAATGGATTAGAGAGTGATGGATGAAGAGTGATGGATGGAGGGGGGATGGATAGAGAGTGATGGATGGAGAGTGATGGATGGAGTGATGGATGGAGAGTGATGGATTGAGGGTGATGGATGAAGAGTGATGGATGGAGAGTGATGGATGGAGAGTGTTGGATGAAAGTGATGGATGGAGGGTGATGGATAGAGAGTGATGGGTGGAGTGTGATGGAGAGGTGATGGAGAGAGTGATGGACGGACAGTGATGGATAGAGAGTGATGGATGGAGAGTGATGGATAGAAAAGTGATGGATGGAGAATGATGGATGGAGAGTGATGGATGAAGAGTGATGGATGGAGGGTGATGGATAGAGAGTGATGGATGGAGAGTGATGGATGGAGTGATGGATGAAGAGTGATGGATGGAGTGATGGATGAAGAGTGATGGATGGAGAGTGATGGATGGAGAGTGATGGATGGAGAGTGATGGATGAAAAGTGATGGATGGAGGGTGATGGATAGAGAGTGATGGATGGAGAGTGATGGATAGTGATGGTTGGAGAGTGATGGATAGTGATGGTTGGAGAGTGATGGATAGTGATGGTTGGAGAGTGATGGATAGAGCGTGATGGTTGGAGAGTGATGGATAGTGATGGTTGGAGAGTGATGGATAGAGCGTGATGGTTGGAGAGTGATGGATAGTGATGGTTGGAGAGTGATGGATAGAGAATGATGGATTGAGAGTTATGGATGGGGAGTGATGGAGAGAGTGATGGATGGAGGGTGATGGATAGAGAGTGATGGATGGAGAGGTGATGGAGAGAAGATGGACGGAGAGTGATGGATAGAGAGTGATGGATGGAGCGTGATGGATGGAGAGGTGATGGAGAGAGTGATGGACGGAAAGTGTGGATAGAGAGTGATGGATGGAGAGTGATGGATAGGAAGTGATGGATGGAGAATGATGGATGGAGAGTGATGGATGAAGAGTGATGGATGGAGGGTGATGGATAGAGAGTGATGGATGGAGAGTGATGGATGGAGTGATGGATGGAGAGTGATGGATTGAGGGTGATGGATGAAGAGTTGGTGGATGGAGAGTGATGGACGGAGAGTGATGGATGAAAAGTGATGGATGGAGGGTGATGGATACAGAGTGATGGGTGGAGTGTGATGGATGGAGAGGTGATGGAGAGAGTGATGGACGGAGAGTGATGGAGAGAGTGATGGACGGAGAGTGATGGATAGAGAGTGATGGATGGAGAGTGATGGATAGAGAGTGATGGATGGAGAGTGATGGATAGAAAGTGATGGATGGAGAATGATGGATGGAGAGTGATGGATGAAGAGTAATGGATGGAGTGATGGATGGAGAGTGATGGATTGAGGGTGATGGATGAAGAGTGATGGATGGAGAGTGATGGATGGAGAGTGATGGATGGAGAGTGATGGATGAAAAGTGATGGATGGAGGGTGATGGATAGAGTGATGGATGGAGAGTGATGGATGGAGAATGATGGATGGAAAGTGATGGATGGAGAGTGATGGATGGAGAGTGATGGATGGAGAGTGATGGATGAAAAGTGATGGATGGAGGGTGATGGATAGAGTGATGGATGGAGAGTGATGGATGGAGAATGATGGATGGAAAGTGATGGATGGAGAGTGATGGATGGAGAGTGATGGATTGAGAGGTGATGTATGAAGAGTGATGGATGGAGGGTGATGGATGGAGAATGATGGATGGAGAGTGATGGATGAAGAGTGATGGATTGAGAGTGATGTATGGAGAGTGATGGATGGAGAGTGATGGATTGAGAGTGATGTATGAAGAGTGATGGATGGAAAGTGATGGATGGAGAATGATGGATGGAGAATGATGGATGGTGAGTGATGGATGGAGAGTGATGGATGGAGAATGATGGATGGAAAGTGATGGATGGATAATGATGGATGGAAAGTAATGAATGGAGAGTGATGGATGGGAAATGATGGATGGAAAGTGATGGATGGGAGTGATGGATGGAGAGTGATGGATGGAGGGTGATGGATAGAGTGATGGATGGGATGATGGATGAAAGTGAAGGATGGAGAATGATGGATTCGAAAGTGATGGATGGAGAGTGATGGATGGAGAGTGATGGATGGAGAGTGATGGATGAGAGTGATGAATGGAGAATGATGGATGGAGAGTGATGGATGGATAGTGATGGATGGAGATGATGGATGAAGAGTGATGGATGGAGAGTGATGGATGGAGAATGATGGATGGAGAGTGATGGATGGAGAGTGATGGATGGAGAGTGATGGATGGTAAGTGAGGATGAAGAGTGATGGATGGTATAGTGATGGATGAAGAGTGATGGATGAAGAGTGATGGATGAAGAGTGATGATGAAGAGTGATGATGAAGATGTGATGGATGAGAGTGATTGGATGAAGAGTGATGGACGGAGAGTGATGGATGAAGAGTGATGGATGGAGAATGGTGGATGGAGAGTGATGGATGGAGAGTGATGGATGAAGAGTGATGGATGGTAAGTGATGGATGAAGAGTGATGGATGAAGAGTGATGGATGAAGAGTGATGGATGAAGAGTGATGGATGGAGAGTGATGGATGAAGAGTGATGGACGGAGAGTGATGGATGGAGAGTGTTGGATGGAGAATGATGGATGGAGAGTGATGGATGGATAACGATGGATGCAGTGATGGATGGTGGCTGACGGATGGTGAGTGATGGATGAAGAGTAATGATGGAGGGTGATGGATGGAGGGTGATGGATAGAGAGTGATGGATGGAGAGTGATGGATGGAGTGATGGATGGAGAGTGATGGATTGAGGGTGAGGATGAAGAGTGATGGATGGAGAGTGATGGATGGAGAGTGATGGATGAAAAGTGATGGATGGAGGGTGATGGATAGAGAGTGATGGGTGGAGTGTGATGGAGAGTGATGGAGAGAGTGATGGACGGACAGTGATGGATAGAGAGTGATGGATGGAGAGTGATGGATTAGAAAGTGATGGATGGAGAATGATGGATGGAGAGTGATGGATGAAGAGTGATGGATGGAGGGTTGATGGATAGAGAGTGTGGATGGAGAGTGATGGTGGAGTGATGGATGAAGAGTGATGGATGGAGTGATGGTTGAAGAGTGATGGATGGAGAGTATGGATGGGAGTGATGGATGGAGAGTGATGGATGAAAAGTGATGGATGGAGGTGATGATAGAGAGTGATGGATGGAGAGTGATGGATAGTGATGGTTGGAGAGTGATGGATTAGTGATGGTTGGAGTGTGTGGATAGTGATGGTTGGAGAGTGATGGATAGTGATGGTTGGAGAGTGATGGATAGAGCGTGATGGTTGGAGAGTGATGGTTAGTGATGGTTGGAGAGTGATGGATAGAGAATGATGGATTGAGTTTATGGATGGGGAGTGATGGATGAGAGTATGGATGGAGGGTGATGGATAGAGGATGATGGATGGAGAGGTGATGGAGAGAAGATGGACGTGAGATGATGGATAGAGAGTGATGGATTGAGCGTGATGGATGGAGAGGTGATGGAGAGAGTGATGGACGGAAAGTGATGGATAGAGAGTGATGGATGGAGAGTGATGGATAGGAAGTGATGGATGGGAATGATGGATGGAGAGTGATGGATGAAGAGTGATGGATGGAGGGTGATGGATTAGAGAGTGATGGATGGAGAGTGATGGATGGAGTGATGGATGGAGATGTGATGGATTGAGGGTGATGGATGAAGAGTGATGGATGGGAGTGATGGACGGAGAGTGATGGATGAAAAGTGATGGATGGAGGGTGATGGATAGAGTGATGGGGGCAGTGTGATGGATGGAGAGGTGATGGGAGAGTGATGGACGGAGAGTGATTAAGAGAGTGATGGACGGAGAGTGATGGATAGGAGTGATGGATGGAGAGTGATGATAGAGAGTGATGGATGGAGAGTGATGGATAGAAAGTGATGGATGGAGAATGATGGATGGAGGTGATGGATGAAGAGTAATGGATGGAGGGTGATGGATGGAGGGTGATGGATAGAGAGTGTGGATGGAGAGTGATGGATGGAGTGATGGATGGAGAGTGATGGATTGAGGGTGATGGATGAGGAGTGATGGATGGAGAGTGATGGATGGAGAGTGATGGAAGAAAAGTGATGGATGGAGGGTGATGGATAGAGAGTGATGGATGGAGAGTGATGGATTGAGAGTGATGGCTGGAGAATGATGGATGGAAGTGATGGATGGAGAGTGATGGATTGAGAGTGATGTATGAAGAGTGATGGATGGTGGGTGATGGATGGAGAATGATGGATGGAGATGATGGATGAAGAGTGATGGATTGAGAGTGATGTATGGAGAGTGATGGATGGAGGGTGATGGATGGAGAGTGATGGATTGAGAGTGATGTATGAAGAGTGATGGATGGAAAGTGATGGATGGAGAATGATGGATGGAGAATGATGGATGGAGAGTGATGGATGGAGAGTGATGGATGGAGAATGATGGATGGAGAATGATGGATGGAAAGTGATGGATGGATAATGATGGATGGAAAGTAATGGATGGAGAGTGATGGATGGAGAATGATGGATGGAAAGTGATGGATGGAGAGTGATGGATGGAGAATGATGGATGGAGAGTGATGGAAGGAGAATGATGGATGGAAAGTGATGGATGGAAAGTGATGGATGGAGAGTGATGGATGGAGAGTGATGGATGGAGGGTGATGGATAGAGTGATGGATGGAGAATGATGGATGGAAAGTGAAGGATGGAGAATGATGGATGGAGAGTGATGGAGGAGAGTGATGGATGGAGAGTGATGGATGGAGAGTGATGGATTGGTAAGTGATGGATGAAGAGTGATGGATGGTAAGTGTGGATGAAGAGTGATGGATGAAGAGTGATGGATGAAGAGTGATGGATGAAGAGTGATGGATGAAGAGTGATGATGGAGGATGTGATGATGAAGAGTGTGGACGGAGAGTGATGGATGAGAGTGTTGGATGGAGATGATGGATGGAGAGTGATGGATGAAGAGTGATGGACGGAGAGTGATGGATGGAGAGTGTTGGATGGAGAATGATGGATGGAGAGTGATGGATGAAGAGTGATGGATGGAGAGTGATGGATGGAGAATGATGGATGGAGAGTGATGGATGGAGAGTGATGGATGGAGAGTGATGGATGGTAAGTGATGGATGAAGAGTGATGGATGGTAAGTGATGGATGAAGAGTGATGGATGAAGAGTGATGGATGAAGAGTGATGGATGAAGAGTGATGGATGAAGAGTGATGGATGGAGAGTGAGGATGAAGAGTGATGGACGGAGAGTGATGGATGGAGAGTGTTGGATGGAGAATGATGGATGGAGAGTGATGGATGGATAACGATGGATGCAGTGATGGATGGTGGCTGACGGATGGTGAGTGATGGATGAGCTAGTGATCGATAGAGATTGATAGATTGTGAGTAATGGATTAAGAATTATGGATGGAGAGTGAAGGATGGTGAGTGATGGATGGAGAGTGATGGATGGTGAGTGATGGATGGTGACTGATGGATGGAGAGTGATGGATGGTGAGTGATGGATGGTGGCTGGAATGGTGAGTGATGGATGAGCTAGTGATCGATAAGATGATAGATGTGAGTATGGATTAAGAATTATGGATGGAGAGTGAAGGATGGTTGAGTGATGGATGGAGAGTGATGGATGGTGAGTGTGGATGGTGACTGATGGATGGAGAGTGATGGATGGTGAGTGATGGATGGTGGCTGACGAATGGTGAGTGATGGATGAGCTAGTGATCGATAGAGATTGATAGATTGTGAGTAATGGATTAAGAATTATGGATGGACAGTGATGGAGGGAAAGTGAGTGGAGAAGGATGGATTGTGAAATTTGGACGGTGATTGATGGATGGAGAGTGATGGATGGTGAGTGAGGGACGGTGATTGATGGATGGTGTGTGATGGATGGTGAGTGATGGATGGTGAGTGATGGATGGTGAGTGATCCTATAACTTATACATAGATTTTCGTTAAATATATTTAGGTGTTCCAAGGGTCAACGCTCCAAGAGCCCGGTCCGTGACCTTGCCTGTGTGGCATATGTGACATTTCCTTATACCAGGGGTGTTTCGAGGGTCAGTGCCCGCACTGCCCGGTCCACCACCAGATATAAGGGGTTACATAATTATAAGTGACCTGGATAATGTGTCAACAAGTAGTTTCTGCTCTCAGTTTATCGGGAATATAGTCAGGTTGAAAGAAGGAAAACGCAAGAGACCATCACATTACTCGTTCTGTTTTATTCTTTATGCCTTGGATAAAACTAGGAGGATTATGATCTAAAGCAACCAGTGTTGGCTGAAGTGACGGTTCCAGGTGTACCTCAAAATGTTCGAGAGTCAGTACCAAGGCGACCACCTATTTCTCCATAGTGCTCTAAGTTTTCTGATGTAAATATCTTGTTTTGGAAATATCCATTGCTGATTTCTGAAGACTGGGCCCGCACCAGTGCCTTCCTCGCTAGCATGTACCTGCATAAAGAAACGTGCTTAAAAAACGTGGATTTTCGGTATGGGAGCCGAGGAAAATAGTTTTTTCAGGTATTCAAAACTTTTTTGGCACTGCTAAGCCTAAATCAATTGGAATTGTCAATAAAGTTCACAGACGAGCTACATTAAAAAAATGCCGGTAAACCTTGTCATGTCCAGAAATGTAACAACTTTTCTAGTAGTAGGTGCTTTGATCTTCTATAGTTCTTCTAATTTTGCTGTCATAGGTACAACCTTGCCTCAGTCAATTATATTATCCACGAAAATCCGCTTTGCATTCCCTGACTCATATTTCTGGCAGCATGATTGTCAAGTGACATTGATGCAACTTATTAATTATAGCCTCCAAACGCCAAACAAGATGACCTCATCACTTGCAGTTACAGTGATGAGGTCATCAGGGAACGCTTCCATGCATTACAACCCATTTATATTTAGTTATAAGGCAGTGAAACAATACATGAGCAGTTTGTAACCTAAATGCTTATATCTCCTACGACCTCTTAGCTAAAAGGCTAGTAACCCCTTCTCCTGTATATATTACTAAATGTAAAAGGAGAAACTTTTGTTTTTCCTTTTGGGCCACCCCGCCTCGGTGGGATAGGGCCGGTGTGTTGAAAGAAAGAAATAATAATAATAATAATAATAATAATAATAATAATAATAATAATAATAATAATAATAATAATAAAAATAATAATAATACATATCCTTATTTATACAAGTATATGTACAGGTAACCTTTATTAATGTATGTATGTATACACGTGTGCACACAATTAGTGTTGTAACAGAGGCAATGATTGGTAGATGAGTTGTCGATTTCTATAAATAATGTTAGTCTGATATGTTTTAGGTAAGGACCTGATATTAAGATTACTAGAGAAATTATTATATTACTGATTATTTCTTCTGACGAAGAATATGAAAATGATAATCACTGTTGGTTAATAGATGGTTAACTGTGATGCTCGTATTATGTATCTTTCATAATTTTCTCTCTCTCTCTCTTTTTTTTTTTTTTTTTTTTTTTTTTTTTTTACATAGGGTTTGACAAGGTTAAGGATCCCTAACTTTATTGATAGGCAATTTACAGGTTAAGGATTCCTAACTTTATTGGCAAGCTAAGAGCTGTTACCTACATCAGCTCATTTGAAAGCATTTTTATTGTTATGAGACATACAAGTAGGGAACAGGATGAAGTTGGAGCCATCTGTGGGCCAGCATTTTCATTTGATCAACTGACTTTATCTCGTTGACATCTATCTCTCTCTCTCGCTCTCTCTCCCTGAGGTAACAAATAATAATTAACATTCATGAATGTAAGAAAAACATATATGCCATAACTAGAACATTTTATTAATTAGAGTCAGGGATTCTCCACGTTTCCTCCATCATTAATCCCCTCGGCTTGATGTATTTCACCATTTACCCCCTTACTTCCATACAAAAAAATATCACAATCATAACGGGACAGAAAAACAAGGTCAGAAAAAATAAATTATTAAGGTTTTGCACAAAAAATACCACACTATTATTTACCCCTTGCCATGTAATTTTTTACCCCTAAAGGGGTAAATTTACCCCTGATTGAGAATCACTGAATTAGACGAATCGCCATCCACTGGTTTTTGCAGTCCATTTCAGAGAAGCGAAAGCACAGTGTATACTCAGTGGGTCAGGCTAGGTGCAGCACGAGCTGGAGGACTGGGCTAAGTGTTGTCCCAGTTGTACCCTAGTAAGATTTGCTGTGAAAATACGGTAGTGTGAGAAACTTAAGAGTACGTGTTAGAGGACACTTATATAAGAATATTGCTACCTGTACTTTGATTGATGATCTGAAAAGACTCTTGAGCAAATACTGGGACATATTTATTTGAAAATTTTGGTTCTGGTATAGTCTTTTTTAAATCTCTTGTAGGTATTTCATACCATGGTTTATACCATTCTGAGCTATGGTGTTAGTTGTAGCGACGAGAGACAATTGTAAACAGAGCTTGTAAAATAGGTCATATTTCTTAAGATGATTATGTGTGTTACAGTTTGGTTCAAGTTGCCTCTATTAACAAAACACCCATCTACCTGCCTACTTACTTAACTACCTACCTACTTGCCTACTTACCTACATGCCTACTTACCTACCTACCTACCTTCCTAACTTCCTGCTTACCTCCCTACTTACCTACCTACCTAAATACCAATCTGCATCTCTCTCTCTCTCTCCATCAATGAGTTAGATGTTCATTTACTTTGCTTGTAAAAATCATGATGTTGGCTATTGCTGTGTATAAACATGCATTGTATAAATCCAATATCTAATGAGACTGAATATATCTGTATAATACTGCATGGCAATACTGATAAGATGAATTAGCAGTCTGCTGCTAGTGTCGCGTGAAAATGCCTGATTACAGCTAGTTGCATAAGAACATCAGTATGGAGGAACCTCGCGGAAGGTCAACTGGTCCATACTAAGCAGCTACCACATATCAAACCTCAGTCACACTCTCATACCTTAACAACCCGTTTGGAAAACATTCCAAGATTTGCTTCAGAAACATTTAACGCTAATATTATTTAGTTCCACAAGTTTGGTAAGATAAATAAGTTGTTAATGTTAACTTCAATATGTCTAGCTGACGTTATATACGTTGTTTGAAAATAAGTTAGGCAAATATGTGACGGAGAACTGATGAATTTGAAGGGTATCTTAAGTCTGGGCCAGTATGCCTGCATTCCTTGTTCTTATATTCTTATGTGATATTAACATCACAATCATCCCTAAAATGAGTATTAAAGAAAAATATTATTTGTCAGTATATAGATATACAATAAGAAACATCATTGCGTGTGTACTGCTGGAGGTGGAGCAGTGACCACCCCGCTACCACCATCCCGCTACCACCACCCCGCTACCACCATCCCGCTACCACCATCCCGCTACCACCATCCCGCTACCACAACTCCGCTACCACAACTCCGCTACCACAACTCCGCTACCACAACTCCGCTACCACAACTCCGCTACCACAACCCTGCTATCACCACCACGATACCACCACCACTAATATCAAATTGTTGATTTATAATGTTTGTAGATAATAAGCACGTAAATCACCCCTCCAGTAGGGAAATTCATTTTTGTATTACAGGGGACTAGAGTGGGAGGGAGGCAGTGGTCAGAGAGGGAGGGAGGCAGTGGTCAGAGAGGGAGGAAGGCAGTGGTCAGAGAGGGAGGAAGGCAGTGGTCAGAGAGGGAGGAAGGCAGTGGTCAAAAAGAGGGAGGAAGGCAGTGGTCAGAGAGGGAGGAAGGCAGTGGTCAGAGAGGGAGGAAGGCAGTGGTCAGAGAGGGAGGAAGGCAGTGGTCAGAGAGGGAGGAAGGCAGTGGTCAGAGAGGGAGGAAGGCAGTGGTCAGGGGAGGGAGGAAGGCAGTGGTCAGAGAGGGAGGAAGGCAGTGGTCAGAGGGGGGAGGAAGGCAGTGGTCAGAGAGGGAGGAAGGCAGTGGTTTAGAGAGGGAGGAAGGCAGTGGTCAGAGAGGGAGGGAGGCAGTGGTCAGAGAGGGAGGAAGGCAGTGGTCAGAGAGGGAGGGGCAGTGGTCAGAGGGGGGAGGAAGGCAGTGGTCAGAGAGGGAGGAAGGCAGTGGTCAGAGAGGGAGGAAGGCAGTGGTCAGAGAGGGAGGAAGGCAGTGGTCAGAGAGGGAGGAAGGCAGTGGTCAGAGAGGGAGGAAGGCAGTGGTCAGAGAGGGAGGAAGGCAGTGGTCAGAGAGGGAGGGGAAGGCAGTGGTCAGAGAGGGAGAAGGCGTGGTCAGAGAGGGAGGAAGGCAGTGGTCAGAGAGGGAGGAAGGCAGTGGTCAGAGAGGGAGGAAGGCAGTGGTCAGAGAGGGAGGGAGGCAGTGGTCAGGGAGGGAGGAAGGCAGTGGTCAGAGAGGGAGGGAGGCAGTGGTCAGAGAGGGAGGAAGGCAGTGGTCAGAGAGGGAGGGAGGCAGTGGTCAGAGAGGGATGGAGGCAGTGGTCAGAGAGGGATGGAGGCAGTGGTCAGAGAGGGAGGGAAGCAGTGGTCAGAGAGGGAGGGAAGCAGTGGTCAGAGAGGGAGGGAAGCAGTGGTCAGAGAGGGAGAGAGACAGTGGTCAGAGAGGGAGGGAAGCAGTGGTCAGAGAGGGAGGGAGGCAGTGGTCAGAGAGGGAGGGAAGCAGTGGTCAGAGAGGGAAGGAAGCAGTGGTCAGGGAGGGAGGGAAGCAGTGGTCAGAGAGGGAGGGAAGCAGTGGTCAGAGAGGGAGGGAGGCAGTGGTCAGAGAGGGAGGGAAGCAGTGGTCAGAGAGGGAGGGAAGCAGTGGTCAAAGAGGGAGGGAGGGAGTGGTCAGAGAGGGATGGAGGCAGTGGTCAGAGAGGGAGGGAGGCAGTGGTTAGAGAGGGAGGGTGGCAGTGGTCAGAGGGAAGGAGGCAGTGGTTAGGGAGGGAGGGAGGCAGTCGTCAGAGAGGGGAGGGGAAACAGTGGTTAGAGAGAGGGGAAGCAGTGGTTAGAGAGGGAGGGGAGCCCCTTGGTTAGAGAGGGAGGGAAGCAGTGGTTTGAGGGGAGGGAAGCAGTGGTTAGGAGGGAGGGAAGCAGTGGTTAGAGAGAGAGGGAAGCAGTGGTTAAAAGAGGGAGGGAAGCCTTGGTTAGAGAGGGAGGGAAGCAGTAGTTAGGAGGGAGGGAGCAGTGGTTAGAGAGGGAGGGAAGCAGTGGTTAGAGAGGGAGGGAAGCAGTGGTTAGAGAGGGAGGGGAAACAGTTTGGGTTTGAGAGGGGGGAAGCAGTGGTTAGAGAGAGAGGGAAGCAGTGGTTAGAGAGGGAGGGAAGCCTTGGTTAGAGAGGGAGGGAAGCAGTAGTTAGAGAGGGAGGGAAGCAGTGGTTAGAGAGGGAGGGAAGCAGTGGTTAGAGAGGGAGGGAAGCAGTGGTTAGAGAGGGAGGGAAGCAGTAGTTAGAGAGGGAGGGAAGCAGTGGTTAGAGAGGGGGAAGCAGTGTTAGAGAGGGAAGGAAGCAGTGGTTAGAGAGGGAGGGAAGCAGTGGTTAGATAGGAAAGGAAGTATAGGTATATTATCTCGTTAACTTTCAAAATGCCAGTATTGTCATTAAGGAATCTAGACTGTCTCACAGGCACTGTTTGGAATTGTCTCTTTTCGCTCCTGTACCAGAACCTATAGTTTTGTATTAAATATGCCATAATGTTACCTACAAAATCTTTGGAAGCCATCACTCAGAACTCAGATAGTTTTAAAATTTTGGGGAATAATTGCTCAACAAATCCTATCCAAGCCTTCTGGACTCTGTCGTATCTGATTTTAAAACTATGTAATGGGCCTGACTCCACCACATCGTCATCAAGGTTCTTCCACTTTCTGACTATCCTGGGACTGAAGAAGTATGCAAATACACAAATAACCCGCACATAAAAGAGAGACTTTGTCAATGGTCCAAGTCGGACCGAAACGTCGTCGTAAGCTTCTCTCTTTTATGTGCGGGTTATTTGTGTATTGTTCCAGTCACGGTATTGTGCCTTTTTGTTATTTAAGTATGCAAATCTTGGAATGTCCCTGACTCATATGTGATTTTAACTTTGGTATATGTACTTGTGCACCTGTTTCTCGCCTCACAAACAATTTATTCCTGTCTGTCCTATCTATTCTCACAAGAATCTTACATGCTGCTATTATGCAGCATTTCCTCTGACGTTTTCTTCTGTCATCAAATTCAGTTCCGTTAGTCTCTCTACATTTCGACGAAAATTCTGAAAGCTACTCTTAGATTTGCCTGACAAGCATTAGCTGCAAACGTTATTCGGTTTATGTACACCTCCAGCGATATTCTTGTCTCTATACATACCTGGTCTCACGACTCTATGTCTGGTTCTTTCATCCCTTTTCCAATCTTCCAGGAGTGCAACGGACAAGTGAAGTAGCACCAGCAACACTCACAGCAAGAGGCATTTTTGAGCTTCCCCAGCGCTCGGGCTGGGGTGTGGCTCTTAAAGGCTCTTGTAGTGCTTGTTGCCTTTTCACCTTCTGACATCGTCTGCTGCTATGCAGGTGCCACACCCTTCGAGCCCAGTGTGGGCGTGGTTTGTGGCAGCACTAGGTGCCTAGCTTCTCCCTCCGAGCCCCGTGGGGGCGGGGAATGGGGCAAGGCCTGGGGACAGCTTGTCCCAGAAGACGAGGACACTCCCACGAAAAGGAGCCAAGGCCGGGCTACCTCTTGGAAAGGACCTAGGCCGGGCGATTATACCGGTGAACCTTTCAGTCTTCACAACAGTGCATTTGCTGAGGCTGAGTTCAAGTACCTGCTTATCTGACCAGTCTTGTTGATTGCTCAGGTCCATTTCCAGTGTTTCCTTGTCCTCATTAGTTTTTATTCTTATAAGCTTTACATCATCAGCAAACAGAGATACATCTGACTCCATCCCGTCTAGCATGTTATTCACGTATATTAGAAACAGTACTAGTCATTGCAGAATCAGCTTTTCACTCTTCTCATTCTAACATCTCTTCATGGACTTTCACTCTTTGTTTCCTTCTGCTACGGTACTATTTGATCCACTAGAGTACATTTCCTCAGACACGACTTCTCCACTATCTCCAGCCTTCTCCATCTAGAGCGTTGGTACCACTATACTCTCAAACATTTCCATTTTTGCCTCATAGATTAGTTCTTTTGTCTCCCTAATTCCTTAGGCGCACACACACCTTTTTTTCATCGTCAATTCTATGATTCACCTTCTGTTTCATAGACCCATCTGCCGACAAGTCCACTGGCAAATATCTGCACACATTCACTTCCTCCATACTCCAACTCTCCAATCTGATATCCAATCTTTCTTTACCTAATGTTTTTGTTACCCTCATCATCTTGCTCTTTCCTATGTTCACGTTTAATTTCCTTCTTTTACATACCCTCCCAAATTCATCCACCAACTTCTCTTCCGAATCTCCCATGAGCACTATGCCACTGGAAAAAGCAACTGTGATAACTCCCACTTTGTATTAGATTTTTTATTTTCCAACCTAATACCTCTCCCTAACACCCTACTTTCACGTCTTTTACAACCCCAGCCATAAATATATTGGGCAACCAATAGTTGCTAATATCTTACTCTAATAGTCTTTTTCCATTTAAATTTAAACTTTCACCTCTCTCTCTTACTTGCTGATGAGATTCTCATTGTACCACATTTACCGTTTACTGTCACTGCAGCTAAAACTAAAAAAAATATCTGATGTATGTGTTGCCCCTCTATAAACATTCACATCCTGAAGTCTATCCCAATCAACCTATATCCAACTTCATACTTTTTTTAACGAATTTCTTAAAACATGAATTACCTATTACGAATTCTCTTCCTATACAAAGTTCAGTCAAAGGTCCCCAATAATCATTTACCCCCTTGCACCCAAACTTTACTAAATACACAACTCATCAACCTAATAGACACTCTTCACCGTTTCTCCAACTACCAGCATTTAGATTCCCTACCACAATTACTCAATCACTTTGGTTCAAAAACTCTCTAAACACTGTGTTTATATATATATATATATATAATATATAGATAATATAATATATATATATATATAGTAATATAATATATATATATATATATATATAATTATTTTTATTAGTCACACTGGCCGATTCCAGACCAAGGCAGGGGCCCCGAAAAGGAAAACTTTATCACCATCCATACAACTCCATCACTGTTCTTGCCAGAATGGTGGCTTTACACTACAGTTTCTAAACGCCACATTTAACACCCCTCCTTCAGATGTACAGCACTGTACTCTTCCCATCTCCAGGACACAGCCGGCCTGTGCCGGTTTCCCCTGAATCCTTCAAATTGTTACTTTGCTCACTACTCGCAACAGCACGTCAATATTAAAAACCATTTGGCTCCATTCACGTCTATCAAACACGCATTCACGCATTTGCCCGCTGGAAGTCCAAGCCCCTCGCACACAAAACCTCCTTTACCCCCTCCCTCCAACCGCTTTCCTATCCGACCCCTACCCAGCCTTCTGTCCACTACAGACGATTCACTCTTGAAGGTCACGTGTTTTTCGCTCCATTCTCTCTACATGTCCTGAACCACCTCAACAACCCATTCTTCAGGCCCTCTGGACAACAGTTTGCAATCCAGCAACCTCCTTCTAACTTCCAAACTATGAATTCCTACAATTATATTCCCACCACACATGCCCTCAGACATGACTTCTCCACTGCCCCTCCAGCCTTCTCCTCGCTGCAACATTCATTATCACCCATGCTTCACACCCATAATAAGTAGCGTTGGTTTTTTTTTTATTGTTTTTTTTTTTTTTTTTTTTTTTTTCTTTTTTTTTTTTTTTTTATTTTTTTTTTTTTTTTGTTTTTTTTTTTTTTTTTTTTTTTTTTGGGGGGTTTTTTTTTTTTTTTTTTTTTTTTTTTTAAACTATCCTCTCATCATTCCCCCCTCTTTGCCTCCAAGACAAAGACTTTTGTCTCCACAGACTTCCTAAGTGCACCGCTCACCCTTTTTCCCCTCATCAGTTCTATGAATCCACCTCATCTTTCATAGATCCCATGCCGCTGACACGTCCACTCCCCAAATATCTGAATAAATTGCACCTAAACTTACCTTCTCCCTCCAATCTGATATCCATATCATTATCACATAATCTTTTTGGTTTATCCCTCATAACCATACTCTTCCTCTATTCACTTTTAATTTTTCTTCTTTTCATACCGCCACCAAATCATTCCACCAACCTCTGCAACTTCTCTTCAGAATCTCCCAGGCAACAGTGTCATCCAGCAAAGAGCAACTGTGACAACTCCCACTTTATGTGTGGATTCTTTATCTTTAACTCCACCCTCTTGCAAGACTCACGCATTACTTCTCTTACAACCCATATATAAACATATTAAACAACCTACGGTGACATCACTCATCCCTTGTCTACGGCCTACTTTTACAGGAAATAATTCACCCTCTTTCCTACATACTGCTAGACTTGAGCCTCACTATCCTCGTAAAAACTCTTCACTGCTTTCAGTAACCTAACCTCCTATACCATACACCTGCAACATGTGCCACACTTGCCCCCCTATCCACCCTGTCAAAGACGCATTTTCCCAAATCCATAAATGCCACAAAGAGCCTCTTTTAGCCTTATGAAATACTGTTCACTTATATGATTCACTGTTAACCCTGGTCCACACACCCCCTCACCCTTCCTAAAGCTCCTTGTACATCGCTATGCTATTCTCCGACTTACTCATAATTCTTTTCAATAATAACTCAACCATACACTTTACAGTATACTCGACAGACTTATTCCCCCTAGAAATTTTTGTGCACTCTCTTTGTCCCTTTGCCTTTATACTGAGGAACGATGCATGCTCTCTGCCAATCCCTAGGTACCTTACCCTCTTCCATACATTTATAAAATAATAGCACCAAACCACTCCACAAACTATAATCCCAACCTGGATGCATGAATGTGCGTGATTTAGTGCGGATGACAAGAAACAGATGATTGCGATGTTAGAATGAAAAGAAGTGATGTCCTGGCCCTAAGCGAAACAAAGCTGAAGAGGGTAGGGGGCGTTTCGTGGGGGGAAATACAATGGGATTAAACTGGAGTAATCTGAGTGAGATAGAGCTAAGGAAGGGGTAGCAATAATGTTGAAGGATCAATTATGGAAGGAGAAAAGAATGTGAATTGTAAAATTCATGATTATGTGGATTTAAAGTAAAGGTTAGATGCGAAAAGTGGGTCATAATAAGCGTTTATGCCACCTGGGAGAAGAGAGTAATGTAAGAAGAGAAGAATTTTGGGACTGTTAATTGAATGTAATAGGAATCTTTGAACCAGAGTGAGAGAGTAATTGTGGTAGTGGACCTGAAATGGCTAAAGTACGAGAAACTTTTAGATAGGTTGTGGTAAGTAAGTTATGGGGTGTCCAGGTGTAATATAAAGGGAGCACCTTTGATTCAACTTTGTATAGAAAGGGGTTTAGAATTATAGGTAATACATATTTAAGAAAAAGAGGATAAATAAGTATACATGATATGAGTAGCGCGAAATGACAGTATGTATGTTGGATTATATATTAATCGATAAAAGACTGTTGGTGAAGACTTCAGGATGTACATGTTTTGATAGAGAGGGCCACAGATATATCAGATCACTTTAGTTGTAGCTACACTGAGAGTAAAATGGAGAATGGATACAAAGGTAGAATATAATGCCTCAGGGAAGAGAGAGAGAGAAGGTTTAAAACTAAAAGAGGACGCAGTAGGGTAAGATATAAACAGCTATTGGAGATAATTGGGCTATATGAGATCATAGACAATGGGGTCGAAGAGGTATGGGGTAGGTTTAAAAATGTAGTGTTAGAGTGTTTTCAAGCAAAGTTTGTGGTTACAGGAAAGTGGTGCGGGAGGGAAGAGGATCAATTGGTGGAATGATATGTAAAGAGAGTAGTAAGGGAGAAAGAAGTTATCATATGAGAAGTTTTTTACAAAGTAAGAAGTGATGCAAGGAGGGAAGGGGGGAGTATATGGAGAAAAGATAGAGGTTAAGAGAGTGGTGAAGCAATGTTAAAAAAAAAGAGCAAATGAAGAGTGGGGTGAGAGTGTATCCAGCAAATTTTGTTTGAAAATAGAAAAATTTTGGGGGAGGGGGGGAGGGGATTAACAAGTAAAGAAAGCCTAAAGAAACAAACGGATTTGTCAGTTATAAATAGAAGGAGAGTTATTAAATGATAGTTAGAGGTATTGGGAAGATGAGGGAATATTTTGAGGAATTGTTAAATTTGATGAAGATAGGGAACTTGATTTCATGTATATGGCAAGGAGGATAACATCTCTAGGAGTGATGAAGAGTCAGCTGTGAGGTGGGGAAAGTTCGTGAGCAGTAGGTAAAATGAAGGGGGAAAAGCAGCTGGATTGATATTATAATATATATATATATATATATATATATAAATATATATATATATAATTATATATATATATATAAATATATATAAATCATTTAAGAAATGCGGCAAGCCAGGATTCGACCCCACGACACATTGTCCCCCTCAAGAGGCACAACACAACGTAACCCTGTCACCCTAATCCACTACGCCATCATCCTATAAACAAGGTGAGCCTAGCGAACTAACCTTGTTTCACGTTGCGAAGACAACGCATGGCTCAAAGTTTATGGGATCAAATTCGTGTGTTACTCTGTGATTCCTGTTTTTATGTTGATTTGGTAGTAGGTTGGGGAGCTGGTATATATTTTCTTCAGGACAGTATTTTGAAATGACATCTGGCTTCTATTGCCCCATGTGAGGTTTTGGGGGGGCTGAATTCGGGAGTGGCACTAATTTCGGGAAGGTTAGTGTAATTATTCATCATAAGAATGAAAGGGAAGTAGAACCTAGATAACGGCAGAGAGCATGCCTAGTCGCTTACATTAGGAAAAGAGGATAAAACTGTGAGCTAAAGAATAAGGATAACAAACCTGTTTGGGTATACCTGATAAAGTTTTATGGGAGAGATTTTTAATATAGCAGAATTAAGGAATGATAGAAAGTAAGAGTGTAGAGGAAATATGGAGGTTTAGAAAGGAACTAAATTTATAATTTAAGAGAAACTCATAGGGTAGAACAGGGAAAGCAATGAGCAGATGTTGACGAATCTATTATAACAACAACTTTACTCAAAGCAGTTATAGTTTATTTGTGGAGATAGAGGGAGCTAAGGCCTAGTATATTAGAAGAGAGATCATAAAGATTAAGTTCACACACACACACACACAAAAATACACACACAACACACACACACACACCCACACACAACACACACACACACACACACACCATACACACACATACTAAACACATACACACAACACACAACTACACACACACACACAGCACCACACAAACACACACACACAACACACAAGGGCAGGATTAATGTTTTATATTCACGGATAAAAGCAGTAATCAGAGAATTTTAACGAAGTGTAGTGTTTATGGCCGCTTTTTGATGATGACATGAAATTTTTATTGAGATGACAAAGAGGGTGTATACTCTGGAGGAGGGAGGGGCAGTTGTCTCAAGAAAAGTGGCACAAGTAAAATTAGTAAGCATAGCAGCAACAGTAGTGTTTGTAGTCGTGTTAGAATGAGTAATTTCAGGAGAAGCAATAAAAGTAGCACTATTGGTAGTACTGTAATATAAGTAATAGTAAGCCTTAGTTAGTTGTAGTATGTGCAGAAGCAGTATTAGAAATCGTTGTAGTGTATAAGTAATAGTAGTAGTCGTCCGTAGTAGAGCATAGTAGTATATTATACTCATTATTAGTATAGCAGCCAGCAGAAGAAGTAGTGGTAGTAGTAGAAGCAGCACAGTAGTATAGTAGTAGTAGTCAGTAGTAAGTAGCATTAGTTAGTAGTTGCATAGTAGTAGTAGTAGAAGTAGCAGTAGTATAGTAAGTAGTAGTAGTGGTAGTAGTAGTAGTAGTAGTAGTAGCATTAGTAGTAGTAGTAGTAGCATAGTAGTAGTATAGACAGTAATAGTAGTATAAGTAGTAGTAGTAAGTGGTTAGTAGTAGTAGTAGTAGTAAGTAGTAGTAAGCAGCAGTAGTAGCAGCAGTATAGTAGTAGTAGTAGTAGTAGTAAGCAGTAGTAGTAGCAGTAGTAGCAGTAGTAGTAGCAGTAGTAGTAGCAGTAGTAGTAGTAGTAGTAGTAGTGGTAGTAGTAGTAGTAGCAGTAGTAGTAGTAGTAGTAGTGGTAGTAGTAGTAGTAGAAGCAGTGATACTGCAGGAACAGTAGGAGAAATAGTAGAGAAAAACTGCATTAGAACTCCGTCCAACAAACAATCAGTGAAGCAGTCAATCAGTTCACTTTAATTCGTACAGAAAAAACATAAAAGATAGTTACATATCAGTTATCATAGTGTACGTTCAAACATATACATAAAAAATGTATTATTCTCACAAAAAATCAAGGAAATATTTTAAATAAATACAGAAGGTTTTAGTTAAACCAAAAATAAAACGAGGAAGACTTAAAATATAAGAGAGGAATCCTTGAGGAGTCCTTGAGGAGTCCTTGAGGAGTCCTTGAGGAGTCCTTGAGGAGTCCTTGAGGAGTCTTTAAGGAGTCCTTGAGAAGTCCTTGAGGAGTCTTTAAGGAGTCCTTCATTCTTATACAAATATCCATATATAAGAAGAGGTAAATTGTGTCATATATGATTAACCAAATTCTACATTTTTTTATAATATTTTGCTTGTAATAAAGAACTGTGATATTTAAAAGAATTTGATTTAATACGCTAGTAGTAATATAATTATTTAAAAAGACTGGAACAACTATAATGAATTTTGAGAGTCAAATGAAGGTTGTTTATAATTAAATAAGAATAATTCAGCTAACAAAAATATCATAATTTCCAAAAATAATACAGCAAACTGACATGCAAAATACATTAAATAAACATAAACACATGCAGTTATAAACAAAATTTATCAATATTTATCTAATATTTGACTCAAATATCTCATCAAATTTACATTCGTGTTGTTCTTAAATACATCATTATTTATCTACTCAAGTATCTGTAGTACTTTAGAACTTCTAATTTTAACACACTGCTGTTGACTTTAGGCTGATTTATTATACTAAAAACATTTGGGATGGCTCTTATTAATCATATTTTTTATGTCCAAAATGTAAATATAAAGAAGTGGTAGTAATAGTAGCAGCAGTAGCAATAGTAGTAGTAGTAGTAGGAGTAGTAGTAAATGTAATGGCAGCAGTAGCACTACTACAAATACTACAACTATTACTAGTAATAGTATTAGTAGTACCATTACTAGTAGTAGTAGTGCCACTACTAAAGATAGTATTTGTAGTAACTGAAGTAACAGAAATAGCAGCAATAATAGTGCAAGTACTAGTTGTTGCAACACGAGAAGAACAACAGTAGTAACAGTAGTAGCTGTAGCAGTAGTAGTAGTAGTAGTAGTAGTAGTAGTAGTAGTAGTAATATTAATAGTAGTAGTAATAATAACAGTTACAGCTGTATTAGAAGCAATAATATTAACAGCAGTTGTTCTAATAGGAACAATATTAGTAGTCAGTCAATGCTCCTGATTTCACAATGTACAACAAACTCTAATCAAACAAACATTATATATTAAATGTAACACAGAAGAACACATGACTAGCAATATACTACTGCGCTGTGCATTCCTCAGCTGCCCTCTCCTGGATAAATATTGTAAAACAGAATTAATCTGGAAGAGTAAGAACAGCTAGGTATCTTTATTTGTTGATTGAGAAGTTTCGTCTACGCAGTAACCTTCTTCACTTCAATACAGAGGTTATTAAATTGTAAGAAACAGGAGTAGTAACAGAGTAAAGATGATGCAGTCAGTCCATCAACCATGGAGGAATAGTTTTTAAGATGGCATCACTAGTAGAAGTAAGATGGCAAGAATTTGAGGAGCATTACAGCGAGTCTACTGGTCCATGCTACGCAGAGGGACCTGCTTAGCATGGTTTTAAGTT
This sequence comes from Cherax quadricarinatus, assembly GCF_026875155.1. NCBI lineage: Eukaryota > Metazoa > Arthropoda > Malacostraca > Decapoda > Parastacidae > Cherax > Cherax quadricarinatus. Next base: position 85,498,675 of record NC_069406.1, on the reverse strand, counting down.
CATGTGTGCAACCCTGTGCTGAATTAAATTTTCTCACTTAGTTGTGACTGCAGGGTTCAGTTCCCAGATTTTCACCATACCTTGAAGAAATGGCCTTGAACAGGATATTAAATCTCATGTTAGGGTGGGTACAGTTGCGGAACAAAGGCTCTTGGGCGCTCTCTCCTGGACAAAAATAGTATCTGGTAACTCAGGTGTAGTAAACAGAGTAGTAAATTCTATTTTCATGAATGAATTGTCGCAGCTTATGACGATGGTGACCGGTTGACAAAATTATTTGCTGGTACTTTGTGTATCTATACAGAAGTAAATATATGAATGTTGCTATGGATTAATTACTGTTCAGATATCATATCCATGATTATAAAACCATAAAAATGATTTGAAATGGTGACCGAATATATTTTAAAGGAAGTGTAAGGGAATTATATGGGAAGTGTTGCTATCATATCTACTCAGGTGAAGCATAATTTTGATGTAAGTAAATAGACACAGAAGCAACTAATATGACATTTTATTATGACAACGTTTCGCTCTCTAGGAGTTTTGTCGAGCCGTTACAAACAGTGCAGAGATAGAGGAAATATTTATAGGTAACAAGGATCTTTAATCGCCATTTCAAGCACTGATAAACAGAAAAGAGGCAATATCATCATCTCTGAAGTATTAGCGAGAGTTATCCTTAAAGCAATGATCCTCACCGTCACATAGCAACCAAACGTTACATCCAACACTCTTGCTCCATCTATAACTGCTACTACTACTGCTGCTGCTAATTTATGAATGAATTAGCTGCTGAGTTGTCAGATAATATTTCTGCCCTGGAGAGAATGTCCAGGAACTTTTTTCCACAACTGTACAAGGTGGGAAGAGGTACCACAAGGGTGTCTGGGCAGCTGGAGTGTGGAGGTACCACAGGGGTGCCATAGTAGGTAGAGAGTGGGGGTAGGTACTATTGTTGTGTCGAGGTAGGAAGTGTGGGAGGAGGTACATAAGTGGTGTAGGGTAGAGGGTGAAGAGAGGTATCACTGGACTGTCGGTGCAGGAAGATTGATGGAAGAGGTTCCTTGGTGGTGCAAGGTAGTGTGTGTGGGAAGAGGTACCACAATAGTGTCAGGATAGTTAGAGTGCGGCAAGAGGTACCACTATAGTGTCAGGGTCATAGGGTGAACGGGTACCATGGTAAATAGAAGGATAGAGAGATGACCAGGGGTTGAGGTGGAGTGAGTAGAGGGATGGGAAGAGACAGGCTGGGGTGACTGAGGAGTCAGGTGAAGGGTCAGTTATTACTGAGTCTCCATCTTTCCCTTCATTATGTTCTCCTACATCCGCTACTCTATGTCATGTGTTTACATCAGTCCTGTTTGCTTCCCTAATTACCCTCATTCTCCCATGCATTTGTTCATCTATCCTTGTATCCCTGTTACTAATATTATTTCGTTGATATTGTCTATTTTATAAACTCAATATTTATGAGTGTCATTTGAGCTGGTTTTGAGTTTCAATATCTACTTTTTGGTTTATTCATTCACTTTTTTGTAGGTAGAATTATTTCTGTGCGCTAGATTCCCAGTCTAAAAAATATCCTCACATCTAACATTTTTTCTTCTGTATATTTCGTTCTCTAATTATTCTTTGCTTGCTCCACGTGTCATTGATCTTTGTTCTCTTTTCCTCAGTCTTACTTTTTCACTAATATTGTATTCATTAGTTATTATGAAATTTTTTCCTCTGATTTTTCTATTATATAATAAAGTATGAGAAACAGAGGTTCGATTTTCCACAAGGAATTTACTCTTGTCTGAGATGTCAGAGGGTTAAATTCCATATGTAGGCTGGAGCTTTTCTCTAATACCTTCCAAGTGTGGTACAGTATTTTTTGTGCCCATACTAGAGTATGTATCACATTCCTTATCTCAAGACTCAAGACATTTCTAAAGAATATATAAGTCCCGGACACCTGTCGTTTGCTGTAGCACCTCTTATGGTGATTAACCTTTCCCATTGAGGTTATGTAATATTTCATTGTCCTTCCCATTGTCCTGTGGTAGTCTGCTGCCATTCTGGTTATTAGTATTGCTTTACCAGTATCTTTCACTCGATTCTGCAATGATGCAATATTATTCTATGTTTCCGTTTTGCCATTAATATAAGGTCAATTTTAAAGTATTGAGCCTCAGTTACGTCCTCATCACTCTATCTCTGAGCACATACAAAGGTGACGTTCCACTAGACGCTCACTTCTTGTGTACTCTTGTTCTTATTTAGTAACCCATCACAGCTATGACATCTCCCCAATCTCATGATTGTCATTTCTGTTATCATCATACCCTCGAATGGTTAGGTACACCTAGAACCTATCATTTCAAATCTTCAATTACAATTAGGCGAGATTTACTCTGCCTCTAGTGTCTGAGAGCGTTGCTCAAGCTGTGTCTCCAGTGCACTTTCTCACATTACATAGGCAATATCTCACTTGCAGTAACACATATTGACGTATTTTATTTAATCCTATTTTCCACTTTCGGCTTCCTGCACAGTTTTATTTAACTGTACTAGTGGAATACTTCTGTGATTATTAGGTCTGTCTTAGTTTAGGTAACATTTACATTTACTTTGATAATAATTTTTTTTATTAAATTTAATTTGAATTAATAGACGATGTGGCCTTGAGAACGGTAAGATTAGATCTGCTGTTAAAGCTCCTGGGCTGAGGGAAGGAATTCAGTTGGATTACAGTTGGTGCGTCTGATGGAATGTAAGACATTAAGTATTGCCCAGAATTCTTCCCATTACAGGCCTTGGCTACTATCGACGTTAGAGCGTCGGACTGTCAATTTACGGACCGCAGTTCGATCCCCTAGTCCACCCTTCTGTTTATTCATCGACAGTTGTTTATTACGACTTAATTTCAGTTCATATATATATATTTGTGCCCACGAACGAGTGGTATTGATTCAACAAACAACATCCAGTTTTTTTTTTTTTTTCCGCTGAATGTGCTACTCTTAAGGAAAAATAGTATGGTCCAGTGGATTAAGGCGTCATGAGTTTTCGCCCACCATGAGGCAGGCCAAAGCAGCATGGGTTCGAGTCCTTGGCTAGTCGCACTGTTGTTATTGATCAATACCACTCGTTCGTGGTCACATAATATAAAAACTGCTCCGTTGAACTATACAGAGCTCAAACAGGACAAGAATGAAATTAGCCTAGAGTCATCCGCACCAATCGGGGGTCCTTGGGTAGCGAGTACAACATCCAGTTCCGCTGGATGCGCTACTCTTAAGGATTTTTTTTTATATTTTTATTGAAAAACCTTACAAAAATACAAAAGAAACATAATGAAGTAAAAGAATACAAAAACATAATAGATTCCACTACTAGCAGCAGGTAATCCTGGAGATGACAATACTATTACAACAGCCGCCTAATAGACCATTACACATGCAAAAAAACTAACTTACTAGTTCATTACAGTTATTGATAGGTACCACCACGCAAATGTGCACAATGAAACTCAAATATACTACAAAATTATGATAGTAAAGTATAATGACCCTAACTAAAGTTATCATAACAACTATTAAAACACAGAATACGAACATACCTTCTAGAACAGTGTATATAGGCTAAAGTTGTGTTATGTAATAACATAACCAATAGTAATTCGGAAGGAACGCATGGTTCCTTATTTATTATATTCTTATTAAAAACTTCAATTACATAAGAAAGTGATATAACAATGAAGGTCAAGAGATCAACAGTACGATACAGACTCCAGGTGTCTTAGACTACAATTAACAGAACACAACCTGCTCACCTCTGCACTGTACGGTGCTACAATACCTACACTCAGTAACAAATCATTGCCAGACTTATAAGTTTTATTTGTAACCTACCAACATAAATTCAAAATGGTAAATCAACACATGGTAACAGGTCCTTTACGAACACCAAGTATCACCGGCCGTACAGGAGACAACAAACATTAACAAAAGTATATTAAAAGAGACACAATACTTATAAGGTGTGCAGTCTTAGAGAAGATCCACAACACCGTAGTGGATGACTGAACATACCAACAAGCGAGAGAACCTGGTTATTATAGGAACTAGGGAATGCCTGATCAACAGACGTTGCAACTATTGCAACATACAAGGCACACACCATGAAGGTGTGGAGAAATGACAGTATACAATACTATACTAACACCTTTACGGCACCTTGTTCTACACTCGATCAACCAAGAAACAGACACTATCCAATTTGACTGGTAGCAGTACACGTATTGTAACATACTTTCCTATACGCGACAGCCTGCTACAAAAGGCTGGCCTCCATAAGTCCCCATAAGTCCTCAAAAGCCACCGCCATCCCCCCTCCCTTGTGTCTCAGCCTAAAGAATGCAACACTGCAAGAACCTGCTGCTTTCGCCATCACCTTCTACACATTCCCGACTCGGCAAGTATTATAGCCAATCATACATCTAAGCACATGTCCATGCCATACAAAACAACTAACAGAAAGACTTGGTAACCAAACCAACACACAGCCTACACCCCCCCCCCCCCCACCAGACACTGCCCAGGCTTTACCTGGTAGGTGTATGGTCTATTGTATAAGGCGTCATGAGTTTTCGCCCACCCATGGAGGCAGGGCCAAAGGCAGGCATGGGTTCGATTCCTTGGCTAGTCGCAGTGTTGATATATTATATATATATATATATATATATATATATATAATATATAATATATATATATCAATATATATATAATATATATATAGGAATGGTTTACAATATCCTCATCTCTCATTGGAAGTCTCCCAATTCAGGCTGACAGATTTCATTACTTCATGATTGGATCTAAACCTGCGTGACGGAATATGACAGGGAAACATGGTGGTTCTCATATAGAACCGAAAATTGTATCCCCACCATGTAACTCTCACACAGTATAGTGCAGGCACACTGTGGGTGATCCTACAATTTAGGAGGGTTTAACCGTAGTGTAACTCTCATGTTGACTGTGCAATACACTAACTAACCGTACATTGTTACTGTTATTAAGCGTAGTGTAGCTATACACTTCGTGGGTTCCCACGCTGTAAACAGTCGCTGAGTACTGTTACTGTTCTCACAGTGTAACTGTTATTCAGTACAGAACAGTAGTACACTACAGGTGTTCCCACATTGTAATTATTGAATGGAATAAGTTAACTGTACACAGCTGGTGTTCGTACAATGTAACTATCATATTATATAGAGTAGCAGCACACTGCGGGTGTATATAAGTTTGTTACTCTTTCTTACTTTTCCTCTTTCTAACCCTCACTCGTGTTCCCTCTCACACACTCCCCTCTCTCCTCCCACACACTCCCTCTCCCCCACAAACTCCCTCTTCCCAACACACTCTCCTCTTCCCCATACACACCCCTCTCTCCCAAAGCTCTCCCTCTCCCCCTACACACTCCCCTCTCGGGTCCCACAATCCCTCTAACCCACACAACACACCCCCTCTCGCCCAAAATCTCTCCTCATCCCCCACGACCTCCCCTCTCGTATCACAAACTCCCATCCTCTCCCCACACACCTCCTTCACCACTCACACGTTTCACTCATCATTCCCCTCAATTATCCTCACCAATCTTGCTCCCCTCTTTTCATTACTCCATCAGTCCCTCACCCTCGCCCCCTCACCCCATTTGACCCCCCTCACGCCCATGACCCACCCCCACCCCCTATGACCCCTCACCCCATTGACCCCCCCCCCACCCCATACCCCCCCTCACACCCCATGACCCCCCCTCACCCCATGAGACCCCCTCACCCCATTGACCCCCCTCACCCATGACCCCCCCACCCAATGACCCCCTCACACCATGACCCCTCACATCTAAGACCTCCTCACATCTATGACCCCCTAAATAGACCCATGACCCTCACACCTATGAAACCTCACACCCAGACCCTCACACCCAGACCCTCACTCTCATGACCCCTCCCTCACACCACATGACCCCCTCACACCGCATGACCCCTCACACCTATGACCCCTCGCAAACCAGCCATGACTCCCACACCCATGACCCTCACTCTCATGGACGCCCTCGCACACCATAACCCTCACACCAATGACCTCTCACAACCCATGAACCCCTCACACCCACGACCCCTCACCTCAATGACCCAGCACCTCATGACCCCCTCGTCGTGGCTCTGAAGATATTTGGGTGGGGGGGTGTGCTCCTGCCAGCTGACACAGTCTGCTCTAAAGGCAGCAACATGCAATAGAAAAAAGGTGATGGATGTTATGACTGAAGTTTGTTTTGGGAAAGATGGAAAGAGGCTAGAGGACGAGCGGAAGAAGCTAGGAGACGGCGGGAAGAGCTAGGAGGACGGGAGGATGCTAGGAGGATCGGGGGGGAGGAAGCTATCAGGACGGGCGGGAGGAGTGCTAGGAGGACCGGGTGGGAAGAAGCTAGAGGAAAGGTGGGAAGAACTAGGAGGATGGGTGGGAAGAAGCTATGAGGACGTTCGGGAAGAAAGCTAGGAGGACGGGTAGAAGAACTAGGAGGACGGGAGGGAAGAAGCTAGGAGATGGGTGTGGTGAAAGCTAGAGGATAGTGTGGGAAGAAGCAAGGAAGAAGGGCGGAAGAAGCTAGGAGGACGGGAGGAAAGAAAGCTAGGAGGACGGAGGGAAGAGCTAGGAGGATGGGTGAATGAAGCTAGGAGGACGGGCGGGAAGAACTAGGAGGACGGGTGGAAGAAGCTAAAGGACGGTGGAAGAAGCTAGGAGGACGGGCGGTAAGAAGCTAGGAGGACGGTGGGAAGTAACTAAGGATGGTTGGGAAGAGCTAGAGGACGGGTGGGAAGAAGATAGGAGACGGGTTGGAAGAAGCAAGGAGATGGTGGGAAGAAGCTAGGAGACGGGTGGGAATAAGCTAGGAGGACGGGTGGGAAGAAAGCTAGGGAGGACGGTGGAAGAGCTAGAGGAAGGGCGGGAAGAAGCTAGGAGACGGGTTGGGAAGAAGCGATGAGGATGGGTGGGAAGAAGCTAGAGGACGGGTGGGAAGAGCTAGGAGGACGGGGGAGGAGGCTAGGAGGACGGGGGGAAGAAGCTAACAGGACGGCGGGAGGAGGCTAGGAGGACGGTCTGGAGGATGCTAGGAGAAGGGCGGGAGTAGCTAGGAGGACGGCTGGAGAAGGCTAGGAGGGACGGGTGTGGAGTAGGCAAGGAGGACGGCGGGATGAGTCTAGAGGAAAGGCGTGAGAGGCTATGAGGACGGGCGGGAGGAAGCAAGAGGAGGGAGGAGGAGTCTAGGAGGATGACATCATATGTGATATTAACTTTGGTATATGTATCTGTTCACCTGTTTCTCGCCTCACAAACAATTTATTTCCTGTCTGTCTATCTATTCTCAAAGAATCTTGCATGCTGCTATTATGCAGCAGCATTTCCTCTGACGTTGTCTTCTAATGTCATCAAATTCAGTTCCCGTTAGTCCTCTCTACATTTCGACGAAAATTCTGAAAGCTACTCTTAGATTTGCCTGACAAGCATTAGCTGCAAAGTATTCGTTTATGAGCACCTCCAGCGAAAATCTTGTCTCTATACATACTTGGTCTCCGACTCTATGTCTGGTTCTTCATCCCTTTTTCCAATCTCCAGAGTGCAACGGACTAGTGAAGAAGCCACCAGCAACACTCACAGCAAAGGCATTTTGAGCTTCCCCAGCGCTCGGGCTGGGGTGTGGCTCTTAAAGGCTCTTGTAGTGCTTGTAGCCCTTTTCACCTTCAGACATCTTTCTTGCTGCTATGCAGGTGCCACACCCTTCGATCCAAGTGTGGGCGTGGTTTTGTGCAGCACTAGGTGCCTACGGCTCCCTCCGAGCCCCGTGGGGCGGGAAATGGGGCAAGGCCTGGGAAGCTTTGTCCCAGAAGACGAGACACTCCCTCGAAAAGGAGCCAAGGCCGGGCTACCTCTTGGAAAGGAACCTAGGCCGGAGATTATAACCGGGAACCCTTTCAGTCTTCACAACAGTGCATTTGCTGAGGCTGAGTACAAGTACCTGCATATCTGACCAGTCTTGTTGATTTGCTCAGGTCCCATTTCCAGGTTTCCTTTGTCCTCATTTTTCTTTATTCTTATAAGCTTACATCATCAGCAAACATAAAACATCTGACTCCATCCCGTCTAGCATGTTTATTCATGTATATATTTAGAAACAGTCCTAGTCATTGCAGCATCACATTTCACTTCTCTCATTCAACATCTCTCATGGACTTTCACTCTTTGTTTCCTTCTGGGCTACGGTACTATTTGATCCACTAGAGTACATTGTCCTCAGACGACGACTTCTCCACTATCACCAGCCTTCTCATCTAGGAGCGTTGTACCACTATACTCTCAAACATTTCCATTTTGCCTCATAGATTAGTTCTTTTGTCTCCCTAATTCCTTAGGCGCACACACACCTTTTTTCATCGTCCAATTCTATGATTCACCTCTGTTTCATAGACTCATCTGCCGACAATCCATGGCAAATATCTGCACACATTCACTTCCTCCATACACCAACTCTCCAATCGATATCCAATCTTTCTTTACCTAATGTTGTTTTGTTTACCTCATCCATCTTAGCTCTTTCCTATGGTTCACGTTTTAATTTCCTGTCTTTTACATACCCTCCCAAATTCATCCACCAACTTCCTCTTCCGAATCTCCCCATGAGCACTATGCCACGGGAAAAAGCAACTGTGATAACTCCCACTTTGTATTAGATTTTTTATTTTCCAACCTATATAACCCTCTCACCTAACACCCTACTTTCACGCTTTTAACAACCCCACCATAATAATTGGGCAAACCAATAGTTGCTAATATCTTACTCTAATAGTCTTTTTCCATTTAAATTTAAACTTTCAGAGCATCTCTCTCTCTTACTTGCTGAAGAGATTCTCATTGTACCACATTTACCGTTTACTGTCACTGCAGCTAAAACTAAAAAAAATATCTGATGTATGTGTTGCCCCTCGTATAAACATCACATCCAGAAGTCAATCCCAATCAACCTATATCCAACTTCATACTTTTTTTAACGAATTTCTTAAAACATGAATTACTCTATTACGAATTCTCTTCCTATACAAAGTTCAGGGTCAAAGGTCCCCAATAATCATTTACCCCTGGCACCCCAAACTTACTAAATACACACTCTTCAACCTAATAGACACTCTTCAACCGTTTCTCCAACTACCAGCATTTAGATTCCCTACCACAATTACTCAATCACTTTGGTTCAAAAACTCTCTAAACACTGTGTTTATATATATATATATATATAATATATAGATAATATAATATATATATATATATAGTAATATAATATATATATATATATATATATAATTATTTTTATTAGTCACACTGGCCGATTCCAGACCAAGGCAGGGGCCCCGAAAAGGAAAACTTTATCACCATCCATACAACTCCATCACTGTTCTTGCCAGAATGGTGGCTTTACACTACAGTTTCTAAACGCCACATTTAACACCCCTCCTTCAGATGTACAGCACTGTACTCTTCCCATCTCCAGGACACAGCCGGCCTGTGCCGGTTTCCCCTGATGAATCGAAAAGGTGGACGAGACAGGTGTTTCAGAGATGGGACACAGAACATGGGGTCAAAATTTGGGAAGCTAAAGACTCAGATGAGTCAAGGTTTGTAAAAAATTTTCTGGCTCCCTTATGTGAGATGTCTCCCCTGGCATGCTCTGTTGACCCGAGCCCTGAGGTCGGAAATCACCCTCAAAAGGGGCTTATAGGATAGATTTTCGTAAATGACTGATGTTGCAAGAAATCTTGCCTGCATGCATATGTAAAGGACTAACTTACTTGGTGCTGGAGAATGTGTCTCGGTCTTCAACCTCTCTAAGCTTTAGTCCTGTGGACTATCCCCTCAGAACCACGTGCAACCGGGAGCCTTAATTCCTGCACTATTCAATCGTTATTAGTGACCTGCCTGCACCTCAGAAATTCCTATTTCCAAGGGGGGTGTGAATCCCCTAGACTATGCAGAAATGGACACTAGCTTCTAGGGTGACAAGAGACGTCGGTACGTACTGGTCATGAACTGCCGGCTGCACAAAGGCCACAGCACGACTCACTCACAATTTTCCCCAGACACTGGCCAGGATCCTAAGAAAAAATGGGTCTTGTCTTACTGTATGGGCCTGACGGAGGAGGTCATCTATGGTAGGTCGAGGTGCCTCTACCAGATTTCCCCAGGTCTAGTATGTGAAGACAAGTGGGGGTGCCACCTGCTGATCACGGCACTTGTTGCTACGACGATGTCTAGTCTTAGAAGAGAGGGCACTGTGGTCTCAGACCCATGCCCCAGTATTCAAACTTGGGCTGCCAGTTCTCACTGGCTAACATAACCTAGTGTTTGCCTACATTATCGGCCTATTACTACCTACGTTAAGGTCCTAGGTCTACATTATTATTATTATCTGCAGTTGCCTCAATAATCCTAATATTAGTGTACTAACAGTATAAACTACCTACTTCTTTCCTGAAGGGTAAATCTATCAATTAAAGTACCTTCCAACCACCTTCGCCAACCCGGGGGTGTGTGTGTGTGTGTTTTTGGTTGGGTGTAAGGGCCCTCAAACGGTGTGTTTTCCCCCATTGGGACTTCTAGGACCGAATAAGTTCCAACAGGGATGTTAGGAAATAATATTTCTTCATTCATAAAGTTGGCAGGAAGTGGAACAGTCCGGAAATTGAGGTAATGGATGCAGGATCCATACATGGCTCTAAGAAGTGGTATGATAAAGCACATTGAGCAGGGAGAGTGTGACCTAGTAGCTACCAGTGAATAGACGGGGCCAGGAGCTGTGACTCAGCCCCTGCAACCACAATTAGGTGAGTACACACACACACACGTGCGAGCGCACGTGAACACAGCAGTATATTCACTTCAACTGGTTATCCGTGATTGTATTCTGCTGAGGGTATGACAGTAGTGATCTACTTGTCAATCTCCTTTTGCCGTTAGTAAACAAGAGATGTACACAAGCAAAATGATCTACCAAAGCACAAACTTATTAAGAACGTACCTACTCATTGGAACAGCACTTATTTAGTGCTTGATCGCATGTGTAAACAAAAAAAAAACTGGTATGAATTGCTTAGATAATAAACATCTGCCAAGTAACAGTTGTTGAAAATATTTCACAAAACAACTTTGCATCTTGGTTAAATAAACTTGTATGTTCACAATAATACTGCTTCGCGTACCTCCAGCTTATCTGTAGTCGTTTCCGGAGGTCACCATCCCATATTTATATACGTATGCATATGCACACATTTAGACGAGTACTTAGCTCAGTGGTGACGTGTACTTAGCTCAATCAGGACGTTAGTGTACTCTCCTTGGATTGAACCACGATGCCCTCCATCGAACAACTTTACCAGCAGCTTAAGGAAGAATTGAGGGTAGCGAAGATGGAGATACGGCGATTGACTGAGGAAAACAAGAGGATTCGTAGCAGTCCTCCTGTTCTGAGTCCTCAGGTCAAGAAGGGAAACTGGACAGTGGCTGGACAGCATGGAACGAAGTTGACGATCAAGAAGACGAATGGAAAGGTAGAAACGATGAAGAAGAAAGAGACTGCTGTGGAAACTGTTGTGGAAACATCTAATGCATTCTCTGTGCTACCCGACGAATGTGAATCGACTACTGGAAACATCACAACGAACGACACCGAGGAAGGTAAGAATATTGTTGTTGTTGGGGATAGCCAGGTTAGGTACATGGATAGGGCGTTCTGCTTGACGGACAGGAGTAGGAGACAGTGTTTGCTTTCCTGGGGCTGGGATGAAGGACATTGTTAGCAAGCTTGACAATATCATGAACGGTAATGGGATCAATCCTATTATCTGCCTCAGTGCTGGAGGCAATGATGTAAGCAAGCGTAGAAGTGAGGATTTAGTTAGAAGGTTCAAGACAGCAATATACATAATTAGGAAGAAGGGGGGCACCCTGTTATATGTGGCATTTTGCCAAGAAAGGGTGTTGGAAATGAATGGTTGTCCAGAGCAATTGGTATCAATTGTTGGCTGGATAAACACTGTAAGGATAATGCAGTACCATTCATTGACAATTGGGACAACTTCTATGGCCGAGATGACATGTATGCCAGGGATGGGGTTCACTTATCCAGGGCAGGTGTGGGTTTTCTTGCTAGCTCAGTTGAGGGGGTTGTTAGGGTTTTAAACTAGGATTAGTTAGAGGTATGGGTTTAGAAAAGATAAATAATGAGTATGGATATATTGACTTATGCTCTGATATTAAGAATCTTAATAATAACTGTCATGGAGTAACTCTGGCTAATGATAATTTCAGAAATGATGCAAAAACAAAGATGAATAGGAAAAATGTGCAGAAGAAAAAACATATGATGGTATTTTATTCTAACAGTCGAAGTGCAAGAAATAAGATTAATGAACTACATTTGGTAGCGTGTGCTGGGAACTTTGCTGTCATTAAATTAACTGAAACCTGGTATGATTTAAAGAGTCGGAATATGATTGCTGAGTGTAATATTCAAGGGTTTAAGTTGTTCCAAGTGGATAGATGTAATGGGAATGGGGAAGGAGTTGCATTGTATGTTCGAGAATATATTAATTGTTGCATAAAAACAGGTATAAAAATAGAAGGAACAGTAACAGAATCTGTTTGGGTAGAGTTTGTAGAAGGTCAAGAAAAACTAATTCTAGGTGTAATATACCGACTCCCTTGCTTGGAACACGATAGAGGTAGACTTCTTTGGGACGAAATTGTTAGGGCTTCTAGACACAATAACATAGTCATAGTAGGGGACTTTAACTTTAGTCAAATTGACTGGAATTCTTTGACCGGTAATCTGGAGTCCAGTGACTTTATGGAAACAGTTTAGGACTGTTTTCTGAAGCAGTGTGTAACAGAGCCTACCAGGGGTAATAATTTGCTAGACCTAGTCTTGTCAAATAAGGAAACACTCGTAAATAATCTGGAGATCACTGAAGAGCTTGGCGCAATTGATCACAAATCCATCACTTTTAGCATTAACTGGAAATACAAGAATAATGATAATACAGTAAAAATCCCTGATTTTCGTTCTGCCGATTATAATGGACTTAGGGAAAACCTGTCAAATCTCGATTGGGGTTATCTAGCTAATGATTTTATTCACGATGATCATACTTATTATTATGAAGGGATCTGCATTTATGATCTTTTTCTTAATAATGTACACCGTGCTCAGAGTATATGCATTCCCCAGAGAGAAATTAGGCCTAATAATAACGATCCCAAATGGGTTAACAGGAGGCTAAAGCATCTATTAGGGGAGAAAAGGGGAATTTATAGGCGCATCAGAAGAGGGGAGGTTAACCTTACTGACCAATATGTTCAGCTTAAAAGAGAAGTAAAAAGGGGATTAGAAAGGCTAAACGTGACTATGAAATTAGAGTTGCTAATGAATCAAAGACTAATCCAAAGGGGTTCTTTCAAGTGTATAGGACGAAGGTGAAGGAAAAAGTACGACTTCTGAAAACTGGGAATGGACAGCTGACGGATAACGAACTGGAAATGTGTTCCTTATTTAATGACTATTTTTTGTCAGTTTTTACACAGGAAGATGCAAATGAGATTCCAGTAATTGACAATTATTTAGTTCATGATGAATTTAAATTAACTAATATTACTGTCACTAGGGACATGATTATTAAACAGATAGACAAACTGAAGCAAAATAAGTCCCCGGGACCCGATGAGTTGTTTTCCAGGGTACTTAAGGAATGCAAGATGGAACTTAGTCAGCCATTAACGAATGTGCTTAATGTGTCCATCCTTACCGGTGTTGTGCCAGAGTTGTGGAAGATGGCTAATGTGTTCCTATATTCAAATCAGGGGATAAGTCCACTCCTTCAAATTACCGTCCAATAAGCCTGACATCTATAGTGGGCAAGTTATTAGAATCAATTATAACTGACATTATTAGAAGTCACCTTGAAGAGCATAACTTGATAAATGAATCTCAGCATGGATTCACGAGAGGTCGTTCCTGCCTGTCAAATTTACTGACGTTCTTCAATAGAACATTTGAGGCAGTTGACAGTGATAAAGAATATGATATTGTTTATTTGGATTTTAGTAAAGCCTTCGATAGAGTACCTTATAAGAGACTCTTAAGAAAAAAAAAAGTAGTAGCTCATGGTATAGGAGGTAAAGTTCTAGCATGGATAGAGGCATGGCTTATCAATAGTTACCATTAATGGGGTGAAATCTGAATGGGGAATAGTCACTAGTGGCGTTCCACAAGGATCAGTTTTAGGCCCTCTCTTGTTCATAATTACATTAATGACCTTGATGAGGGGATTACGGGTGACATAAGTAAATTTGCTGATGATACAAAGATAGGTCGTATAATTCATTCTGAGGAGGATAGCAATGAACTCCAGGAGGATTTGGAAAAATTAATGTCTTGGTCTGAAAATGGCAGATGAAGTTCAATGTCGATAAGTGTAAGGTATTAGTCCTTGGTAATGAAAATAACCCTCGAAGATATAGGTGAAGTAGAGCTTGATCATACAGAGTGTGAAAAGACTTGGGAGTCATGGTAAGCAGAAATCTAAAGCCAAGACAGCAGTGCCTTAGTGTGTGCAACAAGGCTAACAGATTACTTGGATTTATCTCAAGAAGTATAAGTAACAGAAGTCCAAAAGTTATTTTACAGCTCTAAACATCACTAGTGAGGCCTCATTTAGATTATGCTGCTCAGTTTTGGTCCCCTTACTACAGGATGGATATAGACTCATTGGAGAACATAAAGAGAAGAATGAGTAAAATGATTCAATGTGTAAGGAATCTCTAGCATGAAGGTAGACTTAGAGCCTTGAATCTTCACTCTGTGGAGAGATGTAGAATGAGGGGAGATATCATTGAAGTGTATAAGTGGATGACGGGCATAAACAAAGGAGATATTAATAAAGTACTGAGGGTGTTGAACCAGGTAAGAACCAGAAATAATGGATTTAAGTTGGATAAATTTAGATTTAGAAAGGACATAGTTAAGTACCGGTTTTCTAAGAGAGTTGTGGATGCGTGGAACAATCTTCCCAGTAGGGTGATCGAGGCTAGGACCTTGGGAAGCTTTATAAGAGATTGAACGAATAGATGAGTGGGAGGGGCTGGGTTTGATTTGAGTCATTTGGGTACGGGAGTTATTTTTTGAGTAGCTTTAAGTAAAGGTCGTTTTGATAAGGACCTGCCTTGCATGGGCCAGTAGGCCTTCTGCAGTGTTCCTCAATTCTTATGTTCTTATATGCATAACCATACAGCTGCACTCGCATATCTACAATGCAAGGAATTCGCAAGAGCAGGCGAAATATACACAAACACTGGACTCCAAGGTATTGGTCCAGTGTGGGTAGATTGGTAAAGCACTGCGTACCTTGTTCCAAGGTTCGTAGGATTCGAGTCTCCTTCAGCCAGAGATCAGTGTTTGTATATATTTCGCCTGCTCTTGCGAATTCCTGTGTGTGTGTATATATATATATATATATATATATATATATATATATATATATATATATATATATCCCCACAGGCCATCGGATTGGTGTTGCTCTTCGCCTAGCCGCCCCCATCCTCACCGAACATAGGTGTATTTGCGGCAGGGCGACAGCTGATCAATTCGGACTTCATGGTCTCGTGTGTCACACAGCAGAAGGGAAGTATGCCAGACATGAGGAGGTCAATGACATCATAAAGAGAAGCCTCGCCACAGCCCGTTGCCCAGCTCAACGGGAACCCCAAGTACATAGGTCTGATGGAAGTCAAAAGCGTCCTGATGGAGCCACTATGCTACCCTGGAAGGATGGAAAGCAGATTGCCTGGGACTACACCTGTGCTGCCACATTGGCAGACACCTACTTGCCATACTCCGTAGTGGAAGGGGGTGGAGCTGCCAGCCACAGGGAGACCCAGAAGATCCGAAAATATGAAGACCTTCCCCCTTGCTATAACTTCATTCCAATAGGGTAGGAGACCCTTGGAGCATGGGGCAAGTGTGCTCTAAAGTTCCTCAAAGAGCTGGGTGAAAAGCTCATCATAGAAACCAAGGACCACAGGGCGACCAGCTTCCTCTTTCAGAAACTCAGTGTTGCGATCCAGAGAGGAAATGCCTGCAGCATTCTGGGCACTCGGCCCACCGCAGGGGAGCTGGAGGAAGTATTCGAGATGTAGCTCTGAGTTACCTATGTTGTTTTACTTTCTGTTGTATTTTTGTGAATGTTTGGCCAATGTATTTTGTCTTTAAATAAAACATACTTTGAATATAGGGGGTGGTAGGAGAAAATTCTCAAACAGCTTCAGGGAGAACCTTGAGTTTTCCCTGAAGCAAGTTTATTCTTTTCTCTGAGGATGAGGGTCCCTATGACAGTTCTAGAGGTGGTACCTCCCTATATTTATATATATATATATATATATATATATATATATATATATATATATATATATATATATATATATATATATATATATATTCCCATCTTTAAAGTTATTCGTTTTTCGCGCATTTTGTAAGCAATTACACCATGGTCGCACTTGTCAGTCTTTTGCAAAGTAAATGTTCACTACATCTGCATTTAGCTTGTCTTCCGTGTATCAAACACAATATTGAAATGGTTCAGCAGTTACGAGAGACAAGAGCGACCCATTGTTAACCACTACTGTCCTGGATTGTGCAACTGCTGGGAATCCATATGACTGGCAATCTTGCTTCTTAGGACCCTTTAAAAAATCTTGATAATGTGGACAGTCAGCACTATGGATCTATAGTTTTTTTTTTTTTTTTTTTTTCAGTTTCTTTACTGCCACCTCATTTCGTTAATAAAGCTTTGAGAGATCCAAAATCAAGCTAGGGAAGTATAGTATTAACTCTCAGAGTGATAATGTTAACTAAGTTCAAGAGTTACACCACTCACTTCAACACTATATTCATTATGTTTCTAGATCCCAGATATAAGAAAAACTTTTTCCATGCCAACGCAACGGATGACTCACGTAAAATAAACCTGGACAATACTGAGACTAAAGCGACGCACGAAATGAGCACATGCGAATCAGTTGGAGAGTTTTACTTCAGAAAAGTTTCAGCTCTGAATTTATTATTATAATCAAAAAGAAGCGCTAAGCCACAAGGGCTATACATTATTATTATTATTATAATCAAGGGGGAAGCGCTAAACCCGGTGGATTATACAGCGCCTGGGGGGGGGGGATGTGGAAGGCATTCAGGCTTAATTCGGGGAACTGGAGCACAGATCCAATTCCCTAAATCAAGAGCCCCTCACCAACATCAAGGAACCTTCCTTGAGGGGTAGGGCTATACAGATTCAGCTCTGAAGAATACCTGAAAGATGATTTCAGGGGATGATGTCTTTCCCCGGCCCAGTACCAGACCATGTTCCCGAAAGATCAACGACTGATCTGCCAGGCTATTACTACTAGCCGAAAGCCACCCAAGAACTGATTCGAGGAACATATGAAGTTGCCTCTCGAAGACAGCCAGAGGTTTGCTGGTAATTACACGTATGCATAAAGGAATGGCGTTGAAAAGTCGGGGAACTCTGACAACGGATCTTCTCCTAATGTCCAGTCGCACGCCTGTTATTTTTTTTATATACTCTGCACCGATTGCCAAGCATTTCGTGATCATGGAGAATGATTTCAGTGTATAGGTTTGCTACCAGTTCCTCCAGTATTTTCCTGCTGTAAATATTACTGTAGAGTACCTTTCTCATCTACATTCCAAGGAATGCAATTAAAGAGATTTCAGCCGTTCCCTACTAGTGGTTTAGATATCCGATCGAATGTATACTAGCAATGGAAGCTTTCTGCACGTTTTCCAGCTCAGCAATCTCGCCTGCCTTGAAACTGGCAGTTAGTATACAGCAGAGTTATAGTTTGAAGAGAGAATTGACTTAAGAGTATCATCACTGGCTCAGCATACTTTGTCTTAAAAGTTATAGTCACCCATCCTTTCATTTTCCCTGAGAGCAAACAGAAACATTGTTGGAATACTTGAATACGATAGCTGACATTTTCAATCCAAAGTCTTTCGCTTTAATGAATGATTGAGTTTGTCCAGCACTACGTTTCAGTCTTTATTTCCTCAATCCTTCCATACCACAGCAAATGGAACTTGACCTCGATAAATATTATATTCTTGCCTGAAGCCCACTGGAATACTTTATTTACATCCTCGAGACGATTTGCGGTGTTTCTTAACACATATGTAACTAATATATTATTGTGACCACGAACAAGTGTTGTTGAATCAATAACAACACTGCGACTGACGAGGATTCGAACCCACGTCGTTTTGACCCAGCCTTGTGGTGAGCTAAAATCACATTTCAGCTCACCACAAGGCAGGGCCAAAACGACATGGGTTCGAATCCTCGGCCAGTCGCGGTGTTATTGATATGTAACCAAATATGGAGACAGCAGAAGCAGTGGGGAGGGGAAAACAATGGGGAGGAATCTATCAGCTTAAGAAGAAGTCTTGAGGTGGTCAGTCCCTCAGCCATGAGAAGTATACAGCTTCATATTCCCAGTAACTATGCCTCGGTATCTTATTCAAAATCACAAAGGAAGCATCCAAAACAAAACTGCTGGTAATCGTGTTAGCAAAAACATAAAAATAAAAACAGACAAACATATAACGGAATAATTGCCTAAAGAAGGAAATTCGCTAAAGTGGTGACAGGAAAATATGACAGTTCTTCCATCTCGGGCAAACCTCAATAGACAATGAAAGATTTTTGAACATTTAAAGGAAGATCTACTTTCCTCATTAGAATAGATCAACTTTAGACGATGGGTGGTTGATGGGCCTCAACTTCAATTTGAGAACTTTTAATTTTAGCTATTAGAGTAATATTGTGTCCAATTCAAACAACAATGGCGAGTGACTTATGCGCAGGCGCAGGCTTCCCATTTTTTATAAAAAAATTTTTATTAAATACAGTATGGCCATCTATTTACATATAACTACTGTATTTCTGGAAAATATATACAGTATTTTCCACAAATATATTGTTTATTTTTACATCAGGAATTAGAATAATGTTTGTTTTTTCTAGTTATCAAATATTTCTTCGAAGTTAAAAATAAAAAATAAAAGCAGTAAAATATTTCAATTTATTCATTTTAATTAATAATGGAGAAATTACGTTGCTCAAGTTCTGAACTATAAAATAAAATTTTGAATTTTCATTTACTACTTATTAATAATGCACATTATTTTCAGCATTCAAAATGTGTATTAATGTTTTCAAGAAACAATTTTATGGGAGTATTAGATATTTAAGTTTCATGCTTAATGTAACGAAAATTATTCAATCTTCTATATTCGTAACTGATTTCAGTTACTAATTACTGGCAACCTGACGAGTTGCCAGTAATTATTAAAGTCTAGTGACTTTTGTCTTCTCTGAAAAACTACGTTGGAATATTTAACTAATCTTGGTTATTCAGTATCTATTGAACAATAAGCATTTCCTATATACTAAACATGGTTAAAATGGCTTTAAAAAATAGAGGAAAATATTGAAAAAATTATCGCGGTATCAGTATCATCCGAAGGGAGGGTGAGGCTAGGAGGAAGAGTGGGTGAGGCTAGGAGGAAGAGTGGGTGAGGCTAGGAGGAAGAGAGGGTGAGGCTAGGAGGAAGAGTGGGTGAGGCTAGGAGGAAGAGAGGTGAGGCTAGGAGGAAGAGTGGGTGAGGCTAGGAGGAAGAGAGGTGAGGCTAGGAGGAAGAGTGGGTGAGGCTAGGAGGAAGAGAGGGTGAGGTAGGAGGAAAGAGTGGTGAGGCTAGGAGGAAAGGGGTGAGGTAGGAGGAAGAGTGGGTGAGGCTAGGAGGAAGAGTGGGTGAGGCTAGGAGGAAGTGGTGAGCTAGGAGGAAGAGTGGGTGAGGCTAGGAGGAAGATGGGTGAGGCTAGGAGGAGGAGAAGGTGAGGCTAGGAGGAAGAGAGGGTGAGGCTAGGAGGAAGAGTGGGTGAGGCTAGGAGGAGGAGAAGGTGAGGCTAGGAGGAAGAGAGGGTGAGGCTAGGAGGAATAGAAGGTGAGGCTAGGAGGAAGAGAGGGTGAGGCTAGGAGGAAGAGAAGGTGAGAATAGGAGGAAGAGAGAGTGAGACTAGGAGGAAGAGAAGGTGAGAATAGGAGGAAGAGAGGGTGAGTCTAGGAGGAGGAGAGGGTGAGGCTTGAAGGAAGGGAGGATGAGACTAGGGGGAAGGAGTGGTGGGGCTAGGAGGAAGGTAGTGTAAGGCTATGAGAAAGGGAGGGTGAGGCTATAAGGAAGAGAGGGAAGGGAGGGCGAGGCAAGAACGAAGGGAGGGCGAGGCTAGGGCGAAGGGAGGGCGAGGCTACGGGGAAGGGAGGGTGAGGCTAGCGCGAAGGGAGGGCGAGGCTAGGAGGAAAGGAGTAGTGAGGTTTGGAGGAAGCTAGAGGTGGGGATACGAGGAAGGGAGGGGTGGGAGTAGGAGGAAGGGACGGGTGGGGCTAGGAGAAAGGATGGTGAGGCAAGGAGGAAAAGAGGGTGATGCAAGAAGGAAGGGAGGGGTGGGGCTAGGAGAATGGGAGGGGTGGGGCTTGGAGAGAAGGGAGGAACGAGGCTAGGAGGATGGGATGGTGGGGCTAGGGGGAAGGGAGAGGGAGCTAGGGGAAAGTGAGGGTGAGGCTAGAAGGATGGGAGAGGTGGGGCTAGGAAGAAGGGGGGTGAGGCTAGGGGGAAAGGAGGGTTAGGCTAGAAGGAAGGGAGGGGTAGGACTAGGAGAATGAGAGGGGTGGAGCTTGGAGGAAGGAAGGGATGAGGCTAGGAGGAAGGGATGTTGGGGCTAGGAGGAAGAGAGAGGGAGCTAGGAGGAAGTGAGGGGTGAGGCTAAGAGGATGGGAGGGCTAGGGCTAGGGGGATGAGAGGGACGATGCTAGGAGGAAGGGAGGGGAGACCGTAGGTGGTTAGAAGGGGAGGATGGTAGATGGGAGGAGAGGAGCATGGAAGATAGAGTCGAGGAGGACGGGGGTGTATAGGAAGAGGAGTGTAAGTTTATTCAGGTATACTCAAACACAGTTACAGAGATTATCATACATAGCAGCATATGTGTAGAGCCCAGGATAACCCAAAAATGTCAGACAAAGCTTAGTGGGGGTAAGAAGAAAGAATGGATAGGAAGGTTTTGGAAGGCAAGGAGTAATAATGACAACAATAATAATAATTATAATAATAATAATAATAATAATAATAATAATAATAATAATAATAATAATAATAAAAACAATCTAATTCTACAAGTACATGTACAAGGTATACAGAAAGCCGCTTGTTATGCAAAGCATTTCCCGGAAATTAGGTCAGTTTTGTCTCAGGATGCGACCCACACCACTTGACTAACACCCAGGTACCCATTTTATACTGACAGGTGAACATGGACAGCAGGTGTTTTAAAGACGTCCTAATGCTTCCACCCGTACCGGGAATCGAAATCCACACCTCAGTATGTGAACTGAGTGTGCTAGCAATATAGCTACGGGACACCTTAGTAAGGGTGTAGGAGACGTATGGTGTATGCTCTAGAAGGTGATAGAGACTAGACGCGAGGGGTTGTAACGCTGAAAGTAGATATGTGGAGGAAGTTTGATGGGATGAAGTGGTAAAGTGGCTAGCTGGTCTAGTGGCTAACGCGACGGTCTGGTGTTTTGAGACTCTCTGACCGCGGGTTCAATCCCGCCCGTGGTATGATTTGATAGGAGGAAGGGATGGCAAGAGTTAATTTTTAAATTAATGTAAACTGAATACATCAGCAGTGTGATGCTACCTTATTCTATATATTGGTTACACAGTGGGGAAAAAAACTATGTTTTCCCATCATATTCCATTACACAGGATGGGGATTAAAAAAAAAGTATTGAACTCTGTTCAACAGAGCTGTGAGACTTCAGGAATCCAACGAAATGTCAACAAATATTCATCAACTACGTGAGCTTGAGAGGTTTCGCTCCAGCAGAGCTGGAGTTACTATCACTTGGGAATTGTCATTCTCAATATAGCCTATCCTATACAAATAAGATTTGGAATATTTAGGAATATTTGTACATTATTCCAGAGCGGGGGAAAGAAAAATAATACACAGGAGACAGGAGAGAGAAAGGAGGAAGAGAAATTTGGATGACACAATAAATCAAACTACTTATGTATACGTTATTAATTAATAATGACGTATCATTATATGTCTATGAAGCTACAACTTGCATTGATCTTATCTGGAGTCGCTTCAGGAAGTCACTGTCCCCACGGCTCGGTCCCAGACCAGGCCTCGTGGTTGCTAGCCTGATTTATGAAGCTGTTGTTCCTGCCTCCCACAATCCAACATATGCACAACCAGACTCAGTAGGAGCTGTTTTGAGGCATCTATCGAGTTCCGTCTTGAAAACAGCTAGGGGTTTGTTGAAAAATCCCCCTTGATGCACGATGAGATGGCGCTGAAGAGTCGTGGTCCCTTAACACTTACTGAGTTTCCTCTGTAATGCCTTCGCTTCATTGCTTTTCATTGCGGTTATCTTGCACAGTCTTCCAATTCTTTTGTATCTATAAGTAATAATTTCAGTGTTCAGGTTTAGGACCAATCCCTCCAATATCTTCAAGGTGTTGATTATGATATATCTTTTTTGCCTAATTTCTACAGAGTACAGTTCTAGAGACTTCAAGTGGTCCCATAATTTAGGTAGCCGATTGAGCTTATACGAACTTTGAAGGTTGTATATAATTTTCAGCTAAGTAATTTCACCTGCCTTAGAGAGTATGAGTAACTTGAGAAGTATCATCATTAGCTTGGCATCACTTCTTTCCAAGGTTCCTTTTATCCACATTATTATTTTTCTTGCAGTTGTGGTAATAACATTATTGTGCACCTTAACGGGGGAATCTTCTGGCATTATCACTCACAGGTCTCTTACGTTCTATGGAACGGTTTGAGTTTGTCTTGTATTCCGATTTTCTTTTTATTTCCATGATGTTGTAACTGAAATTTGTACACATTAAACATTAGTTCTCATCAAAAAATGGATACATCACGTGAGCAATGGGCTGCTGCTCTATTATATAGCTACATACGTATATAATCTGATGATTACTTGAGTATATATAATTATGTACATACACACATGCCTCATGAAATCGTAATGACATGATTACAAACAAACCATACCACGGGTTCTAACCCCACCTGTGATATGGTTTGTTTACATGTCTACAAACACACATGGTACACACAGTACCACCTGCACAAATGAACCTCTTAATTTATTTTTGTAATATTTTATTCGTTTAAAGTGAGGAAAGAGCAATGGATAGTGAATAACAAAAGAAGGTAATGGATACGCAGTTATCTAAAGACAATATTATTATTTCTTCTACTTGTTTTTAAATTACTTTTTTCACCACTGTTATTTGAGAAATATTACTTAGCAACACAGCCTGATTCCTGAATACTAATTATGTGAAAGTGGTTGGAGAAGTCCAGTAATGCGACAGTATGTCACACATTTACCAAGTAGTCTGTTAGTTCAGTCAACTGGACTGTGCTTGTGAGGAACTTTTGCTTCTCCTTTTACACCTTAATATCTTCGTTTATTGGCAATCTAGAGCTTCGATTACAAGTGTACTAAATATAATAAAAACTGAAACCTAACTGGTAGTATCCTCATCACAACACCTGAAGTATTTTAGTCTCTCTCAGAAAGAGTCTCTAGTAAGAGAAACGCAGCTGAGTGCAGGAGTTGCGGAAAGAAGATGATAGCGTCTGTGAAGGCTACTTTAAACCTCATCAACATATAAAACCTTAAAATGCTGTAATGAAAAAAAGTAACCTGAGTATTTAAAACAGAAACCAGATGAAGCACAGAAGAAAATGACTGAAGGAGCTAATGGAAATCATAGTACAGAGAAGCAACTATACAACACTGATTTGAGACCAATATCCTTAACAAAAAAATCTCCGGCATTTTATTGCACGTGACCAGCTGCTACTAAATATCGTGGAGAGTTCTACTTTCCTGGATCTTCTAAAAGCCGAAACAAAATTTGTTATTACTGGACGGTCAACAATTACAAACGCACTTCTTCCTGTATACACAAGATGGAGTCTGAAATGAAGGCAGAATTCCAAGATCTCAAATGAGTTTATTTAACATTAGATCTTTGGACCAATCGGAAGATGATTCATTCCTTGAGATAATAATTCACTTTATTAACAATAATTGGAAACTGAAGTCAAGAGTTCTTGCTTGTGATATATATATATATATGTTGAGAAACATACTGCTTACGGGATGTTGGTTGACTGTTATGCTATCAAAGGTAAAGAAAGTTGTAACAAACAATGCCTGATCATTAATTAAAGCTTTTGATGTTTGTCTTCCTAGTTTTCATATTGCTGAACGTGAAGAAGTAACTTATCAGAATTAGGAAGATATGAGAATCAATGAGGATGAAATGGATATATAAAGTTTTCTTAGTTTCTTGCCAGAACGTATAAGCTGATTTGCTCACTCTCAACAACTATATATAAAAGATGATCTCACTAGTCCAGAAGTAAATAATTTTTTCTACCTTCAACAATTAAAGGAACATCTTTCCTTGTGAATTCAGGCGGAAGGTTAACTTCTGCTGTACCATTCCTCCAAGAGGAATATCTGTTTTCAGTCCCTAAATATAACAAGATGGAATTTATAATTAAAAACGGACGAAGTCAGTTCTGAAAGAATCGGATCATGTTAACAAGGGTGTAGTGAGTCGAAGCAGGAGTCTCAGTCACCTTGGAGCCATCCACTAGTTAAGTAGGTCATTGCCCTAAGGGTGAAAACGTTTTCAACCTTTGAACGAAGATATTTCTGGCGTCACATAGGGAGCTAAGCGAACTCGTTAATGGGGGGTCCAAACCATGGGTTCGAATTCTGCTGGCCGAGAGATATTTCTGTGTGCTACTTTATATATATTATTGTACCCACGAAACGAGTGGTATTGATCAATAACAACACTGCACTAGCCAAGGAGTCAAACCCATGCTGCTTTGGCCCACCTCATAATGAGCGAAAATGCATAAAGCTTTAGACCACTAGACCACACAATCCTTAACAATGGCGCACCCAGCCAAGCTAGATGTTGTACTGGCCATCGACGGACATACAGTGGTGTGGACGCCTCTGAGCTGATTTTCTACTCCCTGTTTGTGTACTAGCTCAACAAGCAGTATATTATATTACTGTACCTACGAAACGAGTGGTATTGATCAGTAACAACACTGCACTAGCCAAGGAATCGAATTCATGCTGTTTTGGCCCACCTCATGGTGAACGAAAATGCATGACGCTTTAGACCACTAGATGGGTTTGACTCCTTGGCTAGTGCAGTGTTGTTATTGATCAATACCACTCGTTTCGTAGGTACAGTAATATAATATACTGCTTGTTGAGCTAGTACACAAACAGCGAGTAGAATGAAATCAGCTCAGAGGTGTCCACACCTCCGTATGTCCTTCGATGGTGGGTACAACATCTAGCTTGGCTGGACGCTCCATTGTTAAGGATTGAGTGGTCTAGTGGTCTAAAGCGATAATAAGTAATACATATTTTATGAAAAAAAGAGGATAAATAAAAATACATGATATTATATAGCAAGTAATGAAAGTAGTTTGTCAGATTATGTATTGGTGGATGAAAGGTTGATGGGTAGGCTTCAGGTTGTACATGTTTATAGAGGGGCAACTGATATATCGGATAATTATCTAGTTGTAGCTACAGTTAGAGTAAGAAGTAGATGGGACAAAAGGAAAATTGCAACAGTAAGAGAGAGGTGAAAGTTTATAAACTAAGGGAAGAGGAAGTTAAGGTGAGATATAAGCAACTATTAGCAGAAAGGTGGGCTATTGCATGTATGAGTTGTGGGGGGGGGGGGTTGAAAAGGATGGGATAGTTTTAAATATGCAGTATTAGAATGTGGGGCAGAAGTTTGTGGCTATAGGAGGGTGGATGGAGAAGGAAAGAGGAGTGATTGGTGGAATGATGAGGTAAAGCGAGCAATAAAAGAGAAAAAGGTTGCTTATGAGAGGATTTTTCAAAGCAGAAGCGATATAAGAAGGGCAGAGTATATGGAGAGTAAAAGAAAGGTGAAGAGAGTGGTGAGGGAGTGCAAAAGGAGAGCAGATGATAGAGTAGGAGAAGCACTGTCAACAAATTTTGTTGAGAATAAGAAAAAAATTTGGAGTGAGATAAACTAGTAAAGAAAGCCTTGGGAACGAATGGATTTGTTAGTTAAAACAGAGTAGGGAAGTTGGTAGATGAGGAGCTAGAGGTATTGGGTAGATGGCGGGAATATTTTGAGGAGCTTTTAAATGTCGATGAAGAAAGGGAGGCAGTAATTTCATGCACTGATCATGGAGGTATAAGATCTTTTAGGAGTGAAGAAGAGCAAGATGTGAGTGTGAGTGTGAGGGATGTGCGTGAGGCATTGCATAGAATGAAAGGGGTTACAGGCGCTGGAACTGACGGGTTCATGACAGAAATGCTAAAATCAGGGGAAGATGTAGTGTTGGAATGGTTTGTATTTTTGCTTAATAAATGTCTGATAGAGGGAAAGGTACCTGGGATTGGCGGAGAGCGTGTATAGTCCCTTTATATAAAAGGAACAGGGACAAAAGAGATTGTAAAAATTTTAAGGGTATAAGTTTACTGATTATACAGGTAAAGTGTACGGTAGGGTTATTACTGAAAGAATTAGAGGTAAGACAAAGAGCAGGAGTGCAGATGAGCAAGGAGGCTTTAGAATGGGTAGGGGATGTGTAGATCAGGTGTTTACATTGAAGCATATGTGTGAACAGTATTTAGATAAAGACAGGGAGGTTTTCATTGCATTTATGGATTTAGAAAAGGCATATGATAGAGGGGATATTGGAGCAATGTGGCAGATGTTGCAAGTGTATGTAAGGTATTTTAGATGAATGGTTCAGAGAACCGACAAGTTGATAAAATAGACATATATGCAACACTTGGATATACAGTGGCTTCATCAGCCATACAAAGAAGAATGGTGAAGAACAGGAGGAGTATGAGGTAATCAGTCCCGCAGCCTTATTGATGGACTGACCACATTGACTCAAGGCTGAGGGACTGATTACCTTATACTCCTCAGGTTAGGGTGTGTAGAAGAGAGGTCTTAGACAGGGATGTGTAATGTCACCATGGTTGTTTAATATATTTATAGATGGGGTTGCAAAAGAAGTAAATGCTAGGGTGTTCGGGAGAGGGGTGGGATTAAATTATGGGGAATCAAATACAAAATGGGAATTGACACAGTTGCTTTTTGCTGATGATACTGTGCTTATGGGAGATTCTAAAGAAAAATTGCAACGGTTAGTGGATGAGTTTGGGAGTGTGTGTAAAGGTAGAAAGTTGAAAGTGAACATAGAAAAGAGTAAGGTGATGAGAGTATCAAATGATTTAGATAAAGAAAAATTGGATATCAAATTGGGGAGGAGGAGTATGGAAGAAGTGAATGTTTTCAGATACTTGGGAGTTGACGTGTCGGCAGATGGATTTATGAAGGATGAGGTTAATCATAGAATTGATGAGGGAAAAAAGGTGAGTGGTGCGTTGAGGTATATGTGGAGACAAAAAACGTTATCTATGGAGGCAAAGAATGGAATGTATGAAAGTATAGTAGTACCAACACTCTTATATGGGTGTAAAGCTTGGGTTGTGAATGCAGCAGCGAGGAGGCGGTTGGAGGCAGTGGAGATGTCCTGTCTAAGGGCGATGTGTGGTGGATATTATGCAGAAAATTCGGAGTGTGGAAATTAGGAGAAGGTGTGGAGTTAATAAAAGTATTAATCAGAGGGCTGAGGAGGGGTTGTTGAGGTGGTTTGGTCATTTAGAGAGAATGGATCAAAGTAGAATGACATGGAGAGCGTATAAATCTGTAGGGGAAGGAAGGCGGGGTAGGGGTCGTCCTCGAAAAGGTCGTAGGGGAGGTTTTGTGGGCGAGGGGCTTGGACTTCCAGCAGGCGTGCATGAGCGTGTTCGATAGGAGTGAATGGAGACGAATGGTATTTGGGACCTGACGATCTGTTGGAGTGTGAGCAGGGTAATATTTAGTGAAGGGATTCAGGGAAACCGGTTATCTTTATATAGTCGGACTTGAGTCCTTGAAATGGGAAGTACAATGCCTGCATTCTAAAGGAGGGGTTCGGGATATTAGCAGTTTGGAGGGATATGTTGTGTATCTTTATACGTATATGCTTCTAAACTGTTGTGTTCTGAGCACCTCGCAAAAACAGTGATAATGTGTGAGTGAGGTGAAAGTGTTGAATGATGACGAAAGTATTTTCTTTATTTTTGGGTACCCTGCCTCGGTGGGAGCGGCCGATTTGTTAAATATATATATATATATATATATAATATTATATTATATATATATATATATATATTATTATATATATTATATTATTATATATAAAATATATGTCGTGCCGAATAGGAGAACTTCGGTTTTGGGCTTAAATAGCAACGCTCATCTTGCCATATAGGACAAGCGAAAATTTATGTATGCAATAATTCCGCCAAAATCATTCTGAAACTAACGAAAAAAATATTTCACTGGTTTGTTTAGTAAATTAAATTATTTTAAACAAATCTAAAATATATTTAGTTGGGGTTTGGCTAAAATAAAATTGTTCTTGTTATAATAAGGTTAGGTAAGTTTTCTAAAATTCTTTTGTGCAAAAATTATAAATTTTTACATCAACATTAAAGAAAAAAATTTATCTTTAAACGTATTTAAAAGAAATTTCAGAAAGGACTTAATTTTAAATGAGTTCTTGCTAATGACCAGTTTTACGTATTAGCACGAACATATATATATATATATATATATATATATATATATATAATATGCAAAACAACCACTGTGAAAGAGTAGTGAAATTCCAAGCGCTTTCGTGACTACTCACATTGTCAAGGAACTATGAAAGTAATACATCAAAGGAAGGCAATTAAAGAGCTTAGACCACACCTCACAGTCAAACTCCCACAACAAGAAAAAACCTGACGCGGGACAATACCAGACTCATAAGAAAAGAGGAACACTGCAATAGGTCCCCTGGGGCCAACTAGGGCAGGTCCTCACGACAACCCAATTTAAAAAATTATTCTACCAAGAAATAAGGTTTATTATTTGTCCAATGTATTAATAAACTCTAACCAAATTTTATTAATTATAAAAGAATCTAATTTATATAAACCTAAGGAATATTCTATTTTTCAAAACTGCTTTTTATGAAACAAAGTTCAATATATTTCTGTCAACCATGGACTTTTCTTGATACAACTTTCTCAACTTTTTGAAAATCAATTGGATGGTTAAAGTCTCTCACATGAATAAATAGAGCATTGGAATCTTGTCCAGTTCTAATGCTATATTTATGTTGTTTTAATCTAAGTTCGAGACTTTTACCAGTTGACCGTAAAAAAACTTTATCGCAAATTTTACAAGGAATCTTATAAAACACATCCATAAGCATTTTGGGGGGAATTCTTTATCAAAAGTTTTTTTACTGTATCAAGATTTTTAAATACAGCTATATTAAAAGTCTTAAGAAGAGAAGGCATATCAACCAAGTTTTCATGGTAAGGAAGAACCAACATATTTTTAGTTGAATAAGGTTGGTTGTCCCTTTTTGGGTTGTAAAAATATTTCTAGCAATTTTAAATGATTTATCAATTACATTTCTCGGGTATTTCAGATCAATGGCTATTTCATAAATTTTGGATATTTCCTCATCTATGAACTCTGGACTACAAATTCGTAAAGCTCTCAAAAACATTGATGAGAAAACAGACAGTTTGACTCTATCTTGATGCGAGAAATAATAGTGGACATAAGAACAGTTATTTGTAGGTTTTCTGTAAATTTTAAATTTGAATTCATTATTACTCTTAATAATTAAAACATCTAGAAAAGGCAATGAGTTATTTTCCTCAAACTCAACAGTAAAGTTTATAGTTTGGAAATAAATGGTATAAAATACCGACACAATGGCAATATAAACACAAATGCAGTATAATGTGATCCTTTATTGACTACGTTTCGCCCACACAGTGGGCTTTTTCAAGTCACAAACAGAACTACCTGGGGTGGAAGGAACGCGAGTATTTATAGTCCGGCTGAGGTCAGGTGAAGAATGCTGCATCTGATGATGTACCGAGTTGGGTTGTAGAGTCTAAAAACTTGGGTAGCTTGGAAAGGAGACTGGACAAGTTTGTGAGCAGACCTTCTACAGTGTTCTTATGTGGGATAGCGATGAAGAAGTTTCTTGGCAAGTGGTTCAGCTATGTTATAGAAGCCACTATTCTGGTTGAAGTTGTCGGATATAGAAATAAGTGATGATTCCAGGATTCTTCGGTATTGAGTGTTTTCTTCTGTGGCGATAAGTCTTGAGTTTCTGTAGTTTATCAAGTGGTACAACACCGTAATTCACACAACCACTTGATAAACTACAGAAACTCAAGACTTATCGCCACAGAAGAAAACACTCAATACCGAAGAATCCTGGAATCATCATTTAAATTTCTATATCCGACAACTTCAACCAGAATAGTGGCTTCTATAACATAGCTGAACCACTTGCCAAGAAACTTCTTCATCGCTATCCCACATAAGAACACTGTAGAAGGTCTGCTCACAAACTTGTCCAGTCTCCTTTCCAAGCTACCCAAGTTTTTAGACTCTACAACCCAACTCGGTACATCATCAGATGCAGCATTCTTCACCTGACCTCAGCCGGACTATAAATACTCGCGTTCCTTCCACCCCAGGTAGTTCTGTTTGTGACTTGAAAAAGCCCACTGTGTGGGCGAAACGTAGTCAATAAAGGATCACATTATACTGCATTTGTGTTTATATTGCCAAAGTTTATAGTTTAGCCCATTCTATAAGCTTTACTGTTGAGTTTGAGGAAAATAACTCATTGCCTTTTCTAGATATTTTAATTATTAAGAGTAATAATGAATTCAAATTTAAAATTTACAGAAAACCTACAAATAACTGTTCCTATGTACACTATTATTCTTCACATCAAGATAGAGTTAAACTGTCTGTTTTCTCATCAATGTTTTTGAGAGCTTTACGTATTTGTAGTCCAGAGTTCATAGATGAGGAAATATCCAAAATTTATGAAATAGCCATTGATCTGAAATACCCGAGAAATGTAATTGATAAATCATTTAAAATTGCTAGAAATACTTTTTACAACCCAAAAAGGGACAACCAACCTTATTCAACTAAAAATATGTTGGTTCTTCCTTACCATGAAAACTTGGTTGATATGCCTTCTCTTGGAAATAAATGGTATAAAATACCGACACAATGGAAATATAGATCCGTGTGTGACTTGAAAAAGCCCACTGCGTGGGTGAAACGTTGTCAATAAATGATCACATTATACTGCATTTGTGTTTATATTTCCATGCCTTCTCTTCTTAAGACTTTTAATATAGCTGTATTTAAAAATCTTGATACAGTAAAAAAACTTTTGATAAAGAATTCCCCCCAAAATGCTTATGGATGTGTCTATAAGATTCCTTGTAAAATTTGCGATAAAGTTTTTTACGGTCAAACTGGTAAAAGTCTCGAACTTAGATTAAAACAACATAAATATAGCATTAGAACTGGACAAGATTCCAATGCTCTATTTATTCATGTGAGAGACTTTAACCATCCAATTGATTTTCAAAAAGTTGAGAAAGTTGTATCAAGCAAGTCCATGGTTGACAGAAATATAATTGAACTTTGTTTCATAAAAAGCAG
The DNA here is from genome assembly GCF_026875155.1 of Cherax quadricarinatus. Lineage (NCBI taxonomy): Eukaryota > Metazoa > Arthropoda > Malacostraca > Decapoda > Parastacidae > Cherax > Cherax quadricarinatus. Next base: position 85,466,707 of record NC_069406.1, on the reverse strand, counting down.
TTTTGAAATAATATGAATATTTCCTTAGGTTTATATAAATTAGATTCATTTATAATTAATAAAATTTGGTTAGAGTTTAATAATACATTGGACAAATAATAAACCTTATTTCTTGGGTAGAATAATTTGTTATTGGGTTGTCGTGAGGACCTGTCTAGTTGGACCAGCGGACCTATTGCAGTGTTCCTCTTTTCTTATGAGTCTGGTATTGTCCCGCGTCAGGTGTTTCTTTGTTGTGGGAGTTGACTGTGAGGTGTGGTCTAAGCTCTTTAATTGCCTTCCTTTGATGTATTACTTTCATAGTTCCTTGACAATGTGAGTAGTCACGAAAGCGCTTGGAATTTCACTACTCTTTCACAGTGGTTGTTTTGCATATTATATATATATATATATATATATATATATATATATATATTATATATATATATATATATATATATTATATATATATATATATATGTATCGTGCTGAATACGTAAAACTGGTCAATTAGCAAGAACTCATTTAAAATTAAGTCCTTTCTGAAATTTTCTCTTATACGTTTAAAGATAAATTTTTTTCATTAATGTTGATGTAAAAATTTATAATTTTGCACTAAAAGAATCTTAGAAAACTTACCTAACCTTATTATAACAAGAACAATTTATTTTAGCCTAACCCAACTAAATATATTTTAGATTTGTTTACAATAATTTAATACTAAACAAACACAGTGAAATATATTTTTTTTTCGTTTGGTTCCGAATGATTTAGGCGAAAATTTTGCATACACAAATTTTCGCTTGTCTTATATGGCATAATGAGTGTTTCTATTTAAGCCAAGACGAAAGTTCTGCCTATTCGGCACGACATATATATATATATATATATATATATATATATATATATATATATATATATATATATTATATATATAATATATTATATATATATATATATATATATATATATATATAATATACACACGTCTAGCGTGCTGCTAAACGCCTGTTGTATGTGAACTTTGTGGTCCAGTGTATTAGGGCGTCACGAGCTTTTAACAGGCTATCCGGGTGGTATGCTAAAGATCGAGGGTTCGAGGCTCGGCCAGTGCAGTTATTTACTTAAAAGCCACTTATTCGTGGATTGATTAATACATATATACACACACACCCGCATATACACACACACATACACATGCCATTAAAAATTCCTAGATGCCTTAGTCCACTCAGCCATCTATGCTTCAGACATAAGGTATTTAGTACCACTGGACATGTCACCCCTGATGCGGGCACATACTTGGACGAGGAAGCTACTGAACTAATTTCATCCTCTTGTTTGGAATACCAGTCTTCATGAAAAGTAAACATATTAATGCATCTACGAGCAAGTGCTTTTAGACAATAACAATAGTATGACAAGGGAAGGCATATAAGGCTGTTACATCACCTTACATATGATTTCACCACATAACCCAGCACGCTGAGCGTAGGAGTGTACTGATAATTTGGTCATGTCACATGTCAAGTAAAATTGCATGAGTGTCTTATCAGGCATAGGTAAATTCCTAACAAATTCTATTAATTATAAATTAATCTAATTGATATAACCATGAGGTAATATTCATACTAAAATCAATACTAATTTTTATGAAATTTGATTTGATTGTATTTTCTAAACCAAGGACATGTTTGATGCAACTTTCTAGGCCTTTTCAAAATCAACTGGGTGGTTAAAATATTTCGCATATATAAACATAGCATGAGATTTTTGCCAAGTTCTAATGCAATATTTATTTTGTAATCTTAGTTCAAGACTTTATCCAGTTTGACAGCAAAATACTTTATTCCATATTATACAGGGAATCTTATTTATATATATATACATGCATATAGCTTCTCAGGAGCTGAAACACTCGAGGTATAATAAGGTATCAGTCTGGAAGATTAGGTAGAAACAGTGTAATCACAGCAGCACTTGTTAAAGTAAATAATGCGGTGAACGTGAGAGAATGTATAACTAAAGTACACCAGCCAGGGAGTTGCTGCATGCAAAAATTAACTACCATGAAAGAAAAAATTATATATATATATATATATATATATATATATATATATATATATATATATATATATATATATATATATATATATATATAAACTCAAAACACAACTATCTCAAATCATGAGAGTCGTCAAACATTTCGACTTATATTTTATTTTCTCCACGCAACAAACGTCGGAGGTTACCAAAGAAGCTGTGACCGTATCTTACCAAGGAGAAAATATCAACACGATGTCACAGGTATTCCAAATTATAACATAATGTTAGGTGTATATTAGCAAACTTGTCATTAAGACATCCGGAGGAAAAACGCTGTTGTAAATACACTAATTTAAATACGTATCGTTTTAAATGACATACGTAGCAATAACCTTTAAAAGATATTTGTGAATAAACATGGTAGCAACAGCCATTAACACTCCCTTCTACCACAACTACTACCACCATTATTTGTGGTTTAAACCGTGGTAATAGATACCGACAAGTTGGTTTAAGAAAACATAAAACAAACATTAGTAGATATGTTTTTTCACACACACATCACTCTCCACCTATACATTCTGTCTTTTTATCCTCTGTTGGGAGAAGTGTCAAGATGTATGACCGAGGTGTTTAAAAAGTATGTCCAAAAATTTCCCTTTGTGTCTTTCTAAACCAAACCGTTTTTATACTAGACTTGTGCGCCCCCCCAAAACACTCTGTTTCCACACAACTACAACTCCCATTGTTTTCCCCACTTCTCTGCTATTATACCATTCCCACAATTATTTTTGACCCTTTACCCCTTTCCAGCATCATGCGCAACCTTCACCTTCCTGCAACCCTCCTTACTTCAGGAACTCAAAATCCGCTGCAATCACAGTTCTTGCATTTACCAGTATTAAGCCATCAATCTGCAAAGATGCAACTGTTACTACCATTATATTGTTGTCAAATAAACCCACTAGTTCAATCCTGCTCCCCAAAAATCAAGTAACCTACTAAAAAATTTCTTCCTCTCAACCCACAGTCACAACCGTCTGGTAACACTACCCCTTGCTACCCCACCCCATCACCCTTCGTTCCCCCACCACCCTCACCTTCCCGTTCCCCCCCACCATCCCCTCCTGCTACCACCCCCACTTCTGTACCCCCACCATTTGTACCCCACCTAAATTCTGCCCCCACCGCCATCCTGCACCCCGCCACACTCTGCTACCACCAAATCCCCCACTCCTGCTCACCCCTTTTTTCTGTAAAACCACCACCAAACTCCCCGATAAAAACTACCCACTCCGCTACCAACACCACCCCCCCTGCTCCACCACCACCTCTGCTTCACATCACTCCCGCTTCCCCCTCACTCCTGTCCCTATCACTTTGCTCCCTATCCTCCTTTCCCTATCATCCCGCTTCACCATTGTGCTGTTAACTATCACTCCGTACCTCCATCACTCCCGCTCCCCCCCACTAAACCCTGCTACCACTATTATTCCTGCTTTCGCCATCACTCCTGCTACCCCCCATCACTCCTGTACCACCCTCACCCCGCTTCCCATCCCCTGCTCCCCATCACTTCTGCTACCCTTACTCCTTCCCACTATCCTCCCGTACCCCCATCCTCCTTCACCTCACTCTGCTCCCCTATCACTCCTGTCCACAATCACTCCCGCTACCCAACTATCACTATGTACCCCTCACTCCTGCCTCATATCACCTGCCCCCATCACCTACTTCCCCCTCAATTCTGTACCCCAACATCCGCTACCACTATCAATCCCTTTTACCCCCATCCTCCTGCTACCCCCTTCAATTTTTCTACCCCCCTTTATCATGAAAACCCCTCACCTGTACGGTATCCTTCTTCTTCCACTTCGTCCGCTACCCATCACTCTTCCACCTCACTTTTTCTTTCCACTATCATGCTTTTCACCTCACTTCTCCCCCAGCGCACCCCGCCCCCATCACTCCTGCTCCTTATCACTTCGCTACCACCTCATCCTGCTACACTATCACTCCTGTACAACCCCCACTCCGACTATTTACTCCTGCCCCTCACCATCACTCCCGCTCCCCCTTCACTTCTGTACCATATCCTCCTTTCTACCACTAACTCCTGCTTTTACCTTTTACTCCGTTCCCCTAACTTTTCCCGCTTATCCATCAATCGTGTACCACCCCTAACACTCCCCTTACACTATTATTCCCGCTTACCCATAATCCGCTATCCCATACTCCTGTTAAAAAACCTCACTCCCGCCAAACATATACCCTGTACCACATACTCCCGCCTCAATCCACTGCTACCACCCTAAACTCCTACTACCCCATCATTCAGTACCTCACTCCCGCTACCACTTTCAAACTTCTCCCCATCCTCCCGTACCCCTATCACTTATGCTACCCCAACACCAAATTTAACCCCCATCACTCATCTCGTCACACTTCTTTTACCACTATCGTCCCGTACCACTCACTTGCTACCACTATCACTCCGCTTCCCTTCACTGCTGCTCCCCCACCCCTTCTGACCGCAGCACTCCTCTAACACCTCCCCTCCTGCTACCCCACACTCCCGCTACCACATCACTCCTGCTCCTGTCACCTGTTACCATTACCTTTGCTCCACCATCACTCCCGCTACACTTTATTCCTGTACCCACCATCACTCCGCTACCCCATACTGCTGTACCACCATCACTTCTGCTAAGCAATTCTGCTACCACCTCATCCTGTACCCCCACACTCCTGCTACCATCTCACCTGCTATCACTGCACTCCTGCTCCCCCCTATGATCCTGCTACCCCATCACTCCCCTACCAAAATCACTCCTGTACCACCTCACTCCCGCTCTCACCACCCCTGCTCCCACTATACTTCTGACCATTCATCCTTCTCCCCATCACTCCTGCACACCATCACCTGCTACCACTATCACTTGCTACCACAACACTCCGCACCCTTCATATGTACCCCAAACTCCGCCATCACTATCACACTGCTACCTCATCTACACACCATCCTCCTGCTATCCCTCCCCCCTGCTACCCTATCAATCCCTTTACCACCATCACTCCGCTACCCTATATTTTTGCTTCCCCCCACACTCTGCAACCCCATCACTCCTGCTACGGGCCCTTCTTCTACCCCTTCGTCCGTACCACCTACTTGTACACCATCACTTCGTACCATTCACTGCTGCTACCACCTTTACTTTCCCACAGGCATCCCGCTCCACCCTACTCTGCTCCTTACACTTCTGTACCCCATACTCCTGCTACCCCTATCACTCCTGCACAACCATCCTCCGCTCCATTATCAACCCCGCTCTCAATCACTTTCTCCCCCTTCCTTCTGTACCATATCCTCCCTTTACCCCCTTTAACCCCCCTTCCCATCATCCTGTTCCACTATCTTTCCCGTACCCTATCACTGTCCTCCTCCATACTGTGTACCACACAACACTCCCGTCACTTCATTCCCCGTACCACCAAAAACATCCTCTCCACCTCACGCGTACCCCCATCACTTTGCTACCCGCTCTTCCTGTACCCCCAAACACTCCCGTACGCATCACTCCCGTACCATCATCACTCTGTAGCACTGTCACTCCTGTACCACTATGACCCTGCTCCACATACTCCCGCTACCAATTCACTCTGCTACCCATCACCTGCACCCCCTATCACCCATCATCATGCAACCTCATCCTCCTGCTGATCATCACTCCTGCTACCATATCAGTCTGCTCCCCCTTTACTCCTGCTACCCCATCACTCCTGCTACCACTATCACTCCTGTACCTGATCACTACTGTACCAGCTTTATCTGTACCCCATCGCTCTTATCCACAATCAAATGATACCAAAGCACTCCCGTTCCACTCTACTTTCTAACCCCCATCCTCTACCACTTACTAAAGGTACACTGTCACTCCCGTTACCCTGTCACTCATGCTACACGTCATTTGCTACCCCATCATTCCCCGCTCAACTATAATCTGTACCCCATACTCCTGCTACACCATCATCCCGTCCATTCACTCCGCTGCCCCTTCCTTTTGCTTCACTATCACTCCCGCTCCCCATCCTGTGCTAAATACACTCCTGCTACACTTCATCTGCTACCCCCTTCCCCTGCTACACTATCACTCCTGCTCCCTATCATTCTGCTAACCATCACTCCTGCTCCACCTTTCTGTGTCCACTATCACTCTGAAACCCCTGTCCTCCGCTACCACTATCATCCCGTACCACTATCCCCTGGGCCCCCATCACCCTGGGAAACCACTATACTGTTTCTCCCTATCACTCCTGCTACCCCCATCCTCCTGCTCACATGTCCCGCTCCCCATCACTCCTGTACCACCATGATCCCGCTACACCCCATCCTGTACCACCATCACTCCCCGCTACCATCACTCCTGCTACCCCCATCGCTCCTGTACCCTATTATCATGTAATAATACAACAAAAGGGAACGAGAAGGGGAGAATAATTATTTTTAAAAGTTTCCCCCGAAAATTAAGGGCAGGTGAGATCTAATTATTTTATTGTGAGACCATGGGTGGAGGTGAGGGGGGAGGGGGGGAGGGGGAGAGGTGAGGGGTGAGGGGGTTGAGAGGGCGGGGTGAGAGGTGAGGGGTGGGGGGAAGGTGAGGGGGGCGGGGGAGAGGGGTGAGAGGTGGGGATGGGGCGAGCGGTGGAGGTGAGAGGGAGTGTGAGGGGTTAGAGGGGAGAGGTGAGAGGTGAGAGGTGAGGGGTTAGAGGTGAGAAGGGGGTGAGAGGTGAGGGGTAAGGGGTGAGAGGTGAGGGGTGAGAGGTAGGGGAAAGAGGTGAGGGGGAGAGGTGAGGGGTGAAAGGTGAGGGGTGAGAATTTAGGGGTGAGAGGGGAGGGGGGAGAGGTGAGGGGGGAGAGGTGGGAAAGGGGAGAGGTGAGGGGGTTTGAGGTGAGGGGTAGAGGTGAGGGGTTTGAGGTGAAGGGGGGTGAGAGGGGGGTGAGAGGTGAGGGGGGAGAGGTGAGGGTGAGAGGTGAGGGGTGAGAGGGGGGGTGAGGGTAGGGGGGAGAGGTGAGAGGTTTGGGGGTGGAGGAGTTGGGGGGAGGGGTGAGAGGTGAGGGGTGTGAGGTAAGGGGTGCGAGATGAGGAGTTTTGGGGGTAAAAGGGGGGAGAGGTGAGGGGTGAGAGGTGAGGGGTTAGAGGGAAAGGGGGGAGGTGAGGGGTGAGGGGTAGGGTGAGGTGTGAGGGTGAGTGGGAGAGGTGGGGGGTGAGGGAGAGGGGTGAGAGGTGAGGGGTGAGAGGTGGAGATGAGGGTGAGGGGGGAGATTGAGGGGTAAGGGTGGGGGGGAGAGGTGAGGGGGGAGAGGAGAATGGGGGGGGGGTGAGAGGTGAAGAGGTGAGGGGGGGGAGGTGAGGGGGAGAGATGAGGGGTGAGAGGTTTGGGGGTGGGGTGAGGGGGGTGGGGGTGAGAGGGGGGGTGAGGGTGAGGGGTGGAGGTGAGGGGTGCGGGGAGAAGGTGAGGGTGAGGGTGAGAGGCGAGGGGGGAGGGTGGAGGTGAGGTGGGAGGGGTAGAGGGGAGAGGGGGAGGGAGAGGGGGGGGGTTAGAGGTGGAAGTTTGGGGGGAGAGGTGGGGGTAAGGGGTGAGAGGTGAGGGGTGAGAGGTGAGGGATAAGGGTGAGGGGGTGAGAGGTGAGGGGGAAAAGGGAGGGGTGAGAATTTAGGGGTGAGAGGTGAGGGGGGGGGGGTGGAGGTGAAGGTGAGGGTGAGGGGTTAGAGGTGAGGGGTGAGAGGGAGGGGTTAGAGGGGAAGGGTGAGAGGTGAGGGTGAGGGGTGAGGGTGAGGGGTGAGAGGTGAGGGGTGAGGATGAGGGGTGGAGGTGAGGGGTGAGGGTGAGGGGTGGAGGGTGGGGTGAGAGGTGGGGGTGAGGGTGAGGGGTGTAGGGGGGAGGGGTGCGAGATGGTGAGAGGTAAGGGGGGGAGGGAGGGGTGAGGGTGGGGGTTAGAGGGGAAAGGGGGAGAGGTGAGGGGTGAGGGGGGGAGGGGGAGGGTGAGGGGTGAGAGGTTTAGTGGTGAGAGGTGAGGGGTGAGGGAGAGGGGTGAGGGTGAGGGGTGAGGGTGAGGATGAGAGGTGAGGGGTGAGATGTGAGGGGTAAGGGGAGGGGGGGGTGGGTGAGGGGGGAGAGGAGAATTTGGGGAGGGGTGAGGGTGAGGGGGGAGTGAGGGGTGGAGGTGGAGGTGAGGGGTGAGAGGGGGGGTGAGAGGTGAGGGGTGAGAGTGAGGGGGTGAGGGTGAGGGGTGAGAGGTGAGGGGTGAGAGGTGGGGTGAGAGGTGAAGGGTGAAAGGTGGGGGTGAGAGGTGAGGGGGAGAGGGGAGGGGGAGGGGGAGGTGGGGGTAGGGAGAGGGGGGGGTGGGGGTGAGAGGTGAGAGATGAGAGGTGAGGGGGAGGGGTGTGAGGGTAAAAGGTGAGGGGTGAGAGGTGAGGGGGGAGAGGGAATGGTGAGGGGGGGGAGGTGGGGGTGAGAGGTGAGGGGTGAGAGGTGAGAGGTGGGGGTGAGAGGTGAGGGGTGAGAGGTGGAGGTGAGGAGTGAGACGTGAGGGGGTGAGGGGGCGGGTGTGAGGTGAGCGGTGAGAGGGGGGGTGAGAGGTGAGGGGTGAGAGGGGGGGGGGTGAGAGGTGAGGGGGGTGGAAAGGGGGGGGTGAGAGGCGAGGGTGAGGGGGAGGATTGGGGTGGGAGGTGAGGGGTGAGAGGGGGGGGGGTGGGGTAGGTGAGGGGTGAGAGGTGAGGGGCGAGGGGGGAGGGGGAGAGGTGAGGGGGAGAGGTGAGGGTGGAGGTGAGGGGTGAGGGGGGTGATGGGTGGGGGTGAAAGGTTGGGGTGAAAATTGTGGAGTGTGAGGTGAGGTGTAAGAGGGTGGGGGTGAGAGGTGAGGGGTGGAGGTGAGGGTTGAGAGGTGAGGGGTGAGAGGGGTGGGGGGAGTGTGAGGGGTGAGGGGTGATAGGTGTGGTGAGGGTTTGGGGTGAGAGGTGTGGGGGGGAGAGGTGAGGGTGAGAGGTGTGGGGGGGAGGGTGTGGGGTGAGAGGTGAGTGGTGAGGGGAGGGGGAGAGCGGGGGTGAGAGGGTGGGGGGTTGGGGGGGTGGGGGGAGATGTGGGGGGGGGAGGGGTGAGATGTGGGGGTGAGGTGAGGGGTGAAGGGTGAGGGGGTGGGGGTGGAAGGGGGGTTGAGAGGTGGGGGTGGAGGTGAGGGGGGAGGTGGGGGGGGGTGAGGGTGAGGGGTGAGAGGGTGATGGGGGAGGGGAGGGGAGGGGGGGGGGAGGGGTGAGGGGGGGGGGGGGGGAGGGGTGAGAGGTGAGGGGGTTGGGGGGGGGGGAGGTAGGGGTTTGGGGTGGAGGTGAGGGGTGAGGGGTGGGGGGGGTTGGATTTGGGGTGAAAGGGGTGGAGGTGAGGGGGAGGGGTGGGGGAGGGGGGGGAGGGTGAGGGTTTAGGGTGGGGGGAGAGGGTGGGGAGGGGTGAGGGTAGGGGTGAAAATGTGAGTGGAGGTTTTGGGGTGAGAGGTGTGGGGTGAGAGGTGAGGGGGGAGGTGGGGGGGAGGTGGGGGGGAGAGGTGGGGGTGAGATGTGGGGGGAGGGGGGAGGGGGGGGTGATAGGGTGAGGGGGAGAAGGTGGGGGTGAGAGGTTTTGGTGAGAGGTGAGGGGTGAGAGGTGGGGGTGGGAAATTGGGGGGGGGGTGAGGGTGGGGGTGGTGTGAGAGGTGGGGTGGTGTTGAGGGTGAAATTTAGGGGTGGGGGGTGGGGGAGAGGGGGTGAGGTTTGGGGGTGAGAGTGAGGGGGTAAAAGTTTAAGGGGGGGGAAGTTGGGGTGAAAGGGGGGTGAGGGTAGGGTGTGTGTGGGGGGAGGTATTGGTGAGAGGGGGTGAAAGTTTTGGGGAGGGAGGGTGGGTGGGGTGAGTGGGGTGAGGGGTGAGAGTTTAGGGGTGGAGGTGAGGGGGGGAGGTTGAGGGGTATGAGGGGGAGGGTGAGGGGTGAAGTGTGGGGTGGGGGGGTGAGAGTGGGGGAGAGTGAGGGTGGAGTGAGGTGAGATTTTAGGAGGTTGAGGAAAAGGGGGGGGGTGGGTGGGGGGGTGGAGGTGTGGGGTGAGGTGAGGGGTGAGAGTGGGGGTGAGAGTGTGGGTGAGGGGTGAGAGGTGTGGGGGAGGGGTGAGGGGTGGATGGGGGGGTTGGGGAGGTGTGGGGTGGGGGGGGGGAGAGGTGGGGGTGAGGGGTGAGGGTGAGAGGTGAGGGGTTTGGGGTGTGGGGTGAGAGGTGAGGGGTGGAGGGGGGTGAGAGGTGTTTGGTTAGGTTTGGGGTGAGAGTTGGGGGGGTTGAGGGGTGAGGGGTGAAGGTGGGGGGGGGGGGGGGAAGGAGGGGTGAGAGGGGGGTGGGGGGTGGGGGAGGTGAGGGGGGAGGGGGTGGAGTTTAGGGGTGAAGTTTAGGGGTGAAAAGGTGTTTGGTGAGAGGGTTTGGTGAGAGTTGAGGGGGGGGGGGAGTAGGGGGAAAGTTGAGGGGGGAGGGGGGGATGGTGGGGGTGTAGGTGGGGGTGAGAGGTGAGAGAGGAGGTGAGGGGTGAGAGATGAGGGGTGAGAGTTGGCGGTGAGAGTTTAGGGGGGAGAGTTGAGGGGGGGAAGGTGGGGGTGAGAGTTTGGGGGAGAGTTGAGGGGTGAGAGGTGAGGGGTGAAGTTGAGGGGTGGGGGGTGAAGTTTAGGGGTGAGGTTGGGGGTGAGAGCTGAGGGGGGGGGGGTGAGAGTGAGGGGTGAGAGGTTTGAGGGGAGAGGTGAGGGGGGGAGGGGTGAGAAGGGGAGAGGTGAGGGGGGAAGGTGAGGGGAGAGGTGAGGGGTGAGGGTTTAGGGTGAAGGTTTGGAGTGAGGGGTGAGAGGTGGATGTGAGGGTAGGAGATGGAGGTGGAAATGGGGATTTGGGGGTGAGGGGGGGGGTGAGGGTGGGGAGAGAGGTGAGTAAGTGAGAGGGAGGGATGAGAGGGGAGGGGAATGAGTGAGAGGTGGGGGTGAGGGTGAGCATGAGTGAGAGGTGAGGGGTGAGAGGTGAGGAAAAAGAGGTTAAAGTAGGTTAGAAGGGAAACCCCCCGGGGGTTTTGACCGTGAAAAAATAGGGTAAAGACCCCCTTTTTTTTTTTTTAAAATTTAAAAAAGGAAAAAAACAAAAAATTTGATTTTTTTGGGGGGGGTTTTTTTTGAGTGGGGTTAACAGTAATAGGGGTTTTTTTGGGTGAACAAAAAGAGAATTTTTTTACGAGAATTAAATTCACGTTTTGATTTTCTCTTTCAGTGAATTCTCACCACACCAACCAAAACCCCAAAAAAAAAACCTTAAGGGGAATATATTGAATGCGAGAAAAGTACAAAGGGCCTTTTTGGGGAGAAAACCCCAAAAAGAAAAATTTTTAAAAAAGGGAAAAAAATCAGTGTTTTCCATCTTCGGGAAGGAAAACACCCCACAAAACCCCAAAAAAGGAGTGAGGGGAAAACCCCCGGTGGGGGGAGATGGCGAGGAAAATTTTAGGGAATGGGGGGACCAAGGGGAAAAAGCCATAAATTTTAGGAGGAAAACAGGCGGAACAGGGTCCTCCAAAAGGAAAGGGAAAAGGGAAAAAAAGAGGGGAAAGGCAAAAAAACAGAACCAGGCTAAAGGAGAGGAAAAAAAAAAGCGAAAGGAGCTAGAAAATGAGGCAAGGATGGAACCAGCAGAGGTCAGTCAGAGCAGAACAGAGCAGCAAGGGCAAGCACACACACAACTATTCTCAGAACCTCACAACCTATCACACCATCCCAGCACACACTACAATCCATACCCACAGCTTCCACCCAACACCGAGCTATATAATCCCACAGTATGCTACAGGTCTCCCCCCCTCACAGGCCCCCCCAAACCTCAGTGTTGGAAAGGAAACTGAAGGTATGGTACACAAACGCTGATGGAATAACAAATAAGTGGGAGGAGTGGCACGAAAGAGTCAAAGAGGCATCACTGGACACCATAGCTCTCACAGAAACCAAGCTTACAGGTATGATAACAGATGCCATCTTTCCAACGGGTACCAGATCCTGGGGAAAGACAGAGGGAACAGCAGGTGGAGGAGTGGCATTGCTGATAAAAAAATCGCTGGAATTTTGATGAGCTGGAGAGAGGAGACAGCGGAGAAGAAAGTGATTACATAGCGGGAACGTTTCACTCTGAAGGTCCCAAGATGGTAATAGCAGTGATTTTATAACCCACCGCAGAACAGCAGGAGGCCAAGACAAGAGTATGACCAGAGCAATAGAGCAATGGTTGACACACTGGCTGCAGTGGCCAGAAGAGCTCATGCATGCAGGGCAAAGCTATGATCAGGGGTGACTTTAACCACAAGGAGATCGATTGGGAGAACTTGGAGCCGCATGGGGGCCAAGTACATGGAGGGCTAAGTTTGATGGAGGTGGTACTGGAAAACTTCATGTACCAACCACGTAAGGGACATTTACAAGAGAGAGAGGTGAGGATGAACCAGCAAGGGTGGACTTAGCATTCACTTGAGTAGTGCAGATATCGAGGACATCACATATGAAAGACCCCTTGGGACCAGCGATCATGCGGTTTTAAGCTCGAATACACAGTAGAGCTAAAGGGAGGAGAGAAACAGGAAGGCCAGGACGAATGAAGCCAAAAATACAAGAAAGGGGACTACACGGGAATGAGGAACTTCCTGAACGGGGTTCAGTGGGACAGAGAACTGGAAGGGAAGCCAGTTAATGAGATGATGGAATATGTAGCAACAATATGCAAGGAGGCTGAGGAGAGGTTTGTACCCAAGGGTAACAGGAATAATGAAAAAGCCAGGATGAGCCCATGTTTCACCCAAAGGTGCAGGGAGGCAAAAAAACCAAGTGTGCTAGGGAATGGAAGAAATATAGAAGGCAAAGGACCCAGGAGAATAAGGAGAGCAGTCGTAGAGCCAGAAACGAATATGCACAGGTAAGAAGGGAGGCCCAAAGACAGTACGAAAACGACATAGCAGCGAAAGCCAAATCTGACCTAAAACTGTTATACAGCCACATCAGGAGGAAAACAACAGTCAAGGACCAGGTAATCAGGCTAAGGAAGGAAGGAAGGAGGAGAGACAACAAGAAATGACCGTGAAGTATGTGAGGAACTCAACAAGAGATTCAAAAGAAGTGTTCACAGAGGAGACAGAAGGGGCTCCAGAAAGACGGAGAGGTGGGTGCTCACCACCATGTGCTGGACACAGTGCACACAACCGAGGAAGAAGTGAAGAGGCTTCTGAGTGAGCTAGATACCTCAAAAGGCAATGGGGCCAGATAACATCTCCCCATGGGTAATGAGAGAGGGGGGCCAGAGGCGCTATGTGTACCCTAACAACAATATTCAATACATCTATCGAAACAGGGAGATTGCCTGAGGCATGGAAGACAGCAAATGTAGTCCCAATCTTTAAAAAAGGAGACAGACATGAAGCACTAAACTACAGACCAGTGTCACTTACTGTATAGTATGCAAAATCATGGAGAAGATTATCAGGAGAAAGGTGGTGGAAACACCTAGAAAGGAATGATCTAATCAACAGCAGCCAACATGGTTTCAGGGACGGGAAATCCCGTGTCACAAACCTACTGGAGTTCTATGACAAGGTGACAGCAGTAAGACAGAGAGAGAGGGGTGGGTGGATTGCATCTTTCTTGGACTGCAAGAAGGCGTTTGACACAGTTCCACACAAGAGATTGGTGCAAAAAATGGGGACCAAGCAGGGAAACAGGGAAGGCACTAAATGGCGGGAATACTTGTCGGGAAAACAGCAGGGTCTGGTGTGGCGAGTGGGACCTGTGACCGCGGGGTTCACAGGGGTCTGTCCTAGGTAGTGCTGTTTCTGGTATTTGTGAAGCATGACGGAAGGAAATAGACTCTGAGGTGTCTTGTTTGCAGTGCGTGAGATGATGAGAAAAATTCATCGATCGAAGCCGGGGAACTAAAAAAGGGGATCGGGGACAGGCTGCAGATGGTAGAAATTTGGGTTTTTCCTGGAGTTCAACCCCAAAAAGTGAAAAGTCTTGCGTTTGGGGGAAGGGCAAAGAAGCCGCAGCGGAGTAACCCTAGGGGGCCGAGACTACAAAACCTCACTCAAGGAAAAGATTTTGGGTGAGTATTACACCGGTACATCCCTGAAGGCACATCAACCAAAAAAACGGCTGAGTAGGGGGCCCCTTTAAAACCCAGAAAAGCATTCCGACATCTAATAAGGAGTGGGGGGTTTGGCCCCTTTTACACCGTGTACGTTAGGCCCATATTGGAGTATGCGGCCCGTTGGAAACCCCACTACCCAAGAGTAAAGAAACTGGAAAAAGTGCAAAGGTTTTCAAAAAGTTGTCCAGGCAAAGAGGTATGTCTACGAGGAGGGTTGGGGAAAAAAACCTGAAGCACTGGGGACAGGAGAGATGGGGGGGGGACATGTACGAATGAAAAATATGAGGGGAATTGACAGGTGGACAAAGCAGGATGTTCCAGAGATTGGACACAGAACAAGGGGACACAGTTGGAAAAGTTGAAGACACGATGAATCCAGGGATGTTAGGAAGTATTTCTTCGCCACGAGTAGTCGAAGTGGTAGTTTGGGAAGCGATGTAGTGGGGGAGGATCATACATAGCTTTAAGCGGGGGTTGATAAAGTCAGGGTTTTCAGGGAGAGTGCCTAGTGCGACCGTAAAAGAGGGGGGGCCAGGAGTCGGACTGACCCTGAAACCTCAATAGGTGAGAAAAAAAATAGGTGAGAAACACACACACACACAAAACACCACACAGAGTAAGGGGGAATGTTTCGAAGGGGTTTAAAGGGAAATCGGCCCCCTGACGACACTGGGGATTTGAGGTTAGGGGGAAATGTAAAACATACAAAATACTGGTGGAATAGAAAGGTGGACGGCACGGGGATTTTCCCAGGAGGGGAACAAAAAACATGAGTCAAAGGGATGTTAGGAAGTATTTCTTAGTACAGAGTAGCCCCGGAAAGGGGAAAATAGCCTAGCAAGTGGGTAGTGGAGGCAGGAACCATAATTGCTTTAAGATGGGTATGTAAAGCTCAGGGAGAGGGAGAAAAAGGCCTAGTAGCACCAGTGAAGAAACGGGCCCGGAGCTGAGTCTCGACCTCGCAACCCCAAAATTTGGTGAGTACAACCACACACACACACACATGGAGTATGCAGCACCCGTGTGGAACCTTTTTAAGTATGTTAAAAAATTAGGGGAAAATGCAAAGATTGAATAAGATAGTTCCCGGAGTAAGGAAAAGCCACGAGGAAAGGTTTGGGGAAAAACGACCTGACGCACTGAAGGACAGGAGGATATGGGGGGAAAGTACGGGGCAGATACAATTCTGACAGGAATTTACAAGGTGGACAGTCGGATGTTCCAAGAGGGGGGCCAGCGACAAGGGGCACGTTTAATGTTGAAGATCAGATGAGCTACAGGTGTTAGGGAAAAATTTCTTTTTATCATAGAGTTCAGGAAGGGAATAGTCTGGAGGTGATGTGTGAGGCAGCATCTACACAGCTTAAGAAGGTTGAAAAGTCGGCGCAGGGGGAGATAGTGAGCCATGAGAGAAGGGGCCCGTGCTTTTAATCGACCCTGCAACCAAATTAGGTGAGAAACCCCAAAACCCAAAAAAACACTCATGCGCGCTAAAACCCTGCGCGCACCACAAAAAACCAATAAAAAACACACAACAAAACACACACACACACACACACACAAGGATGGAGTGGTATGGATAACCCAATGCATCAACATGTTAGGGACATACCCGAGAGAGGGAAGGATGATCTAACAAGGGGTGGGGCCCCTATTCATCTTGAGTAGTTCAGAATCGAAAGGGGGAAAAATCCGAAAGCCCCTCGGAGCTAGTGTCACGTGGTCTGAGTTTCGAATGAATAGTAAAATTAAAGCGGAGAGGGAAGCGGAGTACGAGGGAGAAAACCAAATTGGGGAGCAAGGCATGAGGAACTTCCTGCAAAAACGTTTAGTGGGAAAAGAAATTTGGCGGAAATGAGTAAAAGAAAAAATGGATACCTGACAAAAAATGCAAGGAGGAGAGGGGGGGTTTGTTCCCCAAAGGCAAAGATTAAAGGGAATACCAGAAAAGAAAACGCTTGGTTCACCCCAGGGTGTGTAGAGGGGGAAAGGAAAAAAAAATTTAAAAAAGAAAAGGACCCAGGAAGAAAAGAGATACGAGATTAGAGAAGAGCCAGAAACGAATGCAAAAAATAAAGGGGGGGGCCCGGAAAAGAAACGCTAACATCGAAAGCCAACTCTAACCGAAGTGTTTTATAGCCTATCAAAAGGAAAAAAAAGAGTCAAGGAGCAGGTAATTAGGCTGAGGAAGGAAGGTGGGGGAGTTCACATAAAACGACCGAGAAGTACGTGAGGAGCTCAACATGAGATTTAAAGAAGTATTTACACTGGAGACAGGAAGGACTGGAAAGCCGGAATAGTGGGGCACACTAACAACGGATACACCAACAAGTGCTGGATGAAGTACACACAACCGAAGAGGAAGTGAAGACGCTGATAAGTGAACTTGATGCGTCGAAAACGGTTGGACATCTCTCTGTGGGTCCTTAGAGAGGGAGCAGAGACGCTGTCTGTGTGCCACTAAAAACAGTCTTCAACACATCCATTGAAACTGGCAACTACCTGAGGTTTGGAAGACGGCAAATGTAGTCCCACTGACGTGTATAAATTCAAAGTCATGGAAAAGATTATTAGGAGGAGAGTGGTGGAGCACCTAGAAAGGAAGAAGCTTATACACAACAACCAACAGAGTTTCAGTGAAGGGAAATCCTGTGTCACAAACCTATTGGAGTTTTATAAAGAGGTAACGGAAGTAAGACAAGAGAGAAAAGGGTGGGAAGATTGCATTTTCTTAGACAAGAAGGCTGTTGACACAGTTCCACACAAGAGATTAGTGCAAAAGCTAGAGGATCAGGCATGCATAACAGGAAATGCACTGCAATGGATCAGAGAATTCCTAACAGGGAGGCAACAACGATTCATGATAGGTGACGAGGTGTCAGAGTGGGCGCCTGTGGCGAACGAGGTTCCACACAGGTCAGTCCTAGGACTGGTGCTGTTTCTGGTATATGTGAATGATATGCCGGAAGGTATTGACTCAGAAGTGTCCCTGTTTGCAAATGATGGGAAGTTAATGAGGAGAATTAAATCAGATGAGGAGCAGACGGGAGTACATAGGGACCTGGACAGGCTACAATTCTGGCCCAGCAACGGGCTCATGGAATTTAACCACACCAAATACAAAGTTATGGAGATCGGGGAAGGGCAAAGAAGACCGCAGACAGAGTACATGCTAGGGGGACCAAAGACTGCAAACTCCACTCAAGGAAATGGATATTGGGGTGAGTATAATGCCAAGCACATCTCCTGAATTGCACATCATCCAGCAGCTGCTGCAACATATGGGTGCCTGACCAACCTAAGAATTGCGTTCCGACACCTTCGTAAGGAATCGTTCAAGACTCTGTACACCGTATACGTCAGGCCTATATTGAAGTATGCACCACCAGTTTGGAACTCACACCTGGTCAAGCACGTCAAAAGGCTTGGCCTTTTGACCAGTAAAAATAAGTGTTTCAAACCAAAAGAACAAGAAAATATGCAAATTAGAATAAAAGCACTTTATTTGCATATCAAAATGATGTTCAGTCATTCAATAAAGCACTGGAAACACACTCAGTATCTTACCGCCATTCTGGAGTTGTGAAAGTGTGTGAAATATGACAACTTTGATGTCGAAAAACCATTTCAGGCAAGAAGTATCATCATAATGTTTACATTCAAACCTCTCAGCCAATGGGAAACGATACCTGCACTGCTCAGGCTCTACCCAGATGATTTGTGACTGGCCAACATGAGACAAAATCTCTCTCAGACGAAGGACAAAGCATTCATGAGTCCTTAAACAATATGCATTTAAGAATCAGATGTGATTCTCTGCCTGGTAAAGGGTGTTTTTAAGGGAACAAATCAATGCACCAAAAACTAAACCTTGTGATCTCCGATAGCAGTGTGTCTGCAGTCTCCCAGAGAACCGAATTAATTACTTTTTAATAAAGATGGAATCTTATTCAATTGTAGCCCCCAGTAGAGATAGACGAGAATGACATAATTATTTCGTCAGCGTCTGATTCTTGCTCGATGAGTGGTTCCACAGTGGGGACAGTCAGCATCTCTGGAGGCAACTGTATCTTCACTGGTGATTAATCTGATTGTCCCCACTGTTGTTGCCCTCTTAATTTTTTTTACTCAACTGGACTATAATTTTTCTCACTGTCACTTGAACTGTTCAGGAGTTTGTCTCTACTGTTTTTGTGTTGATGGGGAAGGCGAATGAAGTTCTTATCTCTAGGAAAACATCTTAATAATTTAATGACGGTCGAGGCTAGCGACTTGCTACTTCTTTCTACCGCTACTAAGCAGATACTGCCAAACAACAAGAAGTTGTGCCATTCCTTCTGGCTGGAGTATTAGGATAGTGAAATCTTGGTATTCTTTTTATCAAAGGAGGTCCATGAGTTTTCCAGCTTCGTGTGTATGAAAAGTTGTACAAGAATGGTATACAATACCGACAAGATGCAAATTAAGACACATGTGCAACATCTGGGTATCTTTATTGTAGACGTTTCGGATAGCGAAACGTCTACAATAAAATCCATCCGGACTTTATCAATGCAAATTCTAGGACTTAATTTGAAGACAGTAGAACTATATACAAAAGATGAGGTAATCAGTCCCTCAGCCTTGGAGCTAGTGTGAAGAGCACCGTAGTCGTGAAGATTCTCAGAATCTTCACGACTACGGTGCTCTTTAACTGCCGACTCCAGTATGTACTGTAAGCCACTTCTTCCTTCCTGTGCTGAAGATTCCTCAAGAGTATGGTACTGAACACCTGCTGCTAGGCAGGTGTTCAGCCTTTTTAGTCTTTTAATTTTATTTCTGTTTTGTACTGATAAAGCCACTGTTTGGAGAAAGGTCTACATAATTATAATATCCAGTGGTTGTCCATGTATCTAATTCTTTAGCTTGTCGGAATTAAATACAATTTATGTCATAATACTATTGATATTGCTTATAAAATTTTACTTACCCACTAATATATATATATATATATATATATATATAATATATAATATATATATATATAGTATATATATATATATATATATAATATATATATATATATATATATATATAATATATATAATATATGTGTGTGTGTGTGTATGTATGTAGGTACGTGGGGTGAAACGTAGTCAATAAAGGATCGCATTATACCGCATTTGTGTCTATTTTTCCACGATTGGTTTTCCCCTGAATCCGGATGCTGTCCGCATCTTGAGCAATTTACGTATATACCAAGTATATATATATACCAAGTATATACCAAGTGTATCAAAAAAATATATAAAGATGAAGTATAAATCGATTTTTTATGGATCACAATGTACAGCGATTGTATCTTTTTTTTCATGGTGTTAAGTATTTTATAACATTTACCCCCACGGCAAGTGGATTTTGATCTTTGTAATGAGCTAATTTGGGTGTTCTTCTATGCAATATTTCTTGAAGGCATTTTGTTAGTTGAAAGCTCGTACAGGAATTTCACTAATTAGAAATTCATGTTCAAATTAAATTACTTAGATGGTCTTTGATGGTCTGTTGGAAATTTGTCAGAAGGTAAAACTCGAACTTTGTTTGTTACAAATTCACGTATGAAATTTCCTTGTCAGAAGCCTATTTTTAATTTTAAGTTGAAGCCTAAGTATTAAGTTCCTGCAGCATATGGTTAAGTTTATTGAGAGACGTTTCGCTCACCTGGGAGCTTCGTCAGTTTAATACCGATATTTGAAAAAGGAACCTTTTAAAGTGGAGCATGTGGAAGAAGTGGAGTAATGCAGCAGTAGTGTCATATGTGGGCGGAGCCTGGTAGTCCAAGTAGGTAAGACTCATTCCACGGGCCACAGATTTACCACTGACCAGTTTGGCGTGCACGAGAATGAGATACTTTTGTTCCTTCTGCTAAAAGGTTCCACACTTGTAGGAGCGATCAAAGTAGGTGTTCCTTGATAGGTCATGGTCCCTGACAAGGCCATTTATCTCCAGTAGAGAGATTAAGTGAGGTGATTGTTATCAGTTTCTTCACTACTATCACGTTCAGCGTCATAAGCAACAACTGGATCAGGTACAAGAGTGTCCTCACTATGTGATACTGATTTTAATTCTAACTCACAATCTGGATATGTTATCTTGTTCTTATTTTTCTTCTAGAAAACAACCAATATTTTTATGTTCGTACGAACACCTTGATCCTTAAAACGGGCATTAAAATAAACTTTTTTGTTCACTACTTATACTGACAATAAACAACCTCTAGCAACAGGTGATTTGAGGAGAAAGTGGGAAGTGGAGAGAAAGTGGGAAGTGGAGAGAAAGTGGGAAGTGGAGAGAAAGTGGGAAGTGGAGAGAAAGTGGGAAGTGGAGAGAAAGTGGGAAGTGGAGAGAAAGTGGGGAGTGGAGAGAAAGTGAGAAGTGGAGAGAAAGGATCATTCACTACCACAACCACACGTATCAAAAACCAGTATTGTAAAATTATGATAACTGTTGAATCTCAACATTTAAAGCAGGCAAATAACTGAACACTGATGTAGGCCTATGGGATATTATAGGTTAAGGGAGGTGAGGGAAGGAGGGAGGCAAAGTGTACTGGGGAGGGGGGGGAAGCAGTGGTCTGGTTTAGATATAATTATGTGGTAATGAATCTTTATTGAATAAGTATGTGTGTGTGTGTGTGTGTGTGTGTGTGTGTGTGTGTTGGGGTGTGTGTGTGTGTGTGTGTGTGTGTGTGTATGTGTGTGTGTGTGTGTATGTGTGTGTGTCTGTGTGTGTCCAAGTAAATATGTGTGTCTATGCTCTTTTAATTAGTTTTGCAAAAAATGGATACATCAGGAATGTGCTGGTGTAGTTACACAGTGGTAGTTAAAGCTGATTGTGATTCCCAGTAATTTTCCATCACTCACACTGGGACTCATACACAGTGTTGAAATCTGTCATTAGGATCATGTCAGTGTGTATGTGGGAGAAAAGCGGGGTATAAGTGACCAACAGAGTGATCAAACTGCTAGTTCCGTGGTGTTCAGATGAACTGGCCATTGAAAATTTTGTATCATAAGAACATAAGAACATAAGAACGAAGGAACACTGCAGCAGGCCTACTGGCCCATGCGAGGCAGGTCCAAGTCTCCTATCGGCTTAAGCCAATGCACCCAACCTAGTCAGGTCAGGTCACATTGACTTAAGGGAGGAACACGGCAACCGACCTGGTAGCACAAGCTATCAGGTCCAACTCACACCCACCCATATCCAATCACGTATTTATCCAACCTATTTTTAAAGCTACACAACGTTCTGGCCTCTATAACTGTACTTGGGAGTTTGTTCCACTCATCCACAACTCTATTACCAAACCAGTACTTTCCTATATCCTTCCTGAATCTGAATTTTTCCAACTTAAAACCATTGCTGCGAGTCCTGTCTAGGCTAGATATTTTCAGCACACTATTTACATCCCCTTTATTTATTCCTGTCTTCCATTTATACACCTCAATCATATCCCCCCTAATTCTACGTCTTTCTAGAGAGTGCAGATTCAGGGTCCTTAGTCTATCCTCATATGGAAGGTTTCTGATACATGGGATCAACTTTATCATCCTCATTTGTACATTTTCCAGAGCATTTATATCCATTCTGTAATACGGTGACCAAAACTGTGCAGCATAATCTAAATGAGGCCTAACCAAGGATGTATAGAGTTGAAGAACAACCTGAGGACTCCTATTATTTATGCTTCTTGTTATGAAGCCAAGGATTCTGTTAGCTTTATTGTGAACACTTATGCACTGTTGTCTTGGTTTCAGATTACTGCTAACCAGAACTCCTAAATCTTTTTCGCAATCCGTAATATTAAGATCTACATTATTTAGTTTATATGTGGCATGGTTATTGTCCTGTCCAACATTTAGAACTTTGCATTTGTCTATATTAAACTGCATCTGCCACTTCTCGGACCACTGCATCAACCTATTCTAATCTTCCTGGAGTGCTCTAATGTCCTCGTCAGAATGAATTCGACGGCCTATTTTGGTGTCATCGGCAAACTTGCTGATGTCGCTCTTTATGCCCTCATCTATGTCGTTTATGTAGATTGTGAATAGCAGGGGGCCCAACACTGTCCCCTGTGGAACACCACTCGTGACGCTTCCCCACTCTGATTTCTCCCCCTTTATGCAAACTCTCTGCTGCCTATTTGTCAACCATGCCTCTATCCAGAAAAAATTTCTCCTCCTATTCCATGCGCCTTAATTTTCCTCAATAGTCTCTGATGTGGGACCCTGTCAAAAGCCTTACTGAAGTCCATATACACAATATCATATTCATTACCATGATCTACCTCCTCAAATACCTTAGTGAAAAAACTTAGTAAATTCGTAAGGCAGAAACACCCCTTTGTAAAACCATGCTGAGATTCGTTGATTAATTTATGCTTTTCAAGGTGGCTACGAACTGCCTCGGCAATTATTGATTCCATAAATTTTCCCACTATGGAGGTTAGGCTTATTGGTCTATAGTTCGAAGCTAAGGACCTGTCACCTGCTTTGAAAATAGGTATCACATTTGCCATTTTCCACTTATCTGGCACCATGCCAGTTTGTAGTGATATGTTGAAAAGATTAGCCAAAGGTTTGCTAAGCTCCTCTTTACATTCCTTAGAACCCTTGCATACAGTTCATCAGGGCCTGGGGATTTGTTAGGTTTAATTTATCTATTTGCCTAAGGACCATGTCACTTGTGACCCTAATCGTGCGCAGTTTATTATCGTCCTGTTCTACATAATTTATCATTTCTGGAATATCGCTGGTATCCTCCTGTGTAAAAACTGAGTGAAAGTATGTGTTAAAAAATTCTACACATTTCCTTATCACTGTCAGTGAGCTGACCCGAGGAACTTTTGAGTGGGCCTATCTTGTCCCTAATCTTACTTCTGTATACCTGAAAGAATCCATTTGGGTTAGTCTTCGATTCTCTTGCAACTTTAACCTCATAATCTCTTTTTGCTTTTCTAATTCCCTTTTTTATTTCTCTCTTTAACTGAATATATCGATTCTTAATTGCCCCTCTCCTCTTTTGACTTGCCTATATATGCCTCTCTTTTGACCAATCAGATATTTTAATCTATTGTTCATCCATTTAGGATCATTTTTGTTTGATCTGATTTCCCTATTTGGAACATAATTTGACTGAGCAGCTAGAACTATGCCCTGGAAAGCGTCATATCGGCAACCATCACCACCTACCTGACCCTTAGTCAGGTCATTCCAGTTCAGCCCACCTAAGTAATTTTTCCGGCCAAGCGAAAGTCAGGGACAGAGACTTGATTGCCATTATTAGGGGAATTCCATGATATGTTAAAACTGAGTGATTTGTGATCAGTTTCCCCAAGCTCATCATTAACCTCAAGATTATTAATTAGTGTTTCCCTACTGGCAAGAACCAAGTCAAGGAGGTTATTTCCCCTAGTTGGCTCTGTCACAAACTGTTTTAAAAAAACAATCCTGGATCGTATCAAGAAAGTCACCTGACTCTAAATTTCCTGTCAAATTGCTCCAGTCAATCTGTCTACAGTTGAAATCTCCCATTAGCACAACATTTTCGCATGTAGATGCCTTACGAATTTCGCCCCATAGAAGTTTACTGCACTCCCTATCAAGATCTGGGGCCCTGTAAATTACACCCAAAATTAGTTTTTCTCGGCCCTCGAGAAGCTGTAACCAAACAGATTCAGTGTCTGACGCTTCTAATTTTATATCTTGTCTAATACAACAATTTAAATTGTCTGTGACATACATTGCTACTCCACCACCCTTCCTATTGACCCTGTCAGTGTGGAATAATTTATAGCCTTGTATGTGACATTCATAGGGCATCTCTCTATCTTTCAGATTGAGCCAGGTCTCTGTTATAGCAATAATATCTATGTTTCCTGCACTTGCAATTAATCTTAGCTCATCTATCTTATTTCTTACACTCCTGCTATTAGTATAGTAAACCTTAAGGGAGCTAGTCCCTTGCTGCCCTCTGCTGTCCCCCTTTGTTTGCTGACCTGATCTATTGTCTTTATTTAAAACTTCATGCTGAATGCCTTTTATACATTTACTGTTTCCATCCCTAGTGTTGCAACCTGCTTGTTTCCGACACACACCCGTACCTCTATCTTCTATCAGTTTAAAATCATAGGCATTTCACCAATGGCCTTCTCAATTGAGTTTGCAAGTGCTACCACCCCAGCCCCAGAGAGATGTACCCCATCCCTTGCATACATATCATGTTTGCCATAAAAGTTGTTCCAGTTGTCAATGAATGGGATTGCAAGTTCCTTGCAGTATCTGTCTAGCCAGCAATTTACACCAATTGCCCTAGACAACCATTCATTTCCTACTCCCCTTCTAGGCAATATGCTACATATGATTGGGACCCCTCCCTTAGACTTAATGAAATCTATAGCTGACCTGTACTTATCTAGCAGCTCTTCTCTCCTACCCTTCTCAATATCATTTCCACCAGTACTGAGACAGATAATGGGCTTGTTCCCATTACCTGACATGATATTATCCAGCCTGTTAACTATGTCCTCAACACCAGCTCCAGGGAAGCACACTCTATCTCTCATCTTCTTATTCCTATTACAAAAAGCACGGTCAATATATCTTACCTGAGAGTCACCAACCACAAGAATGCGCTTACCTCTGTTAGCAGGGGCAGTAGTATCCTAACCTTCAATGGCCACTGAAGTACATTCATCCTGAAGAATAGAGAAGCGATTTCCTACCTTCAGATCTTCACTCTTAACTTTCCTTATTCTGATTCTCCTCCCATTACTGGTTACCACTCGCCACTTGTAGCAGGTGCTGGACTGCACCTCACTGCTGGTAGCCGTTGCTACCTCCCCACCTACAGCCTCCTCACAGCGAGAGACAGACTGCACCTCACTGCTAGAAGCCTCATTCCCCACAACTCCAGCCACCTCACACTCTCTCTCAGCCTCCTAATCTCCTCCTGGAGACGCAAGACCTCCTCCTTCAACTCTCCAACCTCAATTTTTAAAACACTGCAGAAGCAAGCCATGCTTTGTAACCCTCCACGCTAATCACCAAAGCAGCTCAGGGTCTGTGACCTCACGTGACTGATGTTTTATAATTTCAAGAAAAGATAAAACCATTAGTGAGACATAATAAAACCTTGGATAAAATAATAAAATGAACATACACGTGATATTCATAATATTCCATATCAGAGGGAGAAGGATTTATTGGTAATAGAAGTGAGGATGGAACCATGGATCACGCATGTTGTAACTCAGTGTTGCTAAATATTTATTCAAAAGAAGTCGAATGCTTCCTTCCCTCTCCTATCACTTCCTCTCTACGTCCCCCCCACCCTCCCTCCCTCTCTACGTCCCCCCACCCTCCCTCCCTCTCTACGTCCCCCACCCTCCCTCCTAATACTAGAAAATGCTGGACGTCTACTGTGCGTATTTTCTACACTACTTATAATTCTTCAGATTGATGTTCGAGGTCATCTCAAGGGAGGGTACTTGATGCTGGTGAGGGGCTCTTGATCTAGGGAATGGATCTGTGCTCCGGTTCCCTGAATTGAGTCTAAATACCTTCCATCTCCCCCCACTTGCTTTAGCGCTCCCCCATGATAATACTAATAATAATAATAATAATAATAACAATAATAACAATAATAATAATAATAATAATAATAATAATAATAATAATAATAATAATAATGTTCTAGGTGGTGTTGGGAGTGGTCACTTCCCTCACAATACCAACACCTGAAACCAGCGGTATACACAGTCTGGTGTTTGTCAGAGTATATGCTCAACACAGAAAGTTTATTATAATGATAGTTTAAGGGATGAAGATGTTTCTAATATTCCATAAGAACTTAAGAAAGGATGAACACTGCAGGAGGCCTACAGACACATACTTGACAGGTCTTATGCAAATTTAAGAACTCTTACCGAGATATCTGTCTAACCCATTTTAAAACTATCAATGATAATAGCATCATTAATCCTAATAACCTATTTTATATAAAGGTTAACGTAGGTTCTTGTAATGTACTGGTGAAGTGGCATTTTAAACTACTAATTACGCAGGTGATAGACCATTACCCACATTGAAAGTGAAAACTCGTCTGACAACCTGCCATTCAATAGTCAGCCATGTCGGATTAAATGTCAAATATCATTGTTAGAGGGGTTTGACATGGATGGCTGCTTGGCGTGTGTCAGTGAGCCTTCCTATGTGTTCCTCCATGCTTTTGTTCTTATGTAAGTAGATGCAATCAAAGATGCTTCCCTAACCTGTAGCTTCAGTCTTCTGGTGCCTCTCATCTGCTTTACCATACAATATACTAGATATATTTAGTCTCATAACTTACATGTCTCATATAACGCATTTTTTGTTAAGAATATAACAGCCAACCATTATGAGTTTTCAGAGACAACATCAAAATTGTTGAGAGAGAGAGAGAGGGAGAGAGAGAGAGAGAGAGAGAGAGAGAGAGAGAGAGAGAGAGAGAGAGAGAGAGAGAGAGAGAGAGAAAGGTCAAAGTAAAACAATACGAATATCACGCATTCGTACATCATTACTGTCTTCACATTCCTCGTAAGAGGGAATGATCATTATAAAAATTATTTTCCCAGCTAAAACAACTCATCTACCAATCATCGCCTTTGTTACAATACTACTTGTGCAAACATACGTACTCATTAATAACCAAATATTCTTTACTACTTCCGAGTGAATACCACATGTCTTCATCGGCCCTAATTCGCCTCAACTTCCATGTGGCCAACTGTGCGTTTTCCATCCAACCACTGTGTCAGTCCAGAGGTGCGAAGAGTACACCATGTGTGTGTGGTTCAACTTCCCCTTCTTTCTTGCAACCAGATTAGTGCTTGTAAGCAATCTTGCCACGATTTATGTTTTTTTTTTCGTCGATTATGTGGGGCATGCTTGTCACATACATAGGAAAAGATATCCGTACCTCGTCTGTTCATATGTGAGGGAAAATCCCTTAAAAAGTGGGGGTTATGGTTGTTCAGACACCCAGGAATTATTAGCGTGTTACTGTCCGCACTACCATCTAGCGGGCTGAGGATAAACTTAGTTCCTCGGGTCTGATTTGCTTTAATTTCTGCTCCTGGTAGTATTAACCTTACCTGGTGTAGGTTGAAGTTTGGAATATCACTTCCCCTCCACTCTTCTCCAGAAGTATTTTTGTTCATGTTTACTGATTTACCTGGTAACCAGTAATGACGTGGAAGTAGAATGCCACCCTTTGTCTTTGTTCAATGATCAACTTATTTAACTCTAATGTAACTAGAGTTGTTTTGTTTATTATCAGCTCTGCTGTTGGCCTGGTCAACAAGGGTAGACTCTAGTAAATTGGAGGAAGATCCTTGTCTACAGGACCTAGTGGAACATTGATTCCTCTCCTCTGAAATCTGAATTGTGGTACTACGACCAAGTTGTAACAGGAATTCCAGAAAATCGGAGGACCACCGCCACCCAGGATAACCAACACCATTTCATCTAAAACAACATCCTGGGCATAAGATACCCCTGTCCCAACATCTTGCTGGCACCACAGCGGCCATTTTTTTTTATTTATTTTTAATTAAAATACTTAGAAAATTATCATAATTATTATCTATCTAGTTATTCATTATTTTTCCATTCTTTTGTTCAGGCGGAAGACGTTCCCTGTGTGAGCTACGTGTCCTGAACAAAGGATGTTCTAGTAACGAGATGTGACACTCCAGAGCTCTTTATAGTAGGATTTCCCTTAAAAACACTGTTCTCTGTTGTTCGATTTAAGTTCTTACTTGATGTTAGTGACTACACAGTCCCAGTTTGATTAGTGGTTTTCACTAATGTCTTTGATAATTTTACTTATTATGCTTATTTGTCTTAGTGTACTTATTTACTACTTAGTCCAATTATGCGTCTTCGACTGACCAAACTCGTTTATAAGGGACATATTTACTCCAGTAATAATAATAATCATTATTTCAACAAGCATATATGTACCAAGTATTTAGGCCTAGCTGATATTAAATGACATACTACTACGTTATGCAAAACATTTTGGGCAAATTAGGTCAATGTTGTCCCCAAGATGCGTCCCACATCCAGGTACCTATTTTGCTGCTAGGTGAACATGGACAGCAGGTGCCTTAAGGAAACTCGTTCTAATGTTTCTACCCGCACCGGGGATCGAACCATGGACCTCATTGTGTGAGCAAAGTGCGCTAGCAATCGAGCTACGGGACATCTGAGAAATATTGTCCTAAATTAAGGATATGTAACAAAGTGAAAGTAATATCGATTATACATTAATGAATGCAAGAAAATATATTTTATAAATCAGTTTCTTACATGTTTAGTTCCGCCTTAAATCTATTTTTCTTTAGAGCTGCGTTGCTGTGTTTGGGCCTAAAATGAGTCTTCATTTATTTTTTATACACGTATCTTTGTTTCCAAATGTTTGTCTTTGTATATCTGGACGCGCTTCGTCATGACGTAGTATCATAGTGAACAACTGCCAGTGTTTACAGCTAATGAAAGGTTGGCCAGTCTGGAGCTGCTGCTGGACAGCAAGATGCACTGCATATTGGACAGCCTGTCCCTGACTGTCTAGCATTGAGGGAACTATAAGGGTGTAGCGAATTCCACAAATAAATAATAATTTAGTTAACAGCAGGGTAATAGTCCCAGCAGGTTAATCTGGATCTCAGAACCTAAGTGCTGGCCAGTTTCACATTCCACAAATGTAGGCTGAGTTAGTTGATCTTTAACCTTGTTCTGGTGGGATGGACAATCTTGTGATGACGTGGGTCAAGATAAGATTTCGTTCGGATTTTTAACCCTGGAGGGTTAGCCACCCAGGATAACCCAAGACAGTGAGTGCGTCATCGAGGACTGTAACTTATTTCTATTGGGGTCCTCAATATTGTCCCCCAGGATGCGACCCACACCAGTTGACTAACACCCAGGTACCTATTTGCTGCTGGGTGAACAGGACAACATGTGTAAGGAAACACGTCGAAATGTTTCCACCCGCCGGGAATCATATCCAACATATCCAAGCTGTCCGTGACTGTTCTCAAGTAGATCATCCACGACTAGGCTATAGAATGACCAATCTGTGTGTGTGTGTGTGTGTACTCACCTATTTGTAATTTCAATTGTAGATTCACAGCTCCTGGCCCCCCTTTTGCTGGTCGCTACTACGTCCACACACTCCCTACCCCATGAGCCTCATCATAAATCGTCTTTAAAGCTATGTATGGATCCTGCCTCCACTACATCACTCTTCAGATTGTTCCACTTCTTGACAACTCTGTGGCTGAAGAAATACTTCTTAACATCCAGGTGACTCATCTGAGTTTTCAACTTCCAGTTGTGACCCCTTGTTGCTGTGTGTGTGTGTGTGTGTACTCACCTAGTTGTGGTTGCAAGGGTCGAGTCATAGCTCTTGGCCCCGCCTCTTCATTGGCCGCTACTGGGTCACTCTTCCCGCTCCATGTGCTTTATCATACCTCTTCTTAAAGCTATGTATGGATCCTGCCTCCACTACATCACTTCCAAGACCATTCCGCTTCCTGACAACTCAGTGACTGATGAAATACTTCCTAATTTCCCTGTGATTCATCTGAGTCTTCAACTTCCAACTGTGACCCCTTATTGCTGATTCCCATCTATGGAACATCCTGTCTCTGTCCACCTTGCCGATTCCTCTCAGTATTTTATAAGTCGTTATCATCTCCTCCCTATCTCTCCTGTCCTCCAGTGCCATCAGGTCGATCTCCAAAATCTTTCCTCGTAGGACATACCCCTTAGCTCCGGGACTAGTCTTGTTGCAAATCTTTACACTTTCTCTAGCTTCCTTACATGCTTGGCTAGGTGTGGGTTCAAAACTGGTGCTGCATACTTCAATATAGGCCTGACGTACAGGGTCCTGAACGAGTCCTTATTAAGAATTCGGATTGCTGTTCTTAGGTTTGCCAGGCTCCCATATGCTGCAGCAGTTATTTGGTTGTTGTGCGCCTCAGATGTGCCCGGTGTTACTCATCCCAAGTGGGTTTGTGTGTGTGTGTGTGTGTTTGTGTGTGTGTGTGGGGGTGTGTGTGTGTGTGTGTGTGTGTGTGTGTGTGTGTGTGTATGTGTGTGTGTGTATGTGTGTGTGTGTGAAAAATTCAGAGACGTGCTCTCTCCTCTTCCTCACCTCCTCCTCTGTTATGTCCTTTCCTTCTACTCTCCATCTTCCTCCCCTCTCCCACTTTTCCTCTCCTTTCCGCTCCACCCCCTCCCTTTCTTCGTCTATTCTCACCCATTTCCTTCTCTCCCCTCCTCCACCCCACAACCTCATCTTCCTCCTCCCCCACCCCTCTTCCTGTTCCTGTTGCTCATCCTCCTCTTAACTGCGGGATTCAAGAGTGGGGCTGAGGCTGGTCTCCCCATATGACAGCTTCGTTTATTTTCTAATTATCGTGTCTATTCAGGCTGATGTTGGTGGGTTTCCTGAGGTGGTCGGCTGTGTCGGCGGGGGTGGCAGGGAAGAGGAAGGGAAGGAGGGAGAGAAGGAGTCAGGGAAGGGTGGAGGAAGGGAGGGAGAAATATAAGAAAATGGTGATATATATGAACTTCAGAGGGAGTAAAGGGAGAGAGAGGGGGAGAAAGAGAGAAATAGAGGATTAGGGGTAGGTATACAAGGAGACAAGAAAGGGTTAAGGGTGATAGAAAAGAAGAAAATAAGAAAACTAGGGATGCAGAGACTGAGGGATGGCGATAGGATTGGAAAGGGGGTAGGAAGGAAGCGAAGGAGGGATGAGTGAAGAAAGCAGAATAAGAGGAAAGGCCACGGTGAACTAGAGAGTTACTGGTGATGAGTTAGATCTGGTGCTGGCCATGGTAGTACAAGTGAAAGGCTGCTTGTAGAAAACATTACAGACACTGATAACAAAGGCTCACTAGAATCTACTGCACGGTATTGTTTTTAGACTTAGTGTGGCCAGTTTACGATACTTGTGACTATATCAGCAGAGCAACTTTGTCCACAGTAGTCCTGCAACTCGTGCCTCAAAATTTCAAAAGTTGATTTAGAATATTTATTTGTTTTGCACTTCAAATAATTCTTTATTTGTGAAATTTGTTTAGCATAATTATGGACTATATACGATTTACTCGTATATAGTCCATAATTATGCAGATTGAAATAGTTCACTTATAACTCGCAATTAGGAGCGGAAACTTAAGATGACGTATTGATTCCTCCTAGTCTATTGTCAAGCCATAAATGAGGCTAGAAAAGAAGGGCCAGAAGCCACTACCAGAGGAAGTGTGAGACGAATGGAGTGGTGGTACTAATAAAACTAGTGAAAGCTAAACCTCCTGTTTAGATCCATTAGTGTATATAACAGCTAGGCGAGAAATTTCTTCTTGAGCACTTGCTGTAACAAGTGATTTATGGAAGAGATTAGTAGCAATGAGCGTCCTGGGAGAGGTTTGCAGGTATGTGATATTAAATGAACACTACAAAAATAACCCGCACATAGAAGAGAGGAGCTTACGACGACGTTTCGGTCCGACTTGGACCATTTAAAAAGTCACATTAACGAAAAGGAGAGAAGTATTAACAAAAGCGGTGTTAGGCTTGCCGACGCATGTGATACCAGATATACTAAGCAAATTTCCTAAATTTGCTTGTAACAGATAAGTGAACTGTAGATATAAATTCAAATGCTGCTTTTAACCCTTTTTTAGGTCTAGTTCCTAGACTTTTTGTGGATCCATATGCTCCTGCGCTACCATCCACACGATAGATATGGGGTGCACAATAACCTAGCCACTTCGGTGGCAAAATCTAAATCAAAATCTAATCTATATTTACTTTTCCACTACTTCTACAACTTCTGCGCTACTACTACTAAAAATAAATAATTCTTTCACTACTACTACACTCTCTTCTATTCTGCTACTAATACTGCTACTCTCTAATATTGCTACTTCTACGGCTCCTGTTTTTACTACTATTATTGCTAATTCTACGACGATCAGCACTACTACTAATACCACTGTTGCTGTCTGATCCACTACTTATACTGTTAATATTACGACCACAAACCACTACTTTTACTACTAGAACCACTACCACAATTGCTATTACTATGCCACAACTACAGTAACAACTACTATTACTACTATTACTCCCTTCTTCCCCAGCTCATTCCCATAATAACTTCTGGCCATCTCTCAATTTCTCACCTCAGTTGTGTACTGACAATTGTCCAGGAGGGACTAATATATGGCCAAATGGTTCTCTCCTAAGTACGGGCTTTTGCTGAATATTCACACTTGCTCTCTGTTGAGTAAGCGGAGAACAGATTACGTATTTTGAGTTTTTTCTTCAAAGGATTTATTCATATGTGCCTTATAGAGTAAATATTGTAATTGAAGTTTGTACTCGAGAGTTCTAGTTAAAAAAATCAGTTAAAGTATCAGACTCTGACGAAATTTGCCATATCTCAGGTGGCACAGATACAGGAATATCTTTATAGTGTGGAACAGACCTTATTGCTGAAGGAATATTTGGATATATTATGTGATCTTTAGTCTTCTTGTTAAATCCAGCTACTTTAGTCATACAAAAGTAGCTGTGGAAAATTAAATTTACTTGGATGAATCTCATTAGTTACATACCAGTAATTTTTTAAAAGTAACAAAGATAATTATTCTTTATCAAGGTTACAGGGACACCTAGGTCACAAAAATGTCCCCCTTCGATACCTACTGTCATATCTCCACAAGTCACTCTGGACCTATATTAATTTCAAATGAAATATACATTACCTGGAATTCTGGTAAACATTAATATAAATATGTGGACTCTATATTAAATTTAAAAAATGAATACATACATATCATTGAAGGAGAATTTATAATAATAAGACTCACCAATTTGTCTGGAGATTACTTGGTGTATCATACACAAAACCCCCTGCCTAAATATAAAGAAAATACTGGCCAGAATTCCAACATAAATAGACATGACTTAGCTGGGGTTCCTTGACTGTCCTGTCCACTCGCCTAATGCTCACTTTATGCAGGACTGCAAATCCAACAATTTTGGCTCCTATTTGCTCTCAATATAGGACCCAAAATTAACCTCCAAGCGACGAAATTTATGCACATTTCACAAGCGTGCCTTTTGCCAGTTCAAAACAATGGCGTCTCTCCCCCCAGCGACGCTCACCAATTTCGCTGGTTCTTCATTTATTTACAAATTAATTTTTATTACCTACAGTATATTACACTAATTTACATACAAAATACACTGTATTTTCGGAAAATATGCAGTATTTTCCACAGTAGCACTCATCATGGGGGTTCATCTGCTCCCGCCACACCATTGGTACTCCAAAAGGCATGCATTTACGTTTTGCAACTAACCACATTCTGAGTTTACTGATGCAACTCATGCAAACCTTTTTGTGGTGCAAATGGTTTGTCCTGGTCTCCAAGTTTGCAGCTTAAGTAAGCAAAGTAGCAGCACTTCAATAAAGGAGTAATGTTGCTTCGGGAATCTGAAGGGTGAATTGACCGCAGACATAAAATATGTCTGGTGAATTTATGCAGCCTCTAGACATATTAATAATCTGAAAATAAAGAAAAATAGATTTAACATTTAAGTCAATATAAGGTAAATATTTTAATTGGTAATATACCACTTTCTCATTTACTTATGTTATACGAAAAGAGAAAAGTAACGTTTCCGTATAACTTGACAACCTGATGTGATAGAGATGAATAAAAAACACAATGAATCACTATCTTCCATATATATACCGAATAAAGAATACCATAGAGTCAATAAAAAAATCATGCAGACCAGTGCTATGTATTACTTTTTTCTGACTTTAGACATATTTTAACATTTATTATGAGTTAAGTATGACGTGTGTAAGACTTTCAAAATTTTATTTTAATGTCTTCATGGGTTACCATTGTGTTATATTATTTGGCTTATGTCCTCATTCTCAACTAGTTAGCGCTGTATAGCCCTTGTGGTTTAGCGCTTCTTTTTGATAATAATAATAATAATAATAATAATAATAATAATAATGATAATAATAATAATAATAATAATAATAATAATAATAATAATAATAATAATCAACTAGTTAACCCTGATGAGTCACTCTCGGAGGCTGCTTGATTTGTTTTCTTTCTTTCTTTTCTTTTTCTTCACATTCCAACTTTCTCAGTTTATTGCCTCATAACTCGAGAATGACTTATTCATTCGCCTCTAAATTTTCAACACTTGTGTACCGTAGCATTGAACAAATTATTCTAACAGTTGACTTGTTTATGTGTCCTATGACCAAAATTATTGAACTCATTCCCTTTTTCCTGAGATGGTTCAGATAACATCCAAAATCCTAACTGGCAGAGCTTCAAAAATTCGTAAAAATGTCCCAATAAACTCGACTCCGGCGAACAAAGTAAATCACGTTAAATAATAAATTTACTTCTTCGGAGTAAATTCGATGTGTAATTACTAATGCATTTTAGGGTCAGGATTTTACCTGTTAAGTTTCGTTTAGATGAAAGGAAATTCATTGATATTATAAGAGAGTAGAAAACTTGGAATCGTATAAATTAAGGCCTGGTCACAGACCGGGCAGCGGGGGCGTTGACCCCCGAAACTCTCTCCAGGTATACTCCAGGTATGACCGGAGAATGACTCTTCTGATCGGATTCAAATTTCCACCACTGGTGTGGCTTCCCTAATACATGTCTCACGCTGCCACGGAATAAGAACATAAGAACTTTAGATAGAAGGAACACTGCAACAGGCCTACTGACCCATGCGGAGCATGGGTCAGTAGGCCCCGGATTAGCCCAATGACCCACCAGTCTGGTCACCTCCACTCAAGGAAGGAGCACGGCACCAGACCCAGCAGCATAAGCTAGTCAGGTCCAATTCACACCCACCCACACCCACTCATATATTTATGTAACCTATTTTTAAAACTACACAACGTTTTAGCCTGAATAACTGCACTCGGGAGTTTGTTCCACTCATCCACAACTCTATTACCAAACCAGTGCTTTCCTATATCCTTCCTGAATCTGAATTTTTACAACTTTAAAACCATTGCTGCGAGTCTTGTCTTGGCTGGAAATTTTCAGCACGCTATTTACATCCCCTTTATTTATTCCTGTTTTCCATTTATGCACCTCGATCATATCCCCCCTAATTCTACGCCTTTCGAGAGAGTGCAGATTCAGAGCCCTTAGTCTATCCTCACAGGGAAGATTTCTGATACATGGGATCATCTTTGTCATCCTCCTCTGTACGTTTTCCAGAGCATTTATATCCATTCTGTAATACGGTGACCAGGACTGAGCAGCATAGTGTATATGAGGCCTAACCAATGATATATAAAGTTGAAGAACAACCTGAGGACTTCTATTATTTATTCTTCTAGATATGAAGCCAAGAATTCTGTTAGCTTTATTGCGAACACTAATGCACTGTTGTCTTGGTTTTAGATTACTGCTAACTAGAACTCCTAAATCCTTTTCGCAATCAGTAGTATTAAGATCTACATTATTTAGTTTATATGTTGCATGGTTATTTTCCCGTCCAACATTTAGAACTTTGCATTTGTCTATATTAAACTGCATCTGCCACTTCTCCGACCATTGCATCAGTCTATTCAAATCATCCTGGAGTGCTCTAGTGTCCTCATTAAAATGAATTGGACGGCCTATTTGGTGTCATCAGCAAATTTGCTTATGTTGCTATTTATTCCCTCATCTATGTCGTTTATGTAAATTGTGAACAACAACGGGCCCAACACTGACCCCTGAGGAACACCGCTTGTGACGTTCTTCCATTCTGATTTCTCCCCCTTTATGCGAACTCTCTGCCTATTTGTCAGCCATGCCTCTACCCAGGAAAATTTTTTTCCTTTTATTCCGTGTGCCTTAAGTTTCCTCAGTAGTCTCTGATTTGGAACTCTATCGAAAGGCTTACTGAAGTCCATATACACAATATCATATTCATTACTATGATCTACCTCCTCAAACACCTTAGTGAAAAAAATTAGTAAAT
The DNA here is from genome assembly GCF_026875155.1 of Cherax quadricarinatus. Classification (NCBI taxonomy): domain Eukaryota; kingdom Metazoa; phylum Arthropoda; class Malacostraca; order Decapoda; family Parastacidae; genus Cherax; species Cherax quadricarinatus. The sequence continues at coordinate 85,430,326 of NC_069406.1, read as the reverse complement.
TCGTAAGACAGAAACGCCCCTTTGTAAAACCGTGTTGAGATTCATTAATCAATCTGTGTTTATCAAGATGGCTACGAATTGCTTCGTCAGTTACTGATTCCATAAATTTTCCCACTATAGAGGTAAGGCTTATTGGTCCATAGTTCGAAGCCAAGGACCTGTCACTTGCCTTGTAAATAGGTATTACATTTGCCATTTTCCACTTAACAGGCACTATGCCAGTTTGTAGAGATATGTTAAAAATATTAGCCAAAGGTATGCTAAGTTCCTCTTTACATTCCTTTAACACCCTTGCAAACAGTTCATCAGGACCTGGGGAAAAGGGAATATAAATCACAATTTGCCAGTTTCAGTAAGTAACTAGTGATGATAACCCTTCATTTTAGCGCCAGTAAGTGCAAATAAGAAACTTCAGTGAAACAGTTAAAAAACTTGGAAATTCCATTTTTTTCTAATCAGAAATAAATCACAGTGTTTGGCTTTATTTGGTTATCTTAGGTTAAATAAATCACGGTGTTTGGCTTTATTTGTTATCTTAGGTTAAACTTGTCTTTTATGTGCCAATAACTTGTGTGTGACCGCCAAACTATTGCTAAAAAATTGATATGTACATTAAATTTCATAAAACTTGCCCATTACTTAAAGGTGGTCAGTCTTACGTGGAGAAAATATAGCACTGATTTTGTCTTGCATAGGTCCCAATTTAAAAACAAAAAAATGGAAACATTAAAATTTTGCTTTCCATGTGATAATTTCTGAGTGTCTCATCTGACTGATTATCTTAAACCCTTTCCACCTAATAACTTAATAAGATAAGTTGTGAAAGCCTTCAGATTTAATGTGCTATGAAATTTCTTTATTTACTATTTGTATTGACGAAATTTGGATATTAAATTTCATTATGATGACGAAAACGTCTCTTAATAATTGCATCATCAACTTCTTCCGCACTGCATAGCACAATTTCAGTCTCGTGTATTGAGTTACAATGGACTGGGGTTATGCAATACTGGGATACCTTTTTTGGATCCCGCATCGACAGAAATAAGTCTAGTTGTTTTGCAGCTACGCTGAGTTTTATTTTTTTTACTCAGAGTTTAAGAAGGTTATGATAACGGTTCCCAGCTTTATTTGCTAGATAAAATCTCTTACCTACATCAGCTCATTTGAAAGCCTTTTTGTTGTTATGAATAATACAAGTAGGGAGCCATCTGTGGGCCAGCAATTTCATTTGATCAACTGACTTTATTTCGTTGATATCGTTTAATTGTACGAACTTGTTCCAGACTCGAGTTATCCTGGGAATAAATGATCTCAGTTGTATTGAAGTTGCTGCTTGTTGTCCGTCTTGTGGTGTAGAAGCTCACTTCTTGCTGTCCTCAGAGTGGAGCCAAGTGTGGTACTTGAGCAATGTTGGCCTTGTACATGACAGTGAAGCCTCCCACATCTCTCCGTTGTTGAAGGCTCTGCTGAAATGACAGATCTATCCAGGCTGGGTTCAGGCCATGAGTCGTTTTGCTCCATTCTCTACTCTGTGAAGCAGTCGCAGATGAGAAGGGGGACAGGCAACTCAGGGAAGTGGAGCATACTCAAGGTGTGAGCGTACTTGTCCCTCGTACAGAATCTTGCAACCTCTACTGTCAAGCAGATACGCTGAAGTGCTGTAAGCTTTCTGACTGCTTTGTTTGCAAGATTTACAGCGTGGTTCTTCATGGTCAGTGTTGAGTCAAATTTCAATCCGAGGATATCAACTTCGTACCCGGGTACCAACACTTTCCCATTCATATTTACCACTGCTCCGGCATTACTGTCTTAGTGCCTAGAGACCATCATTTGTGTTTTCTCAGGAGCAAATGTTACCTGCCATCGGTTTCCCCAGGCTGATATAGCTCTTAGCTTGAGAAAATGTCAGAGTAGAGTTGTCTGCATATGCATGGGATTCTGGGATGAGATGACGGAGGTCATTGAAGAAGACATTCCATAACAATGGCCCAAGCACGCTTCCTTGTGGAACACTTGCCCCAGTAGGATATCGAGAACTACACTAAGAGATCCACCTTGACGGTAATCACTAAGGAGACACAGTATAGAGCCTGCAATTCCCAGTGTTTGCAGTTCTGCCAAGAGTCTCTGGTGCCATACTCGGTCGAAAGCACCGACAATGTTCAGTGCTACTACACAGCTGACCTTGGAGTCATCCAGCGACTGATTCCACTTACTGGAGAGGTTTAACAACAGATCAGCAGCAGAATAACCTTTCCTGAAGCCATGTTGACGGTCTCAAAGTAGTGAGTGGTAGTCAAAAAACTCGTCATTTATCGTGAGATTGTCTCAAGGACTTTGCCAGTGACTGACAAGAGTTACACTGGTTGCTGATCTGTAGTTGCTGGCTTCTGTTCTGCTTTGTTTTTGCCATTGTTCCTGGTTTTATCCTTTTTTATATAGTGCCCCTATCCATATTCAGAGACCTCCTCGTATGTCATATAGAAGCCAAAGAATGTTTCAAAAAGTGACAAAAACATTAATAAAAAACCACACGCGGCTGTCATTATTCATCAATCTCCACTGAGAAGATCCCAGCGAAATCGCTACCAAAACCGTCACAGTAAGAGGATTGACCCTGGCAATCCCGCTGAACTCCGACAAATACTCTTGGGAAATTTTTATGAAGGCTGCCTTCTTCCTTAAGGTCGATTGAAAACTATCACATGGTGGTCTGTATCGACGTTTAAAGTTTCCAATTTCTATTCAGCTTTTCGGATGAGATGCTCACACTGAGTCGAGACCCACCAAGATTAATTAGATAAAACAAAATATATTTTCAATCTTTAATGCTAATGTTTCCGTTATTTTTATCATGCATATAAGTGAAGATTATTTTTTGTTGTCATTATCGGCAATGCATTGTTAAAGTATTGTATCATGACATTTATGGTATACAGTGCATGTTTTAGGTTCTATATCTTAACAATGATGGCATACAGTACATTAAGGTACTGAATCATAACATTAATGGTACATAGTGTATTATTAAGCTAGTGTATCTTAACACTGATGGTATACAGTACATTATTAAGGTACTGTATCATAACATTAATGGTATACAATACATTGTTAAAGTATGTATCTTACATGAAAGGTATGCAGTACATTATTAAGTATGTATCATGGTACCCTTAATTGGCTTACTTAAACGAATTGTTAATTACTGTATTATCATTAATGTATCATAATTATTAAAATGTAATGTATATTAAGGTGCGAGCATGTATATTTGAATTATTTTATTTAAACGTACAATTTGTTCAGTACGTTTTACATCTAATCCGTACCCACCTTGACTTTTTGTTTGACGCTTATATGGTTGAAGATCATCTCTTGCAATGTCCAGCAATGTCTGCTATTCTCGTGCACCATTTGCCTGTACATTTTCATGACTTAAATCTTGGTGAAACCTTTCACATGTTGTCACTAACGCCCATAGTTAGCTGAAAAAGTCGAATGTGATCCACAAAGTTGAATTTTAGTGCCATTTACATACCATGTTCTATTAGGCTTGATGAGCTGCTAGGAGATTCCACTGTTGAAGACGAGAGCCTAGTAGCTCTGCCTTATTTTTGGTTAGTTGCAGATCCCTGACAAGGTCATGGAGTTTCCTTTTTGTTATGAGATGTGGCCTTGAGGAGTGTACTTCATCAAAGTTTCGGTCAATCTGTAATCCACACTGTCATCCTTCTCTTCATCCTCCTCACCACTTTCTTCATCTGACTCGAAGGATACCGAAGTTGGTGCATCAGGGACAGGTAGACTTTCTCCATGTGGAACTGGGCGAATAGTTGATGGAATGTTTGGATATTCAATGGACTCCTTTTTTTTTCCTTTGACAAGCCATTTTGTACTGGAGGTACCATGCAGAAATAACAGTTGTCGGTATGGTCTGTTGGCTCCCGCCATGTCATTGGCACAGCATAAGGCATTCCTTTCCTCTTTCTGTTCAACCATTGGCGAATTGTTGCAGCATATGTGTGGAGCCCAGTTCTTATCCTGGTCACCAATCTTGCATCCAAAATATAGGTGATATGCCTTTCTAACCATAGCAGTTATACAACGCTTCTGTGATAAAAAGATCACCTTACCACAAATGTAGCAGAAGTTGTCTGCACTATGCACACAAGTACGAGGCATCTGAAAGAAAACAATTAGAAGATAAACAGAAAATTTATTCATTAATTTATTATTACAATACAGAACATGACAGCTAAGCAGAAGTATTTATATCATTCAATATAATATTCCTCACATGGATATCAGTAGCTTGCTCAGTGAATATTTATTATAAGTTTAAAAAGTATTTGGCTAAGAAAAATCACCTTTCTTTCACCTCAGAATATAAACTTGCACATCACAACCACCTTCTATGACTGCTGGAACACTAATGAAGGTCAGTGAGACTGTGTGTGATAAGAAACACTGCCGCCAGCCTGTTGGAACCAGTTGTGACACGTGGGTGTATATGGAAAAGTAGAACTAACAAGTTTAACCAAGACATTGCAATCTTGGTATCTTTATTGAGAAACGTTGCACACGTGGCTAATCGTCCACACGTAGGAGACTTGAAGAACGGGGGAGTTGAGGTATCAGTCTCTAACCTGACGTGTGTTCATCCATCAAATTGTGGAGAACAATCGACTCAAGTTGAGATGATTACTATTCTCTCTGTTCTTCAAGTTTCACTGTGGATGATAACCCGTGTGCGAAGTTCCTCAAAAGATACCCAGAGTTGCCATGTGTCTAATATCAATGTCGGTTCTATGACATTCTTACAAAGTTACAAGATATTCATTTCAGTGACTAAATAATGGAATTGTACATGGTCTGAGCATTTGGGAGTTGCCAGTGTATCATACAAATTATGGAATCTTATGACCAGTATGAATACACTTGTTAACTTGGTTTCATTATCATCGAACGTTTCGCTGTGCAGTAAGCTTCTTCAGTCGAATGGAGTACTTTTATAACGAAGACAGTGGATGAATTGTAAACAAATTATGGCTGGTATGCAACTCTGCAGTCACATCTAGTGTCAGTAAGTCTCCATCCTCAAGCCTTGTGACCGAACGCCTTCAATCAGGGCTAAGGGACTGAACACTGCAAAATTACTTCTCCAATACTTCTACTGTCTGCAGTGGAAAAGTTGTCTCTGCATTTGACTGAATTATTATTATTATTATTATTATTATTATTATTATTATTATTATTATTATGGGGGAGCGCTAAACCTGTAGGATTATACAGTTTCTCTTGGAAGAGGGAAAGGCTGGGACTCAGAAAGCATTCAGGTTTAATTCAGGGAATTGGTGTATTCAAATGATGATGTCTGCTGCCCGGGGGGAACTTTTTTTGTCACTAAAGATGCGTTTGTGTTTCACTTGTATCTTAAGTACGGTGCCTTCACATTGACGGGTTGTACCTCTCTCCAGGGTCACTGAAATTTTTACGCATGCCCATTTCTGACAAAAAGCCATTGAATGAAAGATAGCGAGAGTGTTTCCCCCTTTTTATGGTCGCTATACACGGCGATCGATGTAGTAAAGACACTCATATTAACAATAACTAAATGTCCGGAATACTTAAATCATAACGATGTTTCTTTAATGTATTATATGGAGATTAAGCAGCTGTTTCCCCCCAACTTAACACCCCCTGAAGCTGTACCAAGAACTATCAGAGATGGAAGAAACTGAACTGAAACTAAAATGGAATCAACAGAGATGGAGCCAAAAGATTAAATTAACATAGATGGAGGAAACAGAAATAAACAAAGGACGAAACTAAAAGATGGTTAAAAAAAAGATGTGAAACAGAGATGGAATGCAAGGAAATGACACTATTAGATGACACTAACAGAGATGGATCAAAGATGGAATATAATTGGAGCTATCAGAGGAAACTAACAGAAATCGTAGTAACGGAGATAGCATTAACAGAGATGAAGGGAACTAACAAATATAATAAATGGAACTAAATGAGATGGAACGAGCTGAAATAGAAGTAACAGAAATTTTATAAATATAGATTGAACTAACAGAGATGAAATGAGGAGTAATGTAATTAATTAAAAGAGATGGAACCAACAGAGATGGAACTAACAGTGGAACGGGCAGAAATGAAACTAACGAAGATGTATCAAAAAAATGGAACTAACAGAAGGAACTGACAGATGGAACAAACAGATGAAAGTAACGGAGATGGGGCTAATAGAGATGGAACAAAGATGGCTCTAGCAAACAAATGGTACTAAAATATGGAACTAACAACGATGAAAGTAGCAGATGGAACTAACAGAAGGCGCTAACAAACATGGAACTACCAGATGGAACAAGCAGGTGTAGATCTAACAGTGATGGATCTAACACAGACAGAACTAAGAGATAAAAAGGAGAGAGACGATAACTACTAGAGATGGAACTAAGTAGTGGAACTCTCAGAGATGGAACTAAGTAGTGGAACTCTCAGAGATGGAACTAAGTAGTGGAACTCTCAGAGATGGAACTAAGTAGTGGAACTCTCAGAGATGGAACTAAGTAGTGGAACTCTCAGAGATGGAACTAAGTAGTGGAACTCTCAGAGATGGAACTAAGTAGTGGAACTCTCAGAGATGGAACTAAGTAGTGGAACTCTCAGAGATGGAACTAAGTAGTGGAAATCTCAGAGACACAACATAATGGGTTGGAACTAATGGATACAGAGCTACAACACTTGAAACCATAGAGATGGAACAAAAAACACAATGGCACCAAAGGTAACAATTATCAGAGCAGTAAATCAAAGATAAAAATAATGGAGGTGCAACTAAAAGAGAAGGAAGTATATATGAAAAAAATAATGAAGAATGTACCCAGATGATTGCCCAGTTTTTTTAAGTAACTGTAGCTGGTCTGATTACTATTATAACAACTAAGATGGTCTGAGAATACCAACTAGATGTTGATTTAAGCACAATAGTAAGACTGAAAACTTTTGTAGCTTAATGTTTGTTTTAGAGGGAAAACGCTATCTGAATAAAATTTTCAATTATATCTTTTGTGTTTATCATCCTGAAGTCGTATTACATCGTCTTTGACGTAGGGAAAGTCTTAATAGGAATGAAACACGAGACGAGAGAGATCCTGCGAGTTTGAGGGAGTAACATGAGACGAGCAGACGCCAGGCTGTCTTTCTGAGCATTTTGACAGAAGCAGATTAGACCCTTATTAACTAACAGCTTTGTTTTCATATACAAACGAAACTTAATAAAGAATCCATATTCTTTCTGTGTCTCATTTGTCCATGTTTTACCTAGGCAAGTCTGTTACTCTTACATGTGTGGGGTGTGGCAACCGTGTATTTGTATTTACACAAGATTATCACAGCGTGGACTATTTTACTTGATCTAGGGCACAGATGGCATCAGAAATATATGCAAGCATGATACATAATCATAATGATTTTAATAATGATGATTAAGAAAATGACACATTAGATTTTGTCATCGAAGTGGCTAGTTTATTGTGAACCCCATATCCATCCAGTGGACGATAGCGCAATAGGATATGGATATATGAAAGGCCTAGGAATTAGGCCTCAAAAGGGTTGGCAGGAGTACATCTGGATTGATATCTACAGTTATATTAAGCAAATTTAGATATAAGCAAATTTCCTAAATTTACTTAATGCATCCGGTATCTTATTAATGAAAATGAGATGTCTTGACATGTCATATAGTTTATTATACTGTATCTACATTCCTCAATAAGTGGATAATTAACCAAAGGGTTCAAGATAGTGACCACAGGGCTGGCCACATACTTTGCATTTGGTTTGATCATTGCGTCTGCCAGACTGCCAGAAGTACTTGTAATCAAGCCTAAGCCTGGCCACTACAACATCAGTCAGTTTGTTCACATTGCAAGTTGCTCCATAAAGGTACTTGTCTACGAACACGTAATTGTGGGTTATAGATCTACTCAGGATTCTAATTGTATTCTTTGAGTATTCAGCTTCATTAATTACTTCTCTATTATTCCTGATGCTAGTCAGATACACCGAAGTTATATTCTACATTAATCCAGTGTGTGATGGAATCTATAACAATTTTACATCAATTCCCTTTTCCCGGATTTGAGTATCTATACTTGGATTCTCCAATGAACATGTTGTTAAGAGCCATTATGCGAGTCAAGTGCCTTCATTGACGACAATCAGTATTGATAGTCAAGCTTAGTGTCAAAAGCTAAGTTTAGAGCCAATGCGATGGTAAACAGTTCAGTTTGCAGTGTAAATGCCCAGTTAATTCTTATGCCTAACTGAAAGTTGCTATAGTTCTTAACTGGGGAGGTGGCAACAAGACCAGATTCAGCCCTGCCAGTAGACTCCTGCTTAGCTTCATCAGTATATAACCTGTGATAAATTATTACTACCAGTTAGGCGAGAAATTTCTTGAGCAGTTGCTTTTACAAATGATTTAATGGATCGATTACTAGTAATGAGCTTCTTGGGAGGGGCTTGCGGGTATGTTATATTAAATGAACACATTTTCCATGGAGGGGTGAAATGCTCTTGTGTACAGTGATACACTTAGTACAAGTTATAAAATTTATTTCATATTGTCCACAACCCATTTAGATCTGTCCATTTACTTTAGACATTTAGTGAGATTCATAGTGGCTGTCTGGTTCATTTCTTAACATTCTAATACTAAGTACAGCGTTAATCTTAATCTTGTCACGGATCTTAGAGACAACCTGTCCCATATGTATCAAGCTTGGTAGATATGGGACAGCCAAGAAAATTCTGAGGGCTTCATTTTGCATTAATTCCAAAGGGTCTGAGAGAACTTTCCCTAGATAATATCAACTTGGGAGCAGCATAATCAATTAAGGACCTCATTAGCTATGTATATCTTTCTCACTATTCTCACATTAGCGCCATAGTTGGGGTTGTAGCCAGCAACAGCTTTGAGAGACTTTAGCCTATCTTTGCATTTTAGTTGTGATATCGTGGATTTATTGAGGGTAACGTATTGAACGTACTTAACGTACCTAATGTTTTCACTTTACAAATAGATGGGTGGGGTCTGAAGATACAACTGCCCTTTCAGACCCAAAAAGAGTATTTGAAGGCACCATTCCTCATGAAGAGAAAATAGAATAAATAACAAGAAAATGAAGAATTTTATTGATAATAAGCAAAAATATATCTGTAAAAAATTCAAAACAAGTATAATATGTTTCTAAATGAAGCAAATAATGAAAAATATAATCTATAAATTTCGTGAAACATAGGTAACAAGAATAACATAGATGGTATTCCGATATGACAGTGGTTGTGGTAAGTAGCTTTTAAGATTTGAGGATTGAATGAGAAGCCGGTGTGAGACGAGGTAGTCACTGGTGGATGAGACTGGTATAAACTTCAGCCCGAGGTTAAGTACAGATGCCAGTAGTTTTTTAACATATAATTGGCTGGTAGCGTAATCAGTGGAAGTTTTTTGGAGGGCGGTGAAGATCACAGATAATTACTTACAAAGGGGAAGTGACATGCTGCTATAGTGAGGAACTGTAGCAAGACAAGTCAGTTAGTAAAAGGACTATAGAAAGGTACTTAGCTTAATTGACGGCTCAACGTCTCTGCAGCCGCCCCCGGAGTCGTTGTCTTGAGGAGCTGTGATGCTGTGGGAAATTCAACTAATGAGTATATATTTGCCCCAAAGGAGCGTATGTATCAGCATTTCATTTAACAATGCTGAGTTGGTATTCACTTACTTGTCTGGGCTCAAAAGCCCATGCCTCACTACCGTCTATAGGACGGCTTCAATCTCGTTGAAAAGTATAAATTAATCAACGAATCTCAGCATGGTTTTACAAAGGGGCGTTCCTGCCTTACGAATTTATTAACTTTTTTCACTATGGTATCTGAGGAGGTAGATCATGGTAATGAATATGATATTGTGTATATGGACTTCACTAAGGCTTTTGACAGTCCCACATCAGAGACTATTGAGGAAAATTAAGGCACATGGAATTGGAGAAATTTTTTTCTGGATAGAGGCATGGTTGACAAATAGGCAGCAGAGAGTTTGCATAAAGGGGGAGAAATCAGAGTGGGGAAGCGTCACGAGCGGTGTTCGACAAGGTCAGTGTTGGGCCCCCTGTTATTCACAATCTACATAAACGACGTTGATGAGGGCATAAAGAACGACATAAGCAAGTTTGCCGATGACACCAAAATAGGCCGTCGAATTCATTCTGATGAGGACATTAGAGCACTCACCGAAGATTTGAATAGACTGATGCAGTGGTCGGAGAAGTGGCAGATGCAGTTTAATATAGACAAATGCAAAGCTTTAAATGTTGGACAGGAAAATAACCATGTCACATACAAACTAAATAATGAAGATCTTAATATTACGGATTGCAAAAAAGATTTAGGAGTTCTGGTTAGTAGTAATCTGAAACCAAGACAACAGTGCATAAGTGTTCGCAATAAAGCTAACAGAATCCTTGGCTTCATATCAAGAAGCATAAATAATAGGAATGTTCAGGTTGTTCTTCAACTCTATATATCCTTGGCTAGGCCTCATTTAGATTATGCTGCACAGTTTTGGTCACCGTATTACAGAATGGATATAAATGCTCTGGAAAACACAAAGGAGGATGACAAAGTTGGTCCCATGTATCAGAAATCTTCCCTACGAGGATAGACTGAGTGCCCTGAATCTGCACTCTCTAGAAAGGCGTAGAATTAGGGGGGATATGATTGAGGTGTATAAATGGAAGCATGAATAAATAAAGGGGATGTAAATAACGTGCTGAAAATATCTAGCCTAGACAGACTCGCAGCAATGGTTTTAAGTGGAAAAATTCTGATTCAGGAAGGATATAGGAAAGCACTGGTTTGGCAGTAGAGTTGTGGATGAGTGGAACAAACTCTCGAGTACAGTTATAGAGGCTAGAACGTTGTACAGTTTTAAAAATAGGTTAGGTAAATACATGAGTGGGTGTGAGTTGGACCTGATTAGCTTGTGCTACTAGGTCAGTTGCCGTGTTCCTTCCTTAAGTGAATGTGACCTGACCTGACCTGACTAGGTTGGGGCATTGGCTTAAGCAGGTAGGAGACTTGGACCTGCCTCGTATGGGTCAGTGGGCCTGCTGCAGTGTTCCTTCTTTCTTATGTTCTTATGTCACAAGAAACTGCAGTTTCCCTGTTTAACAAGTGAGATTGAAACCTACCTTGCCCTTTGTAACGTGAGCTTATACGACAGGTATAGGTGACTTGATAGAAACAGAAGTGTCCCTTGAGGAATGCCACACTTTCCTCCACTCAGTCGGGAAACTTGCAACACTCGCACTGTTACACTACACTGTTCTTGAAGATTTGTCCTTTCGTAGCAATGTCACAACAGGAAGATAAGTTCGCTTTACTATAATAGTTCTACCACGAATTGTAGAGATTGTCACTCAGAAACAAAAACACGTGGGTCACTAGTGTTATTTGTTATCCCGGCATCATGCATGTTTCCCCTTCCAGTTCTTAAAGCAATCTGCCCTCTGTAGTGGGCTTCGCTTTAAGCTGCACTCAGCATTATTTCCCTTCCTTGCTAAACACTTCAACAGTAGTTAATACAAGACTGTCGATTTCTTGTTGTCTGGGCATAGTTCATTATTATCCCACATTGAGAACAAATTGATGGAGGATTTTCCTTAATTTTTCCTGCTAAGGTAGAGTCTTTTTACTCATTTTTCTGTCAATCGTATTTCACGAACACTACACCGCAGAGGTGGCGTGACTTATGACGACACTAGGGTACAAACATGTGTTAAAAATTAAACTGTTGATCTGGAAGCAAGAGAGTCTATCATCCCCTCTGGAGGGCTGAGTCCCTCAAGGGGCTGAAGGGGGCTGAGAGGGCTGAAATCCCCTTTCTGAAGAAATTTTCTCCACGGCTATGTTCAGTTAAAGATGAGGTATAGTTCATGATCTGTTACATAGATCAAGCTGCTCGTCTTCACTCGCCAGTGTCGAGTAACAGTGTGACCAAGGCTTAAATAAAGAGCCTAACAAGAAGCTACAGACCAGGACCAGTAGTTACTTAAGATAAGCAGAGGGCCTTGAAAAGAAATAGTGAGTACTATGATTACGTTAAAAAAAAACAAAGTCTGGTTAAATTAAAAAAAAAAAAAAAATTAATATAGCAATAAAACAAAAGTGGAACTGAATACTTGCAGACTTGATGGGATCAAAAGCCAAGTAACGTCAATTTGTCACTAGGCTTCCATGTCAACTCCCACCGGGTGGAGAGAGGGGGGGGGGGGAGGGGTGTAAGTAACGGTGCGCACGTCTTGCCGAACAAACATTTAACCAGTTATACAACGACCACTCATTATCCTTCCACTCTTATCTAACGACCTTTTCCCTCACATGGGGGATGTTGTTTGTTTGTGAATATCTTTGTTTTAGATGAAGATATGCTTATTAATACGAGCTATTTAGGGGAAAACGTTCCTCACAAATTGTTTGCAACAGATTTCTCGATTTAGGTTATGTTAGGATAGGTTAGGTTACGTTACGTTATGTTAGGTAAGGTTATGTTAGGTTAGGTTAGGTTAGGTTAAATTAAGTTCCACTGCCCTCTATCAATAAAAGTTAACCACTTTTAACATAACTCGAAGAAAATATTTGAAATTTGAAATATAGAATGTAAAATGTTTTTATCGTGAGAATAGAAAATAAGGAACCAACCAGCTCATTTGGTAAGTTACGTGACATAAACACTGATTAAGAGTGGAGTATCAGTCAGCCATCTGAGTTTCAGATGGCTGATTGATGGTGATGAAGATGGTCATCATGAAGTGTAATGATGATGGCGACGATGATAATAATAATGATGGTGATGATAAGGACGTTTATGACGATGGGCATGATGATGATAATGATATCCATGATAATGATGGTGTTGTTTATGATATTAATGGTTCATGATGATGATGGTAATCATAATAATAATGATGATGCCCATGCTAATAATCATGATCATGATGGCAGTGATGACGCTCATTATAATAATCATGATCACGATGAAATGTAACGGTGATAACAATGGTAGTGATGATAATGGCGTTCATGATGATGGTAATGATATTCATGATGATGGTGATGATGCACATTATGATAATATAATGATGCTGATAAAGATGGCAGTAATGATTGTGGTGACAATTATCATGATGGTGAAAATGATGCTAATGATGATGAAGGTTATACTGATGATGATGGTGGTGATCATGATGAATATCAAAATCACCATGATCATGACGATAATGATGACAATGACGACGATAATGACAGTGACGATTATTGTGATCGTATAATCCATTCAGGTTTAGCGCTTCCTCACGGTAATAATAATAAAATAATAATAAATAATAATAATACTATAATAATAAAATATAAATAATAATAATAATAATAATAATAATAATAATAATAATAATAATTCTAGGTAGTAGGTTGGTAGACAGCAACCACCCAGGGAGGTACTACCGTCCTGCCAAGTGAGTGTACAAAGAAATCCTGTAATTGTTTTACATGATGGTAGGATTGCTGGTGTCTTTTGTCTGTCTCATACACATGCAAGATTTCAGGTAGGTCTTGCTACTTCTACTTACACTTAGGTCACACTACACATACATGTTTTCTTCTATTTTCTTTCTAATTCTCCATGGGAAAGTGGAACAGAATTCTTCCTCCGTAAGCCATGCGTGTCGTAAGAAGCAACTAAAATGCTGGGAGCAAGGGGCTAGTAACCCCTTTTCCCGTATAAATTACTAAATTTAAAAAGAGAAACTTTCGTTTTTCTTTTTGAGCCACCCTGCCTCGGTGGGATACGGCTGGTTTGTTGAAAAAATAATAATAATAATAATAATAATAATAATAATAATAATAATAATAATAATAATAATAATAATAATGAGAAGAAGAAGAAGAAGAAGAAGAAGAAGAATCTGACAACTAGTCAGTCTGACTCAGTCTTGTAAGGGGGTTGTATACCAGACATTACCTACCACAAGTAATACTGAGTCAGTCTTGCTTCCTGTGTATTGTTTGTATCAACGGTATGGAAGTTTATTTGATAAACTTTAATAATGAAAAAGATAAAAATTAATTAAAAAGAAAGGTCTAGGAAATATGTGTATTCAGTGGAGGTAAATAGTATAAAATAATGACACGTTGGAAAAATAAGCACATATGTAGTAAAATCCGATCCTTTATTGACTGCGTTGTTCACTCCCTTCAAGGAAGGTTCCTTGATGTTGGTGAGGGGCTCTTGATTTAGGGAATTGGAACTGTGCTCCAGTTCCCCGAATTAAGCCTGAATGCCTTCCACATCCCCCCCCCAGGCGCTGTATAATCCTCCGGGTTTAGCGCTTCCCCCTTGATTATAATAATAATATTGACTGCGTTTCGGCCACACAGTAGCCTTTTTTTAGTCATAAACATATATGTTTGTTACTTGAAAAAGTTCACTGTGTGGGCGAAACGTTGTCGATAAAGATTGTTATAATGCATCTGTGTTTATTTTTTTCATGTGCTTTCAAAATAGTGAATGTCATTATGGCTATAGTACAAAGGCTGGCAACGTGGGGTGCACGCATCCCCAGAGGTGCACGCTCCCCCACGCGTTGCCAGCCTGGGGTAACCCCCCCAGGGGTTCACGCTCCCCCAGGAGTTGCCGGTCTGGGAAGCACCCCCAGGGGTTGCCAACCAGGGGTGCACGCACCCCCTGGGGGTTGCCAGTCTGGGATGCACCCCCAAGGGTTACCAACCTGGGGAGCACACATCCTCTGGGGTGGACGCTCCCCCAGGGGTTGCCAACCTGGGGTGCCCTCACCCCCAGGGGTGCGAGATGGTATTTCAGGGGGTGCGACAAAAAGTCATAATGAAAAACAATTCCGTTATTTTACCAAAGAACTTTTCTAATTGCTCATTTTGCATTTTTTGAGATCAATTTGTCCACCCACGGTACTGTATTTGACTCAATTTTTGATTCAAAAATTAGAAATTTGACTTCTTTATATTCAAATGTGATATTACTTTTGTAGGGGTGTAACATTAATCAAATCATTCCCAGGGATAACACACTGAATTATTTAATGAATAAGACTGTGTCTAAACACTGTACACTATAAATTGTACCACCTGGCATATTGCTGTATACTAGTACCGTCCAGCACATGATATACAAATGAACGAAGCACAGCTTGCTGAAACAAGAGGTCAAGCCAGATGGCGAGGCACCAGTAGCTAGCAGTACACAGCAGCCGTCAGTAACACACAACAACTGGCAAGGACACAGACATGCAAACTCGACCTAACTGGGCATTGAACCTTGCCTTCAATATAAGTAAAAAAAAATCCCAGATCACTTAAGCTAGGTGCAGTAACATCCAATTCTGGACCACGACTGTGTAGATATTAAAAACTGACAAATTAGATCAAGAGATCGACTCTAGGCCTTAGGCTTAAAAAAAAAACAGTGTGTCCCGACACAACCAAAAAAATGTCAAATATTCACAATTTTACATAAAACCCTGAAAATGTAGTTGTACGGAGAACAAGATGTATATTATGCCTCACTAACGAGAATATTACTAGAATGTGTTACAATGAACACGATGGCAGGGAGAGGAAGAACAGGGACAGGAGCGTTCTGTCTTCACGACAAAGATAGATAGATAGATAGATAGATAGAGATATATATATATATATATATATATATATATATATATATATATATATATATATATATAAGAGAGAGAGAGAGAGAGAGAGAGAGAGAGAGAGAATGTGGTGCTGGCAGGATGCTGGGGGAGGAGGGGGGAGGTTCCTTACCAGCAGCTTGACAAAACTCCCAGCATGCATCAGAACTAACTAATTACCATTAACACAAAACAGAGCAGATGACAGCCAATTAAATTCAGTTTGTGCGAGCATGGAAACTGTGAAGATTCAAAATGCATCAGACGTACTCTTATTACTATATATAAATGAGACAATATTGAGATTATAAAATAATGTATTTTTAGTCAGAATATTTTAATTTTAGTGGTCAGCAGGAAATTATTCGGATTTTTAAAAATTATCATCAGTTTTGATTAAAAAAGAGATAATCTTCATATTTTAGCTAAAAATTGAAGTAATATTTTCGTTTTAACTGTTAACTAAAATAAATGTAAGATAATATTAACAGTATCTATTAAAGGTGTAAATATTTATAATGCCTTGCTTGTATTATCCGTTCATGACAACATCACAGGTGTGACTGAGGAGGCACTTAATATCCCTATATCCTTGTATCAGCATATCCCAGGCGCACAGGAACACGTGTCAATAGAAGAGTGTTTGTTCAATGAAGATGGATAACTGTTGAATTATCTATGAAATATCCTGTGCGCTGTTACTCTCTGCAATTTGCGGTACAGGGTGACGTACTTCTTGGTGGACACGGTCCTTACTGACATTACACAGGGGTTCATGGCAGTGGTGAAGGTTGCAATTGTAGCAGCAAGCAAACCATGGTGACCAAAAGACTGAAGTCTGACGTCACTTACTGAAGTACACAGGCTTGTATACTGAGGTGGTGGAGCCTCTAGTTCATGTACTTTTTAATTAAACAAAAATTGGGCATATCAGCATTGTGTTGCTACCCTATCTTATATTATGGTTACACAGTGAGAACTCAGGGAGCTTCCTCTGTCACATTGACATTCAGAATGGGGTCATACAAGGTGGTGAAACCTGTTTGCCTGAGCTGGGAGGCTTCAGTAAGGCAATGAAGATATCGTCAAGTATTCCAGAAACGGTTCATCAGATATGAGACCTTCAAAGGTTTTGTTCCAGTACAACTGGAGTTACTATCCCTTGGGAATTGCCATCTCTTATGATAGCATATCAAATATAAAGACAGTGGTAAAAATTACAGTAAACAAATTACAACATGAAGTACAAATGAGTATTTCAAATAAGAAGCATTAAAGTTGTACAAGTTTGTAGTATAACAATGTATAATATAATCGAATCAGATCGAGTGAAATCAATGATTTGTAGTGCAGAAACAGGTCACATGGTCATTAGATGAGTTACTGTGCATTCAAGAGAATGGTAATGTAATTAAAAAAAAAAATACATAGTTTGATAGGGTCACAGGTTATACATTTATGAGACACAGTTATTCAGTATTTATTTAGTTGTGGGTGACTAAGTGGTTTTTAAGAAGAGTCTTGAACTGATAAACAGACAGTATTTCTTTTATATTCACAGGTAATGAATTCCAGATTCTTGGGCCTTTTATAACTAGGTGAGTACAAATAGGAAGCGCGTCTGTCTGGCGCTCAGCAGACGGAGGATCAAGCCTCCACGTCATGCGCTGAATGATCCCCATGGATTTAGCGCTTAACATAAATTAATAAAAAAAAAATTGGGCCTTTTATGTGAATTGAGTTTTTAGATACCGTGTGGCTTGTGTTATGGTCATGTGTTCTGTTGAGGTTGGTAAGGAGAAGTTTGAGAGGGAGGGTTTATATCCGAGTTTAGTGTTCTATGTATGTAGTAGACACAATAATAAGTATGGATGTTTTGTACGGTGAGTAAGTTTAGAGTTTTGAATATTGGTGGAATATGCTGCCTGGAGTGGGAATTTGTTATCATAATGACTCAAGCTTCGTGATGATTTTGCTTCATTTTCTTGATTTTCAACAAAATTAAAAAGACAATTTTTTTTATTTTATTATGTTTACTACACATAAACTTGTACACACTACGAATTCTCTGCATAATATTTGCACCACACATTGCCCTTAGACAGGACATCTCCATTGCCTCCAGTCTCTTCCTCGCTGCAGCATTTACAACCCAAGCTTCATACCCATATAAGAGTGTTGGTACCACTATACTCTCATACATTCCCTTCTTTGCCTCCATG
>NC_069406.1:85264807-85407307 GCF_026875155.1 Cherax quadricarinatus | reverse complement strand
AACCTGACGACACTGGAGGACAGGAGAGATAGGGGGGACATGATAACGACTTACAAAATACTGAGAGGAATTGACAAGGTGGACGAAGATAGGATGTACCAGAGACTGGACACAGCAACACGGGGACACAGTTGGAAGCTGAAGACACAGTTGAATCACAGGGATGTATTTCTTCAGCCACAGAGTAGTCAGTAAGTGGAATAGTTTAGGAAGCGATCTAGTGGAGGCAGGATCCTTACATAGCTTTAAGCAGAGGTACGATAAAGCTCATGGTTCAGGGAGAGTGACCTAGTAGCGACCAGTAAAGAGGCGGGGCCAGGAGCTTGGACTCGACCCCTGCAACCTCAACTAGGTGAGTACATCTAGGTGAGTACACACACACACACACACACACACACCAAAGCACACACACACACACACACACACACACATGGAAATTCGAGAAAATGGAAGGCATAGATGAGACGGGAGAAAGAGACTACACAGCAGGAACACTTCAGTCTGGGGAACACAAAGTGGTCATTGCAGTGATGTATAATCCACCACAGAACTGCAGGAGGCCAAGAGAGGAATATAAAGAGAGCAACAGAGCAATGGTGGACACACTTGCTGAGGTGGCAAGAAGAGCTCACTCCAGCAGAGCAAAGTTGCTGGTTATGGGGGATTTCAACCACAGGGAGATTGACTGGGAAAGCCTGGAGCCACATGGGGGTCCCGAAACATGGAGAGCCAGGATGTTGGACGTGGTGCTGGAAAACCTCATGCACCAACATGCTAAGGACACTACCAGAGTGAGAGGGGAGGATGAACCAGCAAGATTGGACCTTGTGTTCACCCTGGGCAGCTCAGACATTTAGGACATCAAGTATGAGAGTCCCCTAGGAGCTAGCGACCACGTGGTTCTGCGCTTTGAATACATAGTAGAGCTGCAAGTGGAGAGAATAACAGGAGTTGAATGGGAAAAGCCTGACTATAAAAGAGGGGACTACATAGGGTTGAAGAACTTCCTGCGGGAGGTCCAGTGGGACAGAGAACTGGCAGGAAAGCCAGTAAATGAAATGATGGAATATGTAACAACAAAATGCAAGGAGGCAGTGGAAAGGTTTATTTCCAAGGGCAACAGTAACAACGGGAAGACCAGAACGAGCCCCTGGTTTACCCGACGGTGCAAGGAGGCAAAAACAAAATGCAATAGAGAATGGAAAAAGTACAGAAGGCAGAGAACACACGAAAATAGGGAGATCAGTCGCAGAGCCAGGAATGAGTACGCACAGGTAAGGAGGGAGGCCCAACGACAGTATGAAAATGACATAGCATCGAGAATCAAGACTGACCCGAAACTGTTGTATAGCTACATCAGGAGGAAGACAACAGTCAAGGACCAGGTGATCAGATTAAGGACAGAAGGTAGAGAACTCACAAGAAATGATCAGGAGGTATGTGAGGAGCTGAACAGGAGATTTAAGGAAGTTTTTACAGTAGAGACAGGAAGGGCTGTGGGAAGACAGCACAGAAGGGAACATCAAGAGGGAATATACCGACAAGTGTTGGATGACATACGAACAACTGAGGAGGAGGTGAAGAAGCTCTTAAGTGACCTTGACACCTCAAAGGGGATGGGACAGGACATCTCCCCATGGGTCCTTAGAGAAGGAGCAGAGATGCTGTGCGTGCCTCTAACCACAATCTTCAACACATCCCTTGAAACTGGGCAACTACCTGAGAAATGGAAGACAGCTAATGTAGTCCCCATATTTAAGAAAGGAAACAGAAACGAGGCACTAAACTACAGACCTGTGTCTCTGACATGTATTGTGTGCAAAGTCATGGAGAAGATTATCAGGAGGAGAGTGGTCGAACACCTGGAAAGGAACAAGATTATAAATGAAAACCAGCATGGGTTCATGGAAGGCAAATCTTGTATCACAAACCTCCTGGAGTTTTATGACATGGTAACAGAAGTAAGACACGAGAGAGAGGGGTGGGTAGATTGCGTTTTCCTAGACTGCAGGAAGGCCTTTGACACAGTTCCCCACAAGGGATTAGTGCAGAAGCTGGACGATCAGGCGCATGTAAAAGGGAGGGCAATGCAATGGATAAGGGAATACCTGACAGGGAGGCAGCAACGAGTCATGGTACGTGAAGAGGTATCACAGTGGGCGCCTGTTACGAGCGGGGTCCCACAGGGGTCAGTTCTAGGACCAGTGCTATTTTTGATATATGTGAACGACATGATGGAAGGAATAGACTCTGAAGTGTCCCTGTTCGCAGATGACGTGAAGTTGATGAGAAGAATTAAATCGGACGAGGATGAGGCAGGATTGCAAAGAGACCTGGACAGGCTGGACATGTGGTCCAGTAACTGGCTTCTCGAATTCAATCCAGCCAAATGCAAAGTCATGAAGATTGGGGAGGGGCAAAGAAGACCGCAGACAGAGTATAGGCTAGGTGGACAAAGACTACAGACCTCACTCAGGGAGAAAGACCTTGGGGTGACCATAACAACGAGCACATCACCGGAGGCACACATCAACCAAATAACCGCTGCAGCATACGGGCGCCTGGCAAACCTGAGAATAGCGTTCAGATACCTTAATAAGGAATCGTTCAAGACACTGTACACTGTGTATGTTAGGCCCATACTGGAGTATGCAGCACCAGTCTGGAACCCACACCTGGTCAAGCACGTCAATAAGTTAGAGAAAGTACAAAGGTTTGCAACAAGGCTAGACCCAGAGCTCAAGGGAATGTCGTACGAGGAAAGGTTAAGGGAAATCGGACTGACGACACTGGAGGACAGAAGGGTCAGGGGAGACATGATAACGACATACAAGATACTGCGGGGAAAAGACAAGGTGGACAGAGATAGGATGTTCCAGAGAGGGGACACAGGGACAAGGGGTCACAACTGGAAGCTGAAGACTCAGACGAGTCACAGGGACGTTAGGAAGTATTTCTTCAGTCATAGAGTTGTCAGCAAGTGGAATAGCCTAGCAAGTGAAGTAGTGGAGGCAGGAACCATACATAGTTTTAAGAAGAGGTATGACAAAGCTCAGGAAGCAGAGAGGAGAGGACCCAGTAGCGATCAGTGAAGAGGCGGGGCCAGGAGCTGAGTCTCGACCCCTGCAACCACAATTAGGTGAGTATAATTAGGTGAGTACACACACACACACACACACACACACACACACACACACACACACACACACACACACACACACACGCACACACCACACACACACACACACACACACACACACACTCACCAAAAAAAAACACACACACAGACACACACACACGTACACGCACACACTCACCAAAACAATAAAAAAAAAAAACAAAAAACGCATGCGAAAACAAACATACACATAAAAGCACATACACAAACACATTCACACAAACACACCCACACAAGCACATTCAAGAAAACACACCCATTAACACCCACATCACACCCACATCACCCACCCACATCACACACCCACACAAACACAGGCACACCATCACACCCACATAACACACCCACATAAACATAGCCTCACCATCAAAAACGACCAGGTCCAGCAGCATTAATCACGCCCGCACACTCTACCACCCACATAAAAGCCGCCCACGGATTTGCCACATCAGTCACTCTTAGCGCCCCCATTAATTTCGCCAAGCTCTCCCGGCGGGCAAATACGCCAGCTAATTCCAGCTGTCCCGGTCCTCAGTACAGCTAGTAATTTCCTCTACCGCCAGCCCCTCACAGGGGCGGTAAGTGGTACTCACGCCCACGTGGGCGGTAAGTGACATTCACGCCCACATGGACGGTGAGTGGCACTCACACCCACAGCATTTACCTCAGGTAATTTCTGTCCGAATAAATAAAATTTGCGATTTTGGCTTAAATAGTAACGCACTTCTTGCCGAATAGGGCAAGTTAAAATTTGTGTATGCAGTAATTTCGCAAAAATCATTCTCACTCTAACGAAAAAAATATATTTCGCTGTGTTTGCTTATTATTAAATTATTGTAAACCTATATAAAACATATTTAGTTGGATTAGGCTAAATTAAATTACGCTTGTTATAATAAAGTTAGGTAAGTTTCTTAAGGTTCTTTTGGTACTAAATCATTAATTTTTATATTAAAATAAATGAAAAATATATCTTTACATGTATAAGAGAAAATGTTAGAAATGACTTAATTGTAAATGAGTTCTTGCTAATTGATATTATATATATATATATATATATATATATATATATATATATATATATATATATATATATATATATATATATATATATAATATAGGGAGGTACCTCCTCTAGAACTGTTCTGGGGACCCTCATCCTCAGAGAAAAGAATAAACTTGCTTCAGGGAAAACTCAAGGTTCTCTCTGAAGCTGTTTGAGAATTTTCTCCTACCACCCCCTATATTTCAAGTACATTGGCCAAACATTCACAAAAATACAACAGAAAGTAAAACAACATAGGTAACTCAGAGCTACTTCTCTAATACTTCCTCCAGCTCCCCTGCGGTGGGCCGCGTGCCCAGAATGCTGCAGGCATTTCCTCTCTGGATCGCAACACTGAGTCTTTGAAAGAGGAAGCTGGTCGCCCTGTGGTCCTTGGTTTCTATGATGAGCTTTTCACCCAGCTCTTTGAGGAACTTCAGAGCACACTTGCCCCATGCTCCAAGGGTCTCCGACCCTATTGGAATGAAGTTATAGCAAGGGGGAAGGTCTTCATATTTTCGGATCTTCTGGGTCTCCCTGTGGCTGGCAGCTCCACCCACTTCCACTACCGAGTATGGCAAGTAGGTGTCTGCCAATGTGGCAGCACAGGTGTAGTTCCAGCAATCTACTTTCCATCCTTCCAGGGTAGCATAGTGACTCCATCAGGACGCTTTTGACTTCTATCAAACTTCTGTACTTGGGGTTCCCGTTGAGCTGGGCAACGGACTGTGGCGAGGCTTCTCTTTATGATGTCATTGACCTCCTCATGTCTGGCATACTTCCCTTCTGCTGTGTGACACACGAGACCATGAAGTCCGAATTGATCAGCTGTCGCCCTGCCGCAAATACACCTATGTTCGGTGAGGATGGGGGCGGCTAGGCGAAGAGCAACACTAATCCGAATGGCCTGTGGGTCGAGACGGGTGCCCAGGGAGGAACTGGGAACAGCTAACAGGAAATCTCCTGAGTGTGGTGCCTTCACTGCCAGGAGACGAGCCTTGTCCTTTCCTGAAGCATTGGAGAGCATTGTGTTGGCGATTTTTTCCATGATCGGTTTGTCCCAGTGGGACTGTTTGTGCTCTTTGGGAGGAGCTGGTCTACTGGAGGAGTCTGTAAGGGTGTCCCACCGAATAGCTGCTTCAGTAAACCTGGTCTTGAGCTCCTACCACGTCTCTCAAGCGTTCGGGAACTATCTTCTTGACTAATGCACTGGAAGCCAAACACGAAGACAGAAAAGCAGGTAAAGCAACATGCGTAGCTTTGCGCACCCCTATACCTCCCAGTCGCACTGGGAGGGTTGCCTGATCCCATTGCTGATCCTCTAGTGACAGGTTCAGTGCCTTCTTAAAAGTTGATCTCAGGTGTGCGTCATATTCATCGAGTGTTGGGTTGTCAAAAGAGGGTTCACACCTCAGGAAGTAAGTGAGTCTTGGCATAGTAAGACACCTTGTGAGGAGATGCAGAGCATCATGGGCATCAAGATCGTTTATTCTCTCCTCCATTCTCATCAGGTCATTCAATTTGTCCCTGAGGACAGTGTCGATGGCCTGGTGACCCAGCGGTGTCCCCTATATATATATATATATATATATATATATATATATATTATAATATATATATATATATATATATATATATTTATATACATATATATATATGTCGTGCCGAATATGTAAAACTGGTCAATTAGTCAATTTAAAATTAAGTTCTTCGTGAAATTTTCCCTTATACATTTAAAGATATATTTTTTTCATTAATGTTAATGTAATATTTTTTATTTTTGAACCAAAAGAGTCTTAGAAAACTTACCTAACCTTATTATAACAAGAACAATTTATTTTAGCCTAACTCAACTAAATATATTTTAAATACGCTTACAATAATTTAATACTAAACAAACACAAACAAATATATTTTTTTCGTTAGGTTAAGAATGATTTTGGCGAAATTATTGCATACACAAATTTTCACTTGCCCTGTATGGCAAGATGAGTGTTGCTATTTAAGCCAAGATGGCAAGTTCTGCCTATTCGGCACGACATACATATATATATTTATATATATATATATATATATATATATATATATATATATATATATATATATATATATATATATATATATATATATGTCGTGCCGAATAGGCAGAACTTGCTATCTTGGCTTAAATAGCAACGCTCATCTTGCCATATAGGACAAGTGAAAATTTGTGTATGCAATAATTTCGCGAAAATCATTTTGAACCTAACGAAAAAAATATATTTCACTGAGTTTGTTTAGTACTAAATTATTGTAAACAAATCTAAAATATATTTAGTTGGGTTAGGCTAAAATAAATTGTTCTTGTTATAATAAGGTTAGGTAAGTTTTCTAAGATTCTTTTGGAGCAAAATTAAAATTTTTTACATTAACATTAATGAAAAAAATATATCTTTAAACGTATAAGAGAAAATTTTAGAAAGGACTTAATTTAAAATGAGTTCTTGCTAATTGACCAGTTTTACATATTTGGCACGACATATATATATATATATATATATATATATATATATATATATATATTATATATATATATATATATATATATATATATATATATATATAATCGGTGATACACACGTAACAACATGTACCGTATATGCCACCTTTATATCAACAATGTATCTCTTAAATCTTCTGTACCATATTATGTAATAAAATATTCCTATTGGTAAAAAATATATATACTAAAAGATGGGGTGGTAGGGGAAGTGGAATATTCAAACGGCTTCAGGAAGAAATCCAAATATTCTTCCTTGAAGCCTTTTTATCCACTTCTCCGAGGCTATGGATCCCACAATTTACACCAGAGGTGGACCCCATATTATTTATATATATATATATATATATTATATATATATATATATATATATATATATATATATATATATATATATATATATACATATATATATATGTATGTATGTATGTATGTATATTGCGAGGCCAAGTACTGGCAATGGTTGACTACTCTCTGTCTAGTATTTTCTCTAGACACTTGAGATGAAACTAACTTTCTATTAATAATACTTCAACAACTGTCAAAACTACAACATTTTCTTAGAATTTCAAATAATTCTTGGCCATTGAGGACCTATAGTAGATTCACTCTCTTAAATGTTTGAATAATATTTCTTCGTAGGCTTCATTTTTTTTTATCATTCTTCATATAGTAAGTGTTTAATAATGATACATTATTAGTTGCTCTTCCTTACATCCCTTCCAGCCACTCTTTGTGTTTCCTGTAACCTGCGTATGAACTGGGCAAAATTTCAGTGTGTGGTCTGAATTGTTTGGTAAAAATGTAGCAATCCGTCAGCTTGGCACCTGGCTCATAGACTTTGTTTAGTATATAGTAATCCGTCAACTTGGCAGCTGACTCATAGACTTTGTTTAGTATATAGTAATCCGTCAGCTTGGCAGCTGACTCATAGACTTTGTTTAGTATATAGTAATCCGTCAACTTGGCAGCTAACTCATAGACGTTGTTTAGTATACATAAGTTTGATGCTTATTATTGCTACCAGATCCTTTGGTTTCTTTTTCTCCATCCGTCTGTTTTCATACATTTCATTCTTATATCTTTGAATACTCATTTACTCTGTCATGACAATTTTTTTTTATCAATTTGAAGTTATTCGCGATTCTGATCCCTGAAGAACTTTGTTCAGTACGTCTGGCAAGTCACTTCACCGTTGAGTACCACTCGTTATTTTCTGTGAGAAAATTGTTGATTCAGGTCTGAAACGTGTTTCTAATTCCATTTACATTAATTTTATTCATCAGTATTATATATGGTACCTTGTCAACTGCTTCTTGTATATTTAGGTACACATCTGTTGATTTTTTAATTTTAGTTTTTTGTATATAGAACCGAAAAATACATTAGTGTTCAAGGCATAATTTATTACTGCAAAATACCTGTGAGGTTCTACTAATATAATAATTATCTTTCAAAAATTTTATCAAGTTCCTTAAAACAATTTCTATTTGTTTACCAAAAGTTGAGATTGAGTTAATGGGACGAGTTTAGAATACTCGGTTTTTTCTTCCTTCTTATTGATTGCTTTAACAGTTTCCAGTCGTTTAGCATTTTTTCCTCCTTTCAATGTTTTGTTAAACATTAACGTTTGTGTGAGCAATTTATAGACTAAATATTTTTTTAGGAGAAAGTTCAGCTAACCTGCTCGATGTCTTATTGTCCAAATTTTGTAGCAGTGTTAAATATCCTTCATGGCTTTAGCTCCTGTAATGAATATAACAATAATGCTAATAAAAATAATAATAATCTGCGTCTTTAGGTATTTTAATATGCCCAGGCTGTTTATTTTGCAGACAGTTGTGTTGGATTCAGGTCCTCAGCAATAAATGTTGCTCCTTTAGAATGTATCTTGTTCTGCTGTAAACACTAAATTAAAATCTGCGTTGAGTGTTGATTTCATTTCTCTTTTTGTTTGGTATTTTGTCGTTGCTGCTCATTTAACTTATCATCACTAGTTTCCGCTTATTTTTTCCTTTGATAGGCACAGTTTGCTATTTAAATGGATTGTTCCTTTCGTGTGTATCTTTTAATTTCTGAGGTAGTTTCTTACCAACTGTTCGATTTTTAATAAACTGTGTTACAATGCTTGGTCGGAACAAGATCCCAGGTATTTCCACGAGTGGCAGCTGTGACAACCTGTGTTCGTGAGCTCCTTCACTCGTACTGACATGTTTATCTGGGCGATACTTCTCACTCAGTGTTCCATTTTATATTAGAAGAAATAACATCACTGCCTCTTAGTTACTCATGGATTTACTTTCGTCGTACGAGAAGGTGGTCACTTTCCGTCACTTTACTGATATTGTTGGGACTGATGATAAACTGCACAGAGAATAAATACTTGCTTTTCACTGCAATGAATTTTCATATATTACGGAGACGTGTGAGTGTTCGTCATGATTTGAAGCTTGAAAGTCCTATAATTCATTAATAATATATCGTAATATGTAATATGTCATTGCTTATTGTGTTGGTTTAAGCTTCCTTGAAAATAGTAAATATTGACAAAGCAATTTCATCAGTAACCCTGAAGTTTAAATTCAACCAAGAACCTCTCTGAACAGTAACATCTGGACGCTCAATTAGTCAAAATGTTAAAAATTGGGAAATGTTCTATGGGCATTAAAGAAAAGAATGTGTGTTCTGATACAAGTGGACTTCTTTACCAGATGGATATTGCTGTTTAACTTCCATGTTACTTGGTGAAAGTGATAGTTACTAGTTACATGGGTAAATCGCGTCATGAATAAGTCAGGCCAGTACGAGTCAGAACTGTCAAGGTAAATGAATCATTCATGCTAGTGGAGGTAAGAATGATCAAGGCACATGAGCTAATACATTAGTGTGTAAATGAGAATTATTAAGGTTCATGAATAAGTCAACTCAGTGTTGAGATTGACGACGATTCCAGTCACATGTGTGTGTGTGTGTGTGTGTGTGTGTGTGTGTGTGTGTGTGTGTGTGTGTGTGTGTGTGTGTGTGTGTGTGTGACTGAGCGAGGTACATGACCCAGCCCCGTCAGTGTAATTAAGAATGATCAAGGTATATGAAAAAAAAAATCATCTTCTCAACTTGAGCTTTAAACATAGATCCTGAAGGTGAAAGAAAAAGGCGTGAACGATGAAGCTAAACGATCCTGGAGCGTAATGTGAGACCCTTAACAGTAAATGATTGAATATAATCAATAATTTAATATCTGCAAAAGTACCACCACACAACCTGTAACACTGTCCAATCACTCCACAACAAATTATTCATCTCAGTCGAAGAGCCAAGTTGGTGAAGGAGCTTTCATTGCGTGTAGAGCTTTACTGAAGTGATGAAGCTCTACACTTTGTAAAATATTGTCCCAATAATAGCAAATTAAAAATTGTGAATTTCTCTTCATACTTGTCGGCAATTTGCCTTTTTAGTAACAAAAAAAAGCAGTTTATTCATCAATACCCGGTAGGTGAAGTCCATGCATAAAGTAGCAAGCAGCACACAGACGCGAAGAAAACTGAAACAATCCCAGGCAAGACGAACACGCTCTTCTATTGTGTATCAGGCTAGACGATCGTGGATGTGATAACTAACAGTGATAGTGGATGTAAGAGCCAGCAGCGATAGTGGCGGTGGATGTAAGAGCCAGCAGCTTTAGTGGTGGATGATGTAAGAGCCAGCAGTGATAATGGTGGTGGATGTAAGAGCCAGCAGTGATAATGGTGGTGGATGTAAGAGCCAGCAGCGATAGTGGTGGTGGATGTAAGAGCCAGCAGCGATAGTGGTGGATGATGTAAGAGCCAGCAGTGATAATGGTGGTGGATGTAAGAGCCAGCAGTGATAATGGTGGTGGATGTAAGAGCCAGCAGCGATAGTGGTGGATGATGTAAGAGCCAGCAGTGATAATGGTGGTGGATGTAAGAGCCAGCAGTGATAGTGGTGGTGGATGTAAGAGCCAGCAGTGATAGTGGTGGTGGATGTAAGAGCCAGCAGTGATAGTGTTGGTGGATGTAAGAGCCAGCAGTGATAGTGATGGATGATGTAAGAGCCAGCAGTGATAATGGTGGTGGATGTAAGAGCCAGCATTGATAGTGGTGGATGATGTAAGAGCCAGCAGTGATAGTGGTGGATGATGTAAGAGCCAGCAGTGATAGTGGTGGATGATGTAAGAGCCAGCAGTGAAAGTGGTGGATGATGTAAGAGCCAGCAGTGATAATGGTGGTGGATGTAAGAGCCAGCATTGATAGTGGTGGTGGATGTAAGAGCCAGCATTGATAGTGGTGGTGGATGTAAGAGCCAGCAGTGATAGTGGTGGTGGATATAAGAGCCAGCAGTGATAGTGGGGGAGGCTGTAAGATACAGCAGTGATAGTGGTGGTGGATGTAAGAGCCAGCAGTGATAGTGATGGTGGATGTAAGAGCCAGCAGTGATAGTGATGGTGGATGTAAGAGCCAGCAGTGATAATGGTGGTGGATGTAAGAGCCAGCAGTGAGAGTGGTCGTGGATGTAAGATACAGCAGTGATAGTGGTGGTGGATGTAAGAGCCAGCAGTGACAGTGGTGGTGAATGTAAGAGCCAGCAGTGGTAGTGCTGGTGGATGTAAGAGCCAGTAGTGATAGTGGTGGTAGATGTAAGAACTGGCAGTGATAGGGGTGGTAGATGTAACAAACAGCAGTGATAGTGGTGGTGGATGTAAGGGCCAGCAGTGATAGTGGTGGTGGATGTAAGAGCCAGCAGTGATAGAGGTGGTAGATGTAAGAGCCAGCAGTGATAGTGATGGTGGATGTAAGAGCCAGCAGTGACAGTGGTGGTGGATGTAAGAACCAGCAGTGATAGTGGTGGTGGATGTAAGAGCCAACAGTGATAGTGGTCGTGAATATAAGAGCCAGCAGTGATAGTTTTGCTACATGTAAGAGCCAGTAGTGATAGTGGTGGTGGATGAAAGAGCCAGCAGTGATAGTGGTGATGGATGTAAGAGCCATCTGTGATAGTGGTGGTAGATGTAAGAGCCAGCAGTGATAGTGGTGATACATGTAAGATACAGCAGTGATAGTGGTGGTAGATGTAAGAGACAGCAGTGATAGTGGTGGTGGATGTAAGAGCCAGCAGCGATAGTGGTGGTGGATGTAAGAGCCAGCAGTGATAGTGGTGATGGATGTAAGAGCCATCTGTGATAGTGGTGGTAGATGTAAGAGCCAGCAGTGATAGTGGTGATACATGTAAGATACAGCAGTGATAGTGGTGGTTGATGTAAGAGACAGCAGTGATAGTGGTGGTGGATGTAAGAGCCAGCAGCGATAGTGGTGGTGGATGTAAGAGCCAGCAGTGATAGTGATGGTGGATGTAAGAGCCAGCAGTGATAGTGGTGGTGGATGCAGGATGCAGCAGTGATCGTGGTGGTAGATGTAAGAGTCAGCAGTGGTAGTGACGGTGGATGTAAGAGCCAGCAGTGATAGTGGTGGTAGATGTAAGAACCAACAGTGATAGGGGTGGTAGATGTAAGAAACAGCAGAGATAGTGGTGGTGGATGTAAGGGCCAGCAGTGATAGTGGTGGTGGATGTAAGAGGCAGCATTGATAGTTGTGGTACATGTAAGAGCCAGCAGTGAGAGTGATGGTGGATGTAAGAGCCAGCAGTGATAGTTATGCTGCATGTTAGAGCCAGTAGTCTTAGTGGTGGTGGATGTAAGAGCCAGCAGTGATGGTGGTGGTGGATGTAAGAGCCAGCAGTGACAGTGGTGGTGAATGTAAGAGCCAGCAGTGATAGTGGTGGTAGATATAAGAGCCAGCAGTGATAGTGGGGGTGGACGTAAGAGACAGCAGTGATACTGGTGGCAGATGTAAGAGGCAGCAGTGATACTGGTGGTGGATGTAAGAGACAGCAGTGCTAGTGGTGGTGGATGTAAGACTCAGCAGTGATAGTAGTGGTACATGTAAGAGCCAGCAGTGAGAGTGATGGTGGATGTAAGAGCCAGCAGTGATAGTTATGCTGCATGTTAGACCCAGTAGTCTTAGTGGTGGTGGATGTAAGAGCCAGCAGTGATGGTGGTGGTGGATGTAAGAGCCAGCAGTGACAGTCGTGGTGAATGTAAGAGCCAGCAGTGATAGTGGTGGTAGATATAAGAGCCAGCAGTGATAGTGGGGGTGGACGTAAGAGACAGCAGTGATACTGGTGGCAGATGTAAGAGGCAGCAGTGATACTGGTGGTGGATGTAAGAGCCAGCAGTGCTAGTGGTGGTGGATGTAAGACTCAGCAGTGATAGTGGTGGTACATGTAAGAGCCAGTAGTGTTAGTGGTGGTGGATGTAAGAGCCAGCAGCGATAGTGGTGGTGGATGTAAGAGCCAGCAGTGATAGTGGTGGTGGATGTAAGAGCCAGCAATGATAGAGGTGGTAAATGTAAGAGCCAGCAGTGATAGTGGTGGTAGATGTAAGAGCCAGCAGTGTCCAGTGACTCTTTCGACTTCTGCAATCATCGACAGCGAGTGTTTATATTCTCTACATTCCCCAAACACACTCAGCAGTGATAATGGTGGTGAACTTAAGAGCCAGCAGTTATAGTGGTGATGGACGTAAGAACCAGCAGTGATAGTGGTGGGAGATGTAAGAGTCAGCAGTGATAGTGATGGTGGATGTAAGAGCCAGCAGTGATAGTGGTGGTGGATGCAGGACGCAGCAGTGATCGTGGTGGTAGATGTAAGAGTCAGCAGTGGTAGTGATGGTGGATGTAAGAGCCAGCAGTGATAGTGGTGGTAGATGTAAGAACCAACAGTGATAGGGGTGGTAGATGTAAGAAAAAGCAGTGATAGTGGTGGTGGATGTAAGGGCCAGCAGTGATAGTGGTGGTGGATGTAAGAGGCAGCACTGATAGTGGTGGTGGATGTAAGAGCCAGCAGTGATAGTGGTGGTATATGTAAGAGCCAGCAGTGATAGTGGTGGTGGATGTAAGAGACAGCAATGATATTGGCGGTGGATATAAGAGCCAGTAATGATAGTGGTGGTTGAAATAAGAGCCAGCAGTGATAGTGGTGGTAGATGTAAAAGCCAGCAGTGATAGTGGTGGTGGATATAAGAGCCAGCAATGATAGAGGTGGTAAATGTAAGAGCCAGCAGTGATTGTGGTGATAGATGTAAGATACAGCAGTTATAGTGGGGGTAGATGTAAGAGCCAGCAGTGATAGTGGTGGTGGATGTAAGAGCCAGCAGTGATAGTGGTGGATGATGTAATAGGCAGCAGTGATAATATAGGTGGATGTAAGAGCCAGCAGCGATAGTGATGGTGGATGTAAGAGCAAGCAGTGATAGTGGTGGTGGATGTAAGAGCCAGCAGTGATAGTGGTGGTAGATGTAAGAGCCAGAAGTGTCCAGTGACTCTTTCGATTTCTGCAATCATCGACAGCGAGTGTTTATCTTCTCTACATTCCCCAAACACACTCAGCAGTGATAATGGTGGTGGACTTAAGAGCCAGCAGTTATAGTGGTGATGGATGTAAGAGCCAGCAGTGATAGTGGTGGCAGATGTAAGAGTCAGCAGTGATAGTGATGGTGGATGTAAGAGCCAGCAGTGATAGTGGTGGTGAATATAAGAGCCAACAGTGATACTGGTTGTGGATGTATGATACAGCATTGATAGTGGTGGTAGATGTAAGAGCCAGCAGTGACAGTGGTGGTAATGTAAGAGCCAGCAGTGGTAGTGGTGGTGGATGTAAAAGTCAGCAGTGATAGTGGTGGTAGATGTAAGAACCGGCAGTGATAGGGGTGGTAGATGTAAGAAAGAGCAGTGATAGTGGTGGTGATTGTAAGGGCCAGCAGTGATAGTGGTGGTGGATATAAGAGCTAGCATTGATAGTGGTGGTGGATGTAAGAGCCAGCAGTGATAGTGGTGGTAGATGTAAGAGCCAGCAGTGATAGTGGTGGTGGATGTAAGAGACAGCAGTGATAGTGGTGTGGATGTAAGTGACAGCAATGATTGAACATTAAAATGGTATTGTCGATGGATGTAAGAGCCAGTAATGACAGTGGTGGCAGAAATAAGAGCCAGCAGTGATAGTGGTGGTAGATGTAAAAGCCAGAAGTGATAGTGGTGGTATAAAAAAGAGCGAGCAGTGATGGTGGTGGTGGGTGCAAGAGCCAGCAGTGACAGTGGTGGTTGATGTAAAAGCCAGCAGTGATAGTGGTGGTAGAAATAAGAGCCAGCACTGATAGTGATGGTGGATGTAACAGCCAGCATTGATAGTGATGGTGGATGTAAGTGCCAGCAGTGATAGTGGTGGTGGATGTAAGAGCCAGCAGTGATAGTGGTGGTGGATGTAAGAGCCAGCAGTGATAGTTGTGGTGGATCTAAGAACCAGCAGTGATAGTGGTGGTAGCTGTAAGAGCCAGCAGTGATAGTGGTGGTGGATGTAAGAGCCAGCAGTGATAGAGTTGGATGATGTAAGAGGCAGCAGTGATAATGGTAATGGATGTAAGAGCCAGCAGCGACAGTAGTGGTGGATGTAAGAGCCAGCAGTGATAGTGGTGGTAGATGTAAGAGCCAGCAGTGATAGTGGTGGTAGATGTAAGAACCAACAGTGATACTCTTGGTACATGTAAGAAACAGCAGTGATAGTGGTGGTGGATGTAATGGCCAGCAGTGATAGTGGTGGTGGTGGATGTAAGAGCCAGCGTTGTTACTGGTGGTGGATGTAAGAGCCAGCAGTGATAGTGGTGGTATATGTAAGAGCCAGCAGTGATGGTGGTGGTGGATGTAAGAGCCAGCAGTGACAGTGGTGGTGAATGTAAGAGCCAGCAGTGATAGTGGCGGTGGATGTAAGAGCCTGCAGTGATAGTGGTGGCAGATGTAAGAGCCAGCAGTGATAGTGGTGGTGGATGTGAGAGACAGCAATGATATTGGCGGTGGATATAAGAGCCAGTAATGATAGTGGTGGTAGATGTAAAAGCCAGCAGTGATATTGGTTGTATAAACAAGAGCCAGCAGTGATGGTGGTGGTGGATGTAAGAGCCAGCAGTGATAGTGGTGGTAGATGTAAAAGCCAGCAGTGATAGTGGTTGTATAAATAAGAGCCAGCAGTGATGGTGGTGGTGGATGTAAGAGCCAGCAGTGATAGTGGTGGTAGATGTAAGAGCCAGCAGTGATAGTGGTGGTGGATGTGAGAGCTAACAGTGATACTGGTGGTGAATGTAAGAGCCAGCAGTGACAGTGGTGGTGGATGTAAGTGCCAGCAGAGATAGTGGTGGTAGATGTAAGAGCCAGCAGTGATAGTGATGGTGGATGTAAGAGCCAGCAGTGATAGTGGTGGTGGATGTAAGAGCCAGCAGTGATAGTGATGTTGGATGTAAGAGCCAGCAGTGATAGTGATGTTGGATGTAAGAGCCAGCATTGATAGTGGAGGTAGATGTAAGAGCCAGCAGTGATAGTGGTGGTGGATGTAAGAGCCAGCAGTGATAGTGATGGTCGATGTAAGAGTCAGCAGTGATAGTGGTGGTGGATGTAAGAGCTAGGAGTGATAGTGATGTTGGATGTAAGAGCGAGCAATGGTAGTGATGGTGGATGTAAGAGCCAGCAGTGATAGTGAAGGTGGATGTAAGAGGCAGCAGTGATACTGATGGTGGATGTAAGCGCCAGCAGTGATAGTGGTGGTGGATGTAAAATCCAGCAGTGATAGTGGTTGTAGATGTAAGAGCCAGCAGTGATAGTGGGGGTGGATGTAAGAGCCAGCAGTGATACTGGTGGCGGTTGTAAGAGGCAGCAGTTCTACTGGTGGTGGATGTAAGAGCCAGCAGTGATAGTGGGGGTGGATGTAAGAGCCAGCAGTGATACTGGTGGCGGTTGTAAGAGGCAGCAGTTCTACTGGTGGTGGATGTAAGAGCCAGTAGTGATAGTGGTGGTGGATGTAAGAGCCAGCAGTGATAGTGGTGGTAGATGTCAGAGGGGAGAAGGCCAGTGATAGTGGGTAGTGAGATGGTGGATTGTAAATAAGGGGAAAGGCCAGCAGTGATGTGGTGGTGGATGTAAGAGCCAGCAGTGATAGTGGTGGTATATGTAAGAGCCAGCAGTGATGGTGGTGGTGGATGTAAGAGCCAGCAGTGACCGTGGTGGTGAATGTAAGAGCAGCATGATATGTGGCGGTGGATGTAAAGAGCCAGTAATGATAGTGGTGGTAGATGTAAGAGCCAGCAGTGATAGTGGTGGTGGATTGAGAGACAGCAAGATGATTGGCGGAGGATATAAGAAGCCAGTATGATAGTGGTGGTAGATGTAAAAGCCAGCAGTGATAGTGGTTGTATAAATAAGAGCCAGCAGTGATGGTGGTGGTGGATGTAAGAGCCAGCAGTGATAGTGGTGGTAGATGTAAAAGCCAGCAGTGATAGTGGTTGTATAATAGAGAGCCAAACAGTGATGGTGGTGGTGGATGTAAGAGCCAGCAGTGATAGTGGGTGGTAGATATAAGAGCCAGCAGTGATAGTGGTGGTGGATGTGAGAGCTAACAGTGATACTGGTGGTGAATGTAAGAGGCAGCAGTGATACTGGCGGTGGATGTAAGAGCCAGCAGTGACAGTGGTGGTGGATGTAAGTGCCAGTAGCGATAGTGGTGGTAGATGTAAGAGCCAGCAGTGATAGTGATGGTGGATGTAAGAGCCAGCAGTGATAGTGATGTTGGATGTAAGAGCCAGCATTGATAGTGGAGGGTAGTAATTGAGTCCAGCAGTGATAGTTAGTGTGGATGTAAGAGCAGCAGTGATAGTGATGGTCGATGTAAGAGCCAGCAGTGATAGTGGTGGTGGATGTAAGAGCCAGCAGTGATAGTTATGTTGGATGTAAGAGCAAGCAATGGTAGTGATGGTGGATGTAAGAGCCAGCAGTGATAGTGGAAGTGGATGTAAAAGCCAGCCCATGATAGTGATGGTGGATGTAAGAGGCAGCAGTGATACTGAAGGTGGATGTAAGCGCCAGCAGTGATAGTGGTAATGGATGTAAAATCCAGCCGTGATAGTGGTTGTAGATGTAAGAGCCAGCAGTGATAGTGGTGGTGGTTGTAAGAGCCAGCAGTGACACTGGTGGTGGATGTAAGAGCCATCAGTGATAATGGTGGTGGATGTAAGAACCAGCAGTGAATGTGGTGGTGGATGTAAGAGCCAGCAGTGATGCTGGTGGTGGATGTAAGTGCCAGCAGTGATAGTGGGGGTTGAAATAAGAGCCAACAGTGATAGTGGTGATGGATGTAAAAGCCAGCAGTGATAGTGGTGGTGGATGTAAGAGCCAGCAGTGATAGTGGTGGTGGATGTAAGAGCCAGCAGTGATAGTGGTGGTGGATGTAAGAACCAGCAGTGATAGTGGTGGTGGATGTAAGAACCAGCAGTGATAGTGATGTTGGATGTAAGAGCCAGCAATGATAGTGTGTGGATTAACGCATGATAGTGATGGTGGATGTAAGTGCCAGCATGATAGTGGTGGTGGATGTAAGAGCCAGCGTGATGTGGTGGTGATGTAAGTGCCAGCAATGATAGTGGTGGTGGATGTAAAAGCCAGCAGTGATAGTGGTGGTGGATGTAAGAGCCAGCAGTGATAGTGGTGGTGGATGTAAGAGCAAGCCGTGATTGTGGTGGTAGATGTAAGGTACATCAGTGATAGCGATAGTGGATGTAAGAGCCAGCAGTGATACTGGTGGTGGATGTAAGTGCCAACAGTAATAGTGGTTGTAGATGGAAGAGCTAGCAGTGATAGTGGTGGTGGATGTAAGAGGCAGCAGTGATAGTGGTGGTAGAAATAAGACCTAGCAGTGATAGTGGTGGTGGATGTAAGAGCCAGCAGTGATACCAGTGGTGGATGTAAGTGCCAACTGTAATAGTGGTGGTAGAAATAAGAGCCAGCAGTGATAATGGTGGTAGATGTAAGAGCCAACAGTGATATCGGTGGTATAAATAAGAGCTAGCAGTGATAGTGGTATTAGAAATAAGAGCCAGCATTGATAGTGGTGGTAGAAATAAGAGCCAGCAGTGATAGTGTTGATAGATGTAAGTGCCAGCAGTGATAGTGGTGGTAGAAATAAGAGCCAGCAGTGATAGTGGTGATAGATGTAAGTGCCAGCAGTAATAGTGGTGATAGATGTAAGAGCCAGCAGTGATAGTGGTGATAGATGTAAGTGCTAGCAGTGATAGTGGTGGTAGAATAAGAGCCAGCAGTGATAGTGGTGATAGACGTAAGTGCCAGCAGTGATAGTGGTGGTAGGTGTAAGAGCCAGCAGTGATAGTGGTGGTAGGTGTAAGAGCCAGCAATGATAGTGGTGGTAGGTGTAAGAGCCAGCAGTGATAGTGGTGGTAGGTGTAAGTGCCAGCAGTGATAGTGTGGTAGGTGTAAGAGCCAGCAGTGATAGTGGTGGTAGGTGTAAGTGCCAGCAGTGATAGTGGTGGTAGGTGTAAGAGCCAGCAGTGATAGTGGTGGTAGGTGTAAGAGCCAGCAGTGATAGTGGTGGTAGGTGTAAGTGCCAGCAGTGATAGTGGTGGTAGGTTGTAAGAGCCAGCAGTGATAGTGGTGGTAGGTGTAAGAGCCAGCAGTGATAGTGGTGGTAGGTGTAAGAGCCAGCAGTGATAGTTGTGGTAGGTGTAAGTGCCAGCAGTGATAGTGGTGGTAGGTGTAAGTGCCAGCAGTGATAGTGGTGGTAGGTGTAAGAGCCAGCAGTGATAGTGGTGGTAGGTGTAAGAGCCAGCAGTGATAGTGGTGGTAGGTGTAAGTGCCAGCAGTGATAGTGGTGGTAGGTTTAAGAGCCAGCAGTGATAGTGGTGGTAGGTGTAAGAGCCAGCAGTGATAGTGGTGGTAGGTGTAAGAGCCAGCAGTGATAGTGGTGGTAGGTGTAAGTGCCAGCAGTGATAGTGGTGGTAGGTGCAAGTGCCAGCAGTGATAGTGGTGGTAGGTGTAAGTGCCAGCAGTGATAGTGGTGGTAGGTGTAAGAGCCAGCAGTGATAGTGGTGGTAGGTGTAAGTGCCAGCAGTGATAGTGGTGGTAGGTGTAAGAGCCAGCAGTGATAGTGGTGGTAGGTGTAAGAGCCAGCAGTGATAGTGGTGGTAGGTGTAAGAGCCAGCAATGATAGTGGTTGTAGGTGTAAGAGCCAGCAGTGATAGTGGTGGTAGGTGTAAGTGCCAGCAGTGATAGTGGTAGTAGGTGTAAGAGCCAGCAGTTATAGTGGTGGTAGGTGTAAGTGCCAGCAGTGATAGTGGTGGTAGGTGTAAGAGCCAGCAGGGGTAGTGGTGGTAGGTGTAAGAGTCAGCAGTGATAGTGGTGGTAGGTGTAAGAGTCAGCAGTGATAGTGGTGGTAGGTGTAAGAGCCAGCAGTGATAGTGGTGGTAGGTGTAAGTGCCAGCAGTGATAGTGGTGGTAGGTGTTAAGAGCCAGCAGTGATAGTGGTGGTAGGTGTAAGAGCCAGCAGTGATAGTGGTGGTAGGTGTAAGAGCCAGCAGTGATAGTGGTGGTAGGTGTAAGTGCCAGCAGTGATAGTGGTCGTTTGGTGTAAGTGCCAGCAGTGATAGTGGTGGTAGGTGTAAGTGCCAGCAGTGATAGTGGTGGTAGGTGTAAGAGCCAGCAGTGATAGTGGTGGTAGGTGTAAGTGCCAGCAGTGATAGTGGTGGTAGGTGTAAGAGCCAGCAGTGATAGTGGTGGTAGGTGTAAGAGCCAGCAGTGATAGTGGTGGTAGGTGTAAGAGCCAGCAGTGATAGTGGTGGTAGATGTAAGTGCCAGCAGTGATAGTGGTGGTAGGTGCAAGTGCCAGCAGAGATAGTGGTGGTAGGTGTAAGTGCCAGCAGTGATAGTGGTGGTAGGTGTAAGAGCCAGCAGTGATAGTGGTGGTAGGTGTAAGTGCCAGCAGTGATAGTGGTGGTAGGTGTAAGAGCCAGCAGTGATAGTGGTGGTAGGTGTAAGAGCCAGCAGTGATAGTGGTGGTAGTGTAAGAGCCAGCGTGATAGTGGTGGTAGTGAAAGAGCCAGCAGTGATGGTGGTGGTAGGTGAAATCCAGAGTGATAGTGGTGGTGGTGTATGTGCAGCAAATGATATGGTGGTGGTATAAGAGCCAGCATGATAGTGGTGGTAGATGTAAAGCCAGCAGTGATGTTGGTATGTAAGTGCCAGCAGTGATGTGGTGGTAGGTGTAAGAGCCAGCAGTGATAGTGGTGTAGATGTAATAAACCAGCAGTGATAGTGGTTGTATAAATAAGAGCCAGCAGTGATGGTGGTGGTGGATGTAAGAGCCAGCAGTGATAGTGGTGGTGATGTGAGAGACAGCAATGATATGGCGGTGGATATAAGAGCCCTAATGATAGTGGTGGTAGATGTAAAGCCAGCAGTGATATGTGGTTGTAATAAAACATAGAGCCAGCAGTGATGGTGTGGTGGATGTAAGAGCCAGCAGTGATAGTGGTGGAGATGTAAAGCCAGCAGTGATAGTGGTTGTATAAATAAGAGCCAGCAGTGATGGTGGTGGTGGATGTAAGAGCCAGCAGTTGATAGTGGTGGTAGATGTAAGAGCCAGCAGTGATAGTGGTGGTGGATGTTAAAAGCTACAGTGATACTGTGGTGAATGTAAGAGCCAGCAGTGAAGTGGTGGTGGATGTAAGTGCAGCAGAGATAGTGGTGTAGATGTAAGAGCAGCAATGATAGTGATGGTGGATGTAAGAGCCAGCAGTGATAGTGGTGGGATGTAAGAGCCAGCAGTGATAGTGATGTTGGATGTAAGAGCCAGCAGTGATAGTGATGTTGGATGTAAGAGCCAGCATTGATAGTGGAGGTAGATGTAAGAGCCAGCAGTGATAGTGGTGGTGGATGTAAGAGCCAGCATGAGTAGTGATGGTCGTGTATAAGAGTCAGCAGTGATAGTGGTGGTGGATGTAAGAGCTAGCAGTGATAGTTGAGTTTGGATGTAAGAGCGAGCAATGGTAGTGGGTGGTGGATGTAAGAGCCAGCAGTGATAGTGGATGGTGGATGTAAGAGGCAGCAGTGATACTGATGGTGGATGTAAGCGCCAGCAGTGATAGTGGTGGTGGATGTAAATCCAGCAGTGATAGTGGTTGTAGATGTAAGAGCCAGCAGTGATAGTGGGGGTGGATGTAAGAGCCAGCAGTGATACTGGTGGCGGTTGTAAGAGGCAGCAGTTCTACTGGTGGTGGATGTAAGAGCCAGCAGTGATAGTGGGTGGTGATGTAAGAGCCAGCAGTGATATGGTGGCGGTTGTAGAGGCAGCAGTTATATTGGTGGTGGATGTAAGAGCCAGCAGTGATAGTGGTGGTGGATGTAAGAGCCAGCAGTGATAGTGGTGGTAGATGTAAGAGCCAGCAGTGATAGTGATGGTGGATGTAAGAGCCAGCAGTGATAGTGGTGGTGGATGTAAGAGCCAGCAGTGATAGTGGTGGTATATGTAAGAGCCAGCAGTGATGGTGGTGGTGGATGTAAGAGCCAGCAGTGACAGTGGTGGTGAATGTAAGAGCCAGCAGTGATAGTGGCGGTGGATGTAAGAGCCAGTAATGATAGTGGTGGTAGATGTAAGAGCCAGCAGTGATAGTGGTGGTGGATGTGAGAGACAAGCAATGATATTGGCGGTGGAATTAAGAGCCAGTAATGATGGAGTGGTGGTAGATGTTAAAAGCCAGCATTGATAGTGGTTGTATAATAAGACCAGCAGTGATGGTGGTGGTGGATGTAAGAGCCAGCAGAGATAGTGTGGTAGATGTAAAAGCCAGCAGTGATAGTTTGGGTTGGTATAAATAAGAGCCAGCAGTGATGGTGGTGGTGGATGTAACAGCCAGCAATGGATAGTGGTGGTAGATATAAGAGCCAGCAGTGATAGTGGTGGTGGATGTGAGAGCTAACAGTGATACTGGTGGTGAATGTAAGAGGCAGCAGTGATACTGGCGGTGGATGTAAGAGCCAGCAGTGACAGTGGTGGTGGATGTAAGTGCCAGTAGCGATAGTGGTGGTAGATGTAAGAGCCAGTAGTGATAGTGTGGTGGTATGTAAGAGCCAGCAGTGATAGTGATGTTGGATGTAAGAGCCAGCATTGATAGTGGAGGTAGATGTATGAGCCAGCAGTGATAGTGGTGGTGGATGTAAGAGCCAGCAGTGATAGTGATGGTGGATGTAAGAGCCAGCAGTGATAGTGGTGGTGGATGTAAGAGCCAGCAGTGATAGTTATGTTGGATGTAAGAGCAAGCAATGGTAGTGATGGTGGATGTAAGAGCCAGCAGTGATAGTGAAGGTGGATGTAAGTGCCAGCAATGATAGTGATTGTGGATGTAAGAGGCAGCAGTGATACTGAAGGTGGATGTAAGCGCCAGCAGTGATAGTGGTAATGGATGTAAAATCCAGCCGTGATAGTGGTTGTAGATGTAAGAGCCAGCAGTGATAGTGGTGGTGGTTGTAAGAGCCAGCAGTGACACTGGTGGTGGATGTAAGAGCCATCAGTGATAATGGTGGTGGATGTAAGAGCCAGCAGTGATAGTGGTGCTGGATCTTAGAGCCAGCAGTGAATGTGGTGGTGGATGTAAGAGCCAGCAGTGATGCTGGTGGTGGATGGAAGTGCCAGCAGTGATAGTGGTGGTTGAAATAAGAGCCAACAGTGATAGTGGTGATGGATGTAAAAGCCAGCAGTGATAGTGGTGGTGGATGTAA
Source organism: Cherax quadricarinatus (assembly GCF_026875155.1). Lineage (NCBI taxonomy): Eukaryota > Metazoa > Arthropoda > Malacostraca > Decapoda > Parastacidae > Cherax > Cherax quadricarinatus. The sequence goes on along the minus strand of NC_069406.1, from coordinate 85,383,872 downwards.
GAGCCAGCAGTGATAGTGGTGGTGGATGTAAGAGCCAGCAGTGATAGTGGTGGTGGATGTAAGAGCCAGCAGTGATAGTGGTGGTGGATGTAAGAACCAGCAGTGATAGTGGTGGTGGATGTAAGAACCAGCAGTGATAGTGATGTTGGATGTAAGAGCCAGCAATGATAGTGATGGTGGATGTAAGAGCCAGCATGTGTTAGTGGAATGGTTGGATGTGTAAGTGCCAGCAATGATATGGTGGTGATGTAAGAGCCAGCAGTGATAGTGGTGGTGGATGTAAGTTCCAGCATTGAGAGTGGTGGTAGAAATAAAAGCCAACAGTGATAGTGGTGGTGGATGTAAAAGCCAGCAGTGATAGTGGTGGTGGATGTAAGAGCCAGCAGTGATAGTGTGGTGGATGTAAGAGCAAAGCCTGATTGTGGTGTAAGGTGTACAGTACATCAGTTGATAGCGATAGTGGATGTAAGAGCCAGCAGTGATACTGGTGGTGGATGTAAGTGCCAACAGTAATAGTGGTTGTAGATGGAAGAGCTAGCAGTGATAGTGGTGGTGGATGTAAGAGGCAGCAGTGATAGTGGTGGTAGAAATAAGACCTAGCAGTGATAGTGGTGGTGGATGTAAGAGCCAGCAGTGATACCAGTGGTGGATGTAAGTGCCAACTGTAATAGTGGTGGTAGAAATAAGAGCCAGCAGTGATAATGGTGGTAGATGTAAGAGCCAACAGTGATATCGGTGGTATAAATAAGAGCTAGCAGTGATAGTGGTGGTAGAAATAAGAGCCAGCTTTGATAGTGGTGGTAGAAATAAGAGCCAGCAGTGATAGTGTTGATAGATGTAAGTGCCAGCAGTGATAGTGGTGGTAGAAATAGAGCCAACAGTGATAGTGGGTGATTAGATGTAGTGTGCAGCACAGTAATAGTGGTGATAGATGTAAGAGCCAGCAGTGATAGTGGTGATAGATGTAAGAGCCCAGCAGAGATAGTGGTGTAGATGTAATGCAGCATTGATAGTGGTGATAGATGATATGTGCAGCAGATGATAGTGGTGATAGATGTAAGTGCTAGCAGTGATAGTGGTGGTAGAATAAGAGCCAGCAGTGATAGTGGTGATAGACGTAAGTGCCAGCAGTGATAGTGGTGGTAGGTGTAAGAGCCAGCAAATGGATAGTGTGGTGGTAGGTGTAAGAGCCAGCAGTGATAGTGGTGGTAGGTGTAAGTGCCAGCAGTGATAGTGGGTGGTATGGTGTAAGAGCCAGCAGTGATAGTGGTGGTAGGTGTAAGAGCCAGCAGTGATAGTGGTGGTAGGTGTAAGAGTCAGCAGTGATAGTGGTGGTAGGTGTAAGAGCCAGCAGTGATAGTGGTGGTAGGGGTAAGAGCCAGCAGTTGAAAAATAGTGGTGGTAGGTGTAAGTGCCAGCAGTGATAGTGGTGGTAGGTGTAAGAGCCAGCAGTGATAGTGGTGGTAGAAATAAGACCTAGCAGTGATAGTGGTGGTGGATGTAAGAGCCAGCAGTGATACCAGTGGTGGATGTAAGTGCCAACTGTAATAGTGGTGGCAGATAATAAGAGCCAGCAGTGATAATGGTGGTAGATGTAAGACCCAACAGTGATATCGGTGGTATAAATAAGAGCTAGCAGTGATAGTGGTGGTAGAAATAAGAGCCAGCATTGATAGTGGTGGTAGAAATAAGAGCCAGCATTGATAGTGTTGATAGATGTAAGTGCCAGCAGTGATAGTGGTGGTAGAAATGAAGAGCCAGCAGTGTAGTGGTGATGATTAAGTGCCAGCAGTAATAGTGGTGATAGATGTAAGAGCCAGCAGTGATAGTGGTGATAGATGTAAGTGCCAGCAGAGATAGTGGTGATAGATGTAAGTGCCAGCATTGATAGTGGTGATAGATGTAAGTGCCAGCAGTGACAGTGGTGATAGATGTAAGTGCTGCAGTGATAGTGGTGGTAGAAAAGAGCCAGCAGTGATAGTGGTGATATGATTAAGTGCCAGCAGATAGTGAGTAGGGTTAAGTGGAGCCGTGATAGTGGTGGAGTAAGCCAGCAGTGATAGTGTGAGTGTAAGAGCCAGCAGTGATAGTGGGGTAGGTGTAAGTGTAAGTGATTAGTGGTGGTAGGTGAGCCAGCAGTGATGTGGTTAGGTTAAGTAAGTGAAGTGTGTAGGTGAGTGCAAAGACAGTGTTTGGTAAGCAGGTGTAAGAGCAGAGAAAATGGTGGATAGGAAGCCAGCAGTGCTGGTGAGGTGTAGAGACAGTATAGTGGTTGTGATAAGTAACAGAAGGTAAGCGAATCCAGCACGTGAATTGGACAGTTAAGAGCAAGTGTAAAAGTGTGTGTGTAAGAGTAGTGAGTGCGGTGAAGTGACAGCATGTAGTGGGAGAAGACGATAAGTGTAGTGAAAGAGAAGTGTGTAATTAGCATTGAATGTTGAAAAGAACATATCAAGGTATCCAATAAGTGGTGAGAAAACGACGTAGGTTGAACAAGGCGAAGTGGTAGAAGCAATACGAAGTCGATGAGAGTAAGTAAGGAAAGTGATGGGATAAAGCAGAGGAGTAGAGATGAGATGAATGAGTGATGAGAGGATGTAATGTGTGATGTAAGAGCAGCAGTAAGTAATGGAAATGATAGTATGGTGATTAGACCAGTGAGTGTTGGTAAGGAGGTGTAGATGTGAGTGGTTGAGGATGAAGTGTAAGTAGAGTAATATTGAAAAAGTTTGTTAAGGATAGATAATGTGGCGCAGGTGTGGTGGATGGAGAGATCATGTGGAGTGTAGCCAGGTTGGGTGTGTAAGAGCAAGCAGTGAGTGGTGATAAGAGCGATAGTGTGGGTGATGAAGCAGAGAACATGATATGTGAGTGGGTAAGAGCCAGTGAGTGGATGTAAGAATAATAGTGATGGAGTAGAGGCAGTGATATGGGGTGGATGTAAGAGCCAGCAGTTATGTGGTGGATGTATGGGAGAGAGTAGATGTGTGGTGATGAGAGCAGATGGTAGGTTGGTAAAGTAGATGGTGGTGATGTAAGAGCAGCAGTGAGGATGGTGGAGATGTAGAGCGAAGATGTGGGTGGTGATGTAGAGAGCAGTGATAGTGGATGTGATGTAAGAGCGCAGAGTGTGGTGTAAGAGGCATGTAGTGTGGTGGAGTATGGCATAGTGGAGTGATGAGTAGAGGTGATGTGGTAGGCATGAGTGATGAGAGTGATAGGATGGGATGAGAGGCAGCAGGTGGTGGTGGTGAGAAGAGCAGCATGATAGTGTGGAGGTGTTAAGATGCAGAGACAGTGAGGTGGTGTAAAGCCAGCAGTGAATGGTGATGTAGAGCCAGCAGTGTATAGTGGTGGTATGAAGAGCAGCATGATAGGGTGGAGATGAAGAGCGCAGTGATAGGTGGGATAAGTAGAGCAGAGTAGTGGTGGTGAGAGTAACAGCAGTGATAGTGTGGTGGAGTAAGCCAGATTGATAGTGGTGATGTAAGAGCCAGCATGATAGGGTTGGTGGATGTAAGACCAGCAGAAGTGGTGGTGATGGACAAGCAGTCGTATAGTGGGGTGGAGTTTGAAGAGAAGGATGATGGTGGTGTAAGTAAGACAGCAGTGAATGGTTTTGGTAGTGTAAGAGCCAGTATTGTGGGGGGATGTAAGAGCCGCAGGAGTAGTGGGTGGATGAAGGCCAGCAGTGATAATGGTGGAGTGAAGATGAGGCTGAGTAGTGTGTTGATAAGCAGAGTGTGTGGTGTAGATGAGGAAGGCAGGGTGATGAAGAGTAGCATGGGAGTGCGGAGTGTGTGTAGAGGTGGTAGTAAGCAGTAGTGAGTGGTAGATGGATTAGAGGGAGTGGGTAGGTGGGTAGCAGCAATGAGTGGTAGATGTAATAGGCAGTGATAGTGGTGGATGTATAGGTACGAGTGTAAGAGCAGTGTAGAGGTGGTGAGATGAGAGGAGTGAGTGGTAGGATGAGAAGCAGCCAGAGTGTAAGGTGGGTAGGGGATGCAGTGTGATCAGCAGTACGTGGGAAATAGTGGTGAATGGTGAGTAGGAGTGTAAGGAGTGGTGATAGTGGTCAGTGCAGGTAGTGATGGAGAAGAGAGTATAGGGGGTGAAGTAGGCCCGGTGGTATGGGTAAGGTAGAGAGTAGGCAGCATTGATAGTGGTGGTAAGTGTAAGAGCCAGCAGTGATAGTGGTGGTAGGTGTAAGTGCCAGCAGTGATAGTGGTGGTAGGTGTAAGAGCCAGCAGTGATAGTGGTGGTAGGTGTAAGAGCCAGCAGTGATAGTGGTGGTAGGTGTAAGTGCATTAAATTTATCCGCTTGGATTTAAAATAAAAAATAAGGGAAATTTAGGTTGCAAATAAAACAAACCATTTTGCATTACAACATCAGTACTCAAGTAAGAAGCTCACCTGAGATAAGACACTTCATGATAACGGCGTCAAAACAACAGCATTAGGAGCTCTTACATCTGTCTTGACTCGAGGACTCGCTAAACAACATCAATTAACTCAATATTAATTACCGCAATGTACTGGAAAATTACAAGAGCTGATTAAACATTGTAGGGAAGATCGTTATCTCTAATTATTATACGACCAACATAACTAGAAATTATATGATTAACATCAATAGTAAACTTACAGTAATTTTTATCATTAAAGACACGACCAGCACCACCATTAGAGATACGACCCATATCACTATTAAAGTTCTAGGTTCAAAACTCATTAATCAATGGTTTGGTAAGTTTGGGGAGGAAGAAAGATAGGTAAGGAGAATATGTGGAGAAAAACTGGGTGAGGGGTGAGGAGAGGGGTTGATAAAAGTGGCCCAACCACTTTGGTGCATATTAATAAAAGTGTGTGTGTGTGTGTGTGTTATTCGTGATAATCATAGGTTGGGAATATCACATCACTTGTCAGCGTCACACATTTATACAAGCTGCATACATGCGTGCAGGTGAATTGGTAGTAGGCATAGTTTTTATTATTGCCGGTTTTTTTTTCCCTTTGCGCAGGAGGCAAGTTGCTCGGGCTGGTTGCAAGGGCGCTTGCTGGAGCTGGTGGTCGGCTGATTTGCTTCTGAGGCGGTGTTATGCCATAGGAGGTTTACAGATGTTACTTAGCGTGGTTGTATTTAAAGCCTCCATAATAGGGGTGGCTTTATATATCATGAACATAGAATGGCTATAGTTGTACCCATTTGTCTATATCTTCAGGGAGATCACTCAGAATCTTTGACCTTGGGAAGTCTACCTTGTAAATGGTGTCAGTGGTGTTAATTGCTAGGGAGGGTTTTTCCTGTTTGGTATATAGAGTTCTTGTATAGCATATTATTTTGTCTAACTTAACATCTACTATGTCGATCTCCTGTTGGATGTGCAGATCTTCCACCCTGATTCTGTCCCTCAGCCTGTGATAAAACGGAGTACCTTGTTCTGGACTCTTTGTAGGTGTAGTATGTTGGTTTTTAATAGTGACATGGGCACACAACCATATTCAAGCAGAGGTCTTATCATCTTATATAAGTGTTTCTTGATGTTGCAAGGAGCCTGATTAAAACCTGTATAGTTGACTGGGGCGGACGTTGTCGATCTCGTAGCCCAAGATCTTATTCAGGTTTTTGTTGGTGAAAGGTGTACCTCCGATAGGGATACCTCCTTTGTTTACAATTGTTTTGGCGTAACATCTGATGGTGCTGATGAGCACCTTGTCAGGATTGGTCGTGATTCTCCATTTCTTCTCCTAGTTAGCTGTCCTTCGCAATCCCGTATTCATTTTTATATTACCCTCTCATGCTTGTTTTTTTCCAGATGAAGGGGTGGTTGAAACTACTTGGATAACATCGTCAGCAAATTGGGTGATGATGTTGCGTTGAATTCAAGTTGGGGGAGATCATTTACGTATATGTTGAAGAGTATCTGGCTCAGACACGATTCCTCTGGCGCCCCAGCTGTTGGTGTGAATGAATCTGCCGTCTTGCAGTTGAAGGTGGGGATGATGCTTCTGTCTGTTAGTAAGTTATATATAAGTCTGAGAAAAGTCCAGCTGTGATCTGGAATGCCGGAAAGTTTGAATATGAGGCCATCGTGCCACAGGCTATCAAAAGCTTTCTGTACATCCCGAATTGCGTAAACAGGGCAAGATTGCCCTGTTTACACAGACTGTCCACGGCATCGAAAATAATGCTGATAGAGTGTTGGGTTCCTCGTTGGGTCCTGAAACCAGTCTGCTTTTCACTGAAGAGGTGATTGAACTTCATGTAATAGTTCAGCCTGTTAGAGATGACTTATTCAAAGACTTTGCCAGTGACTTCAAGTAAGGAGATAAGTCTGTAGTTCTCCGGTTTATGCTTGTCTTTGTTGGGTTTTGCAATGAATATCATCATTGTTGTTTTTAAGTGCCACGGAGAAGTGTCCAGAGGCCAAGTAGGTGTGGGCTTCACCCCCAAAAGCTGGCGAGTCCTACTCCAGAACTACTCGGGTCGGTATTTGTGCTACTTATGCTAGAGAACAAGATATTTCCATAACTTACTTGTGCCAGGTGATTAGGTTGATTAATTCCCTCCTCATTCCCTGTGTGGGCAGTCTCAGTGTGGGCGATCCCAGTGTGGGCAGTGTCAGTGTGGGCGATCCCAGTGTGGGCGGTCCCAGTGTGGGCGATCCCAGTGTGGGCAGTCCCAGTGTAGGCGGTCCCAGAGTGGGCGGTCCCAGTGTGGGCGGTCCCAGTGTGGGCGGTCCCAGTGTGGGCGGTCCCAGTGTGGGCGGTCCCAGTGTGGGCGTTCTCAGTGTGGGCGGTCCCGTCTGGTGGTGCCTACTGCACTGTGCTTGGTATGCTATCCTTACTGACCTGTAAAGACACGTCCAACATCACATTAGAGGCACGACCAACATCAGTGAAGACATTACCAACATCACTGAAGACACCATCAACATCTCCATTAGAGAGACGACCAACAAGGCAAGTGAAGACATGACCAACATAGTTTAGACACGACCAACATCAGTGAAGACACGACCAACTTGATTAAAGACACGACCAACTTGATTAAAGACACGACCAACTTCATTAAAGAAACATCCAACATCATTAAATACAAATTTGATATTAAATGTCTTAAGAAGAGATGGTATATAAACCAAATTTTCATGGTAAGGGAGAACCAACATAATTTTAATTAAATAAGGTTGGTTGTCCCTTAATGGATTGTAAAAAGTATTTCTAGCAATTTTTAAAGATTTATCAATTACGTTTCTTGGGTACTTTAGATCATTGGCTACTTCATAAATTTTGGATATTTCTTCATCAATGAACTCAGGACTACAAACACGCCAAGCTCTCAAAAACATTGATGAGAAAACCAACAGTTTAACTTTATCTGATGTGAAGAACAATAGTGTACATAGGAACAGTTACTTTTAGGCTTTTCTGTATTTTTACATTTAAAGTCATTGTTACCCTTAATAATTAAAACATCTAGAAAAGGCAATGAGTAATTTGTTTCGAACTCAACAGTAAAGTTTATAGAATGGGGTAAGCTATTTAATTTAACAAGGAAATGGTTTACATCTACATTCGTAGGCATAAGAGACAAAATATCACCAACATATCTCATCCACTTATCTCTATTAGGAAGGATTGTGCTAAGCAATCTTGTTTCAAAAAATTCTATGTATAAGTTACTAAGAACAGATAAAAGAGGGTTTCCCATTGGTATATCAAACATCTGAGTATAAAACTCATAATTAATGCAAAGATTCCTATATGTTTCATAAGTGTCTCAATCTTCAATGTCAAAGTTGTATTTAAAAATCTTGAAACAGTAAAAAAAACTTTTGATAAAGAATTCCCCCCAAAATGCTGACGGATGTGTCTATAAGATTCCTTGTAAAATTTGCGATTAAGTTTATTAATGTCAAACTGGTAAAAATCTCGAAATAATATTAAAACAACATAAATACACCGTTAGAACTGGACAAAATTCTAATGCTCTATTTATTCTTGTGAAAGATTTTAAACATCTACTTGCTTTTCAAAAGGCTGAGAAAGTTGTATCAAGCAAGTCCATGGTGTACAGGAATATAATTGAATCATGTTTCATAAAAAGCAGTTTTGAAAATAATATATTTCCTTTGGTTTATATAAATTCGAATCATTTATGATTAATAATATTTGGGAAGAATTTAATGATACATTAGAGTTATAAATCTTAATTCTTGGGTAGAGTATTAGGTGGGTTTCACAGAGTCGAGTGTCGTCACGCGTGTGTGAGGTGTTGCTTTGTTGTGGTGATGTGATGGGGAGGTGTGGTCTTGACCCTTTATATGCTTTCCATTGATGTTTTGTTTTTATAGTTCCTTGATAATGTGAGAAGTCACGAAAGCGTTTGGAATTTCATTATTCTTTCACAGTGGTTGTTTTGCACATTCTGATATCACCTGTTTACTGTGATCTTATTGCACACACACACACACACACACATATATAATATATATATATATATATATATATATATATATATATATATATATATATATATATATATATATATATATATATCTCGCAAGATCAAAAAACGATTTGAGTTCAGAAAAACAGAGAACGTTAATGGAGTTATCGTAACGACATTACGTTTATCGTGCTTGGATATTAGAAAACGTTTAGAAGGCGTGGTGATGATCGCGCTATTGGTTTGCTTAAGGTAACATCACAACACCACTTGCCAAGGTCAACATTAAGAACTAATTACATTGATTATTCATCAAGTTCAAAAAACGGAGTTAAAAAGGTGGTAATATGACTTAAGAAATCGTAATGACACGATTGCAAACAAACCATACCCCCGGCCGGGATTGAACCCGCGGTCATAGAGTCTCAAAACTCCAGCCCGTCGCGTTAGCCACTAGACCAGTTAGCCACAATAAGATTCATCCAACTAGGTATATTTCTACACCATAGGAAGGTTAGCACAGGCACCTCTGTGACCACAAATGCAAGTTTTTACAGACGAATCTCCAGCTAGCGTGGCCGTGACGAACTCTAGCTCAAGTCCCTTCACTGCCGTCAACATGACTCAAGAAATCGTCTGTAAAAACTTGTATTTGTGGTCACAGAGGTGCCTGTGCTAACCTTCCTATGGTGTAGAAATATACCTAGTTGGATGAATTTTATTGTGGCTAGCTGGTCTAGTGGCTAACGCGACGGGCTGGAGTTTTGAGACTCTATGACCGCGGGTTCAATCCCGGCCGGGGGTATGGTTTATTTGCAATCGTGTCATTACGATTTCTTGAGTCATGTTGACGGCAGTGAAGGGACTTGAGCTAGAGTTCGTCACGGCCACGCTAGCTGGAGATTCGTCTGTAAAAACTTGCATTTGTGGTCACAGAGGTGCCTGTGCTAACCTTCCTATGGTGTAGAAATATACCTAGTTGGATGAATCTTATTGTGGCTAACTGGTCTAGTGGCTAACGCGACGGGCTGGAGTTTTGAGACTCTATGACCGCGGGTTCAATCCCGGCCGGGGGTATGGTTTGGGGTGGTAATATTTATGAAACCTCAGACAAGGATAACATAATCAACGATAGTGCAGATTTTATTTTATTTCCTGTACTGGGTAACTATAAAGGATCTACCAGATAATAATAAACATTTATTATGAAAAATTGAAAATGGTATTGCAAAACTTAAACATTCAAATGTAAGTCTTGAAAAGCTTAATTTTCAAAGCAGTGAGTTTCAATTAAGCTTCTTTTATGACTCCCTTTGTAATATTTGTAATTCAGAAGAATGAAGAGCCAAAAGTTTTATCGAAATTATCTACACTGATAGATGAGGTAAATTAAATTCCAAGGTGAAAACACGTGTACATTTCTTGAACCTTCAAAGAAATGCTTCGCGAACTCGTCCAATTGTTATCGTGATATTGGCAGGCCATCCTAGGCTCTCCCTTCTTGTAGTGACATCTACTGTGATAGTATCAGGCCATCATATGCTCTTCCTACTTGCAGGAACATTCGCTGTGATAGTAGCAGCACATCATAGGCTCTTCCTACTTGCAGTGACATCTTCTGTGATAGTAGTAGTCCATGCTAGGATCTTCCTACTAGCAAGAACATCTGCTGTGATAGTAGCAGGCCATCATAGACTTTTCCTTCTTGCAGTGACATCTACTGTGATAGAAGCAGGCCATCCTAGGTTCTTCCTACTTGCAAGAGCATCCGCTGTGATAGTAGTAGGCCATCATTGGCTTTTCCTTCTTGCAGTGACATCTGCTGTGATAGTATCGGGCCATCACATGGTCTTCCAACTTGCCATGACATCTACTGTGATAGTAGCAGGCCAGCATAGGCTCTTCCTACTTGCAGCGACATCCGCTGTGGTACATTTTCCGTGCCTCTTACGAAATGAATGCCTACTTCGTCAGTCTTCCTGTTAAATTGTCACTGAACACTTATCACAAACAGCACTGTATGATACGCGAGTATACGGAACACCTCTTCTTAAAACACAATATTTATTAATGAATAATTAGCACAACCAATGGGAAGGAAATGGTAATTGTCGATAAAAACACCAATATTTTTATTTATTTATCATTATTGTTGCCGTAGCAACGTTAGTTTTTGTATAATAAATATTTACAATCGTGGAAAATCGTTTGTATTCACCATATTTATTATTGTAAGGGTGAAGATATTTATATATAAAAATCTGGATGAAAATAGGAAAATAGGTTATGTGGAGCAGGATTAGCACTGCCCCACTAGTTGCCCAGCCCCCTCGCTATATTGACACTGATCAGCTGATTGATGGCGCCCAGCTGGAAGCCCGTGACTGCTACTAGCATGCTGATTGGTGTTTGGAGGGAGGACTGATACGTTAATGTGGAGTAGGGGTGAAGGTGGGGAAGGCAAATGTAGGAAGTGTGGGGTGAGTGGAATGGAGGAAGAGACAAGTGAAGGTTAGAGTTGGGATTGAAGGAAATGTTTGGAGTGCATTGTCGGTGAATGGAATACAGTGTGGGGTGAATGGATGATTCAATGAAATGAAAGGAAATAGAGAATTTATGCATAGTTGATGCGTTTTAAAACTTTTGCTATGAGTTTAAAGTAAGCGCTGAAATTGAGACACATGTGCAACATCTGGGTATCTTTATTGTAGACGTTTCGCCATCCAGTGGCTTTATCAATACAAATTCCAGGACATAACTTGAAGACAGGAGAACTTTGTACAGAAGATGAGGTAATCAGTCCCTCAACCTAGCAGTAGATGCGAAGAGCACCATAGTCGTGGAGATTCTGAAGCAGAAGCAAGGCGCCTGACGCTTGTATAGTAACGTCAGGTGGAAATGGGACGGGTAGCAGACGAGGGCATAGTCACTGGTAGGCGGGATTCCCCAGTGGAAGTAGGTCCTACCCAAAGAGATGGGTTAGTTGTAGTAGTAGTTGTCGTAGTCGTGAAGGTTATGTACATGTCCTCAGAGTCAAGATTCCATGATGTTGCAGTGTCTGACAGGTTGTACAACCTGTCAGACACTGCAACATCATGGAATCTTGACTCTACTACTTCACAATACTTTTCTCATACCCCTACCTTACTATTTTTATGCCCCTATCTAACCATTCTCATAGCCTCTACTATTCTGAGCTCACAGGGAGCCACCAGGATGTATGTGAAAAGCCCAACACAAGATTTAGGAAGGTATCCACAGTGCAGACAGAAAGGCTTACAGCAAACCGGGGTGGGTGCACCAGCAATTGCTGGACACACTGCACACAACAGATGAGGTGAAGTAAATGCTAGGCATACTAAATACCTCGAAGGCGGTGGGCCTAGATAACTTCTCTCCTTGTGTCCTGAGAGAGGGAGTAGATGCACTGTGTGCGCCACTAACAACAATCTCCAATAAATCTATCGTAATAGAGCAACTACTTGAGGTGTGGAAGACAGCAGACATAGTCCCAGTTTTTAAGAAAGTAGATAGACAGGCAGCATTAAAGTACAGGCCAGTGTTGCTGACATGCATAGTATGTAAAGTTTTGGAGAAGCTTTTGAGGAGAAGAGTGGTGGAGAAAGTAGAAAGGAATGGGCTCATGCATGTCAACCAACACTGCTTCAGGGGAAGGAAATTCTGGGTCACAAACCTATTGGAGTTCTACAACAAAGTAACATAAGACAGAAGATAGAGCGATGGGCATACTGCATCTTTTTCGACTGTAAGAAGGCTTTCGACACAGTACCACACATGAGACAGGTTGAAAAGCTAGAGGAGCAGACATCAGTAGCAGGGAAAGTACTGTAGTGGATCAAGGAATCCCTTACAGGAAGGAAACAACGTGTGTTGGTACGTGATGAGGTGTCAGAGTGGACACTTGTGTCGAATGAGGTTCGACACATGTGTCCACTCTGTTTCAGTTATATATAAATGACGTGATGGAAGGGATAGATTCAGAGAATACAAATGGAGAGGAGAGAAGAGGAGAGGAGAATACAAGTGGACGAGGGTTATGTAAGTCTACAAGTGGATCTGGATAGACTGCAAGTCTGGTCCGACAAATGGCTACTGGAGTTCAACCCCAGCAAGAGCAAAGTCAGGAAGCTCCTTACTTCTCGCTATACAAATACCTTTCTGTTCACTGTCACCCGTTGTTTCCTTCTTGTGAGACAGTTGTTAATTCTGACATGAAGTTTGTCTCAAAAATCACGTTTATTTATTCTGATCAGCAATCTTCAGTAAGATATACTTTTGATATATCTTTGAAGAGTTTCGAGAGTTTCACTACTTTCGGAGTCCGGCTATGGGCCAGATTCGTCTGGTGCTTGCCTGATCAACCATGCTTTTGCTGCTGGAGGCCCGCTGCCCCACATATCCATCACAGCCTGGTTGATCTGGCTCCTGGTGATGATATTTGTCCAGTTTCCTCTTGAAGGTTTCTACACTTGTTTCAGCCGTGTCTCTGATATCTTCTTGTAAGATGTTGAATAGTCTGGGACCCCGGATGTTGATACAGTGTTCCCTTATTGTCCCCACCGCACCCCTGTTCCTCACTGGGTTTATTTTACACTTCATCCCATATCTCTCACTCCAGTATGTTGTTATGGCAGTGTGCAGATTTGGGACCAGGTCCTCGAGTACTTTTCAGGTATATATTATCAAGTATCTCTCTCTCCTCCGCTCCAGTGAGTACATGTTCCCAGTAATTTAGGTGCTTTACTGACGCAATGTGAGTCGTAAATGATCTCTGTGTGTATTCCAGCTCTGATATTTCTCCTGCACTAGCGATCTGAAGAGTGTCACCATCGGCATTATTTCAATACCCACCCCGTCATTTTCCTGTCTGTCGTGATCTTTGTCTTGTTACGGTCTTTAAAAGAAAGGTCAGCTGACATAATTATTCCCTGGCCTTTTACGTGTTCCTTTCGTTCTATCTGGTGACCCTCTAGAATTTTGTAGTGTTCCTTTTGAGTTCTTCATTCTTTCCATACCTAAGCAGTTGGAACTTATCACTATTGAACGTCATGTTGTTCTCCACTGCCCACTGAAAACCCTACTTATGTCTTCCTGTAATTTTTCAGTGTCCTCTACCGTAGTGATTTTCATGCTTAATTTAGTGTCATCTGCAAATGATGATACAAAAGTGTGACGGGTGTATTTATTTATGTCTGCTATGAGGATGAGAGACAGCAGAGGTGCCAGGAGCTTTTGACCTCGCTGATGCTAGATCTTGCCCTGTTCACTACTACTTTTTGTGTTCTGTGCGTTAGGAACCCGAAAATCCATCTGCCTACCTTCCCCGTAATGCCCATGGCCTTCATTTTCTGCGCTATCACTCCATGATCGCATTTGTTAAACGCCTTTGCAAAATCTGTGTAAATCGCATCTGCATTTTGGTCGTCTTCCAATGCCTCCGTAATTCTGTGATAATGGTTCAGCAGCTGTGACAGGCATGATCGTCCTGCTCTAAAACCATGCTGGTTCGGGTTATGCTGGTTGTGCTGGTTCATAAAATTTGTAATCTGCCGTCTCATTACTCTTTCAAAGATTTCTGTGATGTGAGATACAATGATATTTCTTTAATTATGGATATACTGCATCTATTAGGAATTTTTCCCCTTAGTTTTATTACATATAATTAAAAAAAATGAGAAAGATAGTCAGATACGATATCTTGACAAAATCTTTGTTGATTGAAGATTAAGTTATTTTGTTTTAGAAAATTAACGAAAATAGGACGTAGGGGAGAGACAGAGCTATCAGACACCCAGTGGGGCGGTAGATAGAGTCCTCACCTGTTTAGCTAGCAAAGTATAAAGTATCTTTTAACTTTTCCGCATGACGGTTAACATTCATAACCTTGTGTGCACGATGGGAGAGTCAGTTACAATCATGGATCCCTGACGAAAAGATGGGGACAACATAACCTGAACGACCTATAATGGCAAGCGGTAGTTTAGCCATGAGCAGTGGCGTTGCTAGGGTTGGTGTCACCCGGGGTGGCATCATTGGTGTCACTCTCATGAAATCCAAAGGCGGGGGGATGGAGGGGGGGGAGTAAACTCCAGTTACGTCACTACTGCATGACCAGTGACTAATGTTTAGCAATGAGAACGTTTAAGGGCCATAAACCGAACAGGAGAATACTGTTGCCTGTACTCAAATACCACTTTGAGTACAGGCAACAGATCCTATATTTATTCATCTTCAACAATGCAAATAAAACTTGTAAAATATAGAAAAACATTGCAATATCAGAGAAACACTAGTTCTGATTTGACCTTGAGAACAAGTTACATCTCAGTGAATCTGATCTTACATTTCCTTGCCTTCAATCCTACAAAATATTCTATCACATCACCAAAATCAATGATTTTCCCTATATAGGCCTATTTGTACTCTGTAATCATATAAGAGGCCATACAGAAACGAAGGATTCTTCTTTTATGTTGCTGCAACACTGTTTTGGGCATTAGTGTCACCTTCTTGAGAAGCTCTGTGGTGTCACCCATTGATGTTGTCACCCGGGGCGACCCGCCTCCCGCCCCCCCTTACGACGCCACTGGCCTTGAGTCATCAACCCTACCTAAGTACATATATAAGAAATATAAAACATGTAAGAATATATATAAAAAAAGTATGAAAAATACCAATAAATAGAATGTTTTTATGGATAAGTATTTTTTATTATCTCCCACTTTGAAGGTTTATCGGCCTTTCATACCCTCAAAGAAAATATAGAATTATAACAGAAGAAAAATATTTTTTTATTGAAAATCATCACTACCATAATTATAAAAAAAGGTAAAACAATCAAACATGAAATTTTCCCAACTGAAACAAATAATGAAAAATAAAACTCTAATTTTGTGAAGCTAACCTAATATTTACAACGAACAGATAGAAATCCGATGTGCCGATGGACGTGGCAAATAGCTTTCAGGATGTGTAAATTAGAAGTCTGTGTGAATTAGAAGTCTGTGTGAGACGAGGTAGTCAGTGGTGGATGCAACTCTAGTATAAAATTCGGTCCTAAACAGAACAGACGCTAATAGTTGTTTCACTGGTGGAAGATGATGGTTGGAGTGCTCAATGGAGGTTTGCGTCAGGGCTTTGAAGACGACAGATGATCAGTTATAAAGACTAAGTGACACACTGCTGTGTTCAGTTCAAGATGAGGTTAAGTTTGTGATCTAGTGCCTTGCTCAAACTGCCCACCTTATCTTGCCTTGTCTGACCATTGTCTCGCCTAATCTCGCCACTGTCTCGCCTTGTGTCACCAATGTCTCGCCTTGTCTCACTACTGTCTAGTGGCGATACAAGGCTAAAGAGGCAAATAACAAGGTTAAAAAGGCCAATAACAAAAATTTAAAAACTCCGACAAGCAGTAGTTCACATGATGAACAGAAAGTATGTTAAAAGAAATGGTGAGGACTAAGAAAATTCTCGTTAAAATACATTAGTCAAATCAGGTCCGGTTAAATTAACAAACAAACAAATTATAAAATGAAACAAGAGTGGAATTTTATAGCAGGCTTGATGGACCCGGAAAGTCAAGTGATATCAACTAGCCAGGAGTTAACTCTCACTGGGTGGAGAAGAAGGGAAGGAGTGGAGACGTAATTATGCTTGCCCAGTACCCAGAAGCATTTACCCAATTACACTATCATCACCATTATAATAAAAATAAAAATAATCATAATAATAATAATAATAATAATAATAATAATAATAATAATAATAATCTTTATTTACTACAAGTATACAGTCTTAGCTGACATCAATGACATATTATTATACAGAAAGCCCTTTTTTATGCAGTGCATTTCGGGCAAATTAGGTCAATGTCCCAGGATGCGACCCACACCAGTCGACTAACACCCAGGTACCCATTTTATGATGGGGAACATAGACAACAGGTGTAAAGAAACACGCTCAGTGTTTCCACCCTGGCTGGGAATCGAACCCAGACAATCGCAGTGTGAAGCGAGAGCTGTAGCCACCAGGTCACCAGAGCTCCTTCATTCATATTCCCACTCTCATCTAACAAAACTTTTCCCTCACACCCACATCGTAGTAAAATACTGAGCTCTTAAATTCCACTTGAGTTATCCTAGGTTAATAGATTTACCTTCCTTAAATTTAATATTATGTTATTTTGGTTCATCATTTGATAAGTGAACCTACTGGTATATCTAACAAATGAAAAACAAAATTTATTCAGGTTTATCACAGTCCGCTTTTCCTCAGATGTTCTTTTATCTGCTGTAAAGTTTCGCTCTTAACTTTGACATTTTCTTCAACTGTGGTCCATTCTCTTGTTCAGAATAGTTTTACATCCCTCCCTGCAGTCAAGAATATGCAGCTCACCCTTCCCTCTATCCAGCCTCGCATTTGTTACCTTATTGTAAAACTTCTGCAAGTTTTTGAGACAGGATTTGTTGATTTTAAATCTTTGCTGGTTTATATTTATGAAACCCTATCAGTGTTGATCCACCATTCTTCTGATTATCATTACCATTACCTTACATAGCATGTATATCGAAAATAATCCATTCAGTTTAATGTTGCTCATCGGTCCCTCTTTTAATGTTGAGACTACATTTGCTGTATGCCACATCTATGGTAATTTACTTGTATTCAATGATTTATAGATTTTATGTAGTGGTTCATACAGGGCTTTTGCCCCCTTATCGCAATGCCCATTTTATTATTTTGCTAAATCTGTCTCCACCGAGAATGGCTCAAATCGTTCTGTTCCTCGAGGACTGTTTTGTCATACCACGTGACCTCTACATCATTCTTTTCCAGCATATTATCAATTATTTCACAGTTATGTTTCTTCTGATATGGCTTTCGGATGCTGCTAGTTTCAAATTCTTACTTATGCACATTTGTTTCTGATGCTTAGACAAGTTTCTGTTATCCTTCACTGTCAAAAATTTTTCATGTACTCGCACTTCGAGTTTTGCCTCTCTTCAACATTGGGGGAATCAAATTTTTTTTCTATTACCATTGCATCTTATTCATATGAAGTCCTCTTACACTTAGCACTTTCCGACAATATTATCTATATATTCTTTGACCTGTTTCGAGAGCATTCTTTCCTCTTACCCCAGTCTTGGACCTGACTTGTCTATTGATTGCCAATTCAACCTAGATATTGTCAACCCGAGGATCTGCATAGGTGTCACTACCTGGTTGATCTGCTACCTCACAAAAGAAGTGTTCCAGTTAGTACTTGAAGAATTGTACACTTACTCAGGCATTTTTCTGATGTCTATTGAAAGCAGGTTTTTTATGAATCAAAGATTTTGGAAAAGTGTTGTCTTATTGTGTCCACGGGCCTTGGCTCTCCTGCTGTTTATTCACTCTATTTAACACTTCATCCTACATACCTCTCACTCCGGTATTTTGTTATAGTAGTACGTAGATTTAGGACAAGGTCCAAAAGCATTGTTATATTTATTGTCAGATGTCTCTCTTTTCTTCGCTCAAGAAAGTGCATTCCAAGAATTTTGAGAGGTTCCCAGTAAATTACACACACACACACACACACACGCATGTAATATATAATATATATATATATATATATATATATATATTAATATATATATATATTATATATATATATATATAATGTATCAAGATAAGTTAACGGTTCACAGTTTATACTTGATGACATGTGTCAGCTCTGGAAGCAGTAACTACCACCATGAGTAGACTCTAGCAGATGACACTCTTACTGCTGGTGTTGTTACTATTTTATATATTCTTTATTCAGACATCTACGGCCTTCGTCACAATGTTTAGTTTTTTTTAATTTTCAGTCTGAATAAGTATTATTAACAGTTTCTTTTTATTGCACCGACATTCCAGTGATGTTTATGTCAACTCGGAGACACAAACGATGGCTGCAGCAAGTTTATTAAACTTTCTTACTACAGGGATATGTTTTTACTAATTATTTCCCTTTGTCCATTACTTATTCATTTCATTGTAATTTAAGCTAATTTGATGTAGCGCAGAGATTTTTGGGTGGTGATGACATTGCCGACTAGCGGACCAGGGGCTGTTAGTGACCGTCCAGTGAACTCAGCGCGTCGTCTGTTGCCACAGTGTCAATGATATAATGTTTGTGTCAGTGAAATGTTTGTGTTAGTGAAATAATATTTGAGTCAGTAAAATGTTTGTGTTAGTGAAATAATGTATAAGTGAAATTATGTTTGTGTCAGTGAAATGTTTGTGTTAGTGAAATAATATTTGAGTCAGTAAAATGTTTGTGTTAGTGAAATAATGTATAAGTGAAATAATGTTTGTGTCAGTGAAATGTTTGTGTTAGTGAAATGTTTGTGTCAGTGAAATGTTTGTGTTAGTGAAATAATATTTGAGTCAGTAAAATGTTTGTTAGTGAAATAATGTATAAGTGAAATAATGTTTGTGTCAGTGAAATGTTTGTGTTAGTGAAATGTTTGTGTCAGTGAAATAATGTTTGTGTCAGTGAAATAATGTTTGTGTCAGTGAAATGTTTGTGTTAGTGAAATAATATTTGAGTCAGTAAAATGTTTGTGTTAGTGAAATGTATAAGTGAAATAATGTTTGTGTCAGTGAAATGTTTGTGTCAGTGAAATGTTTGTGTCAGTGAAATGTTTGTGTCAGTGGAGTAATGTTTGTGTCAGTGAAATGTTTGTGTCAGTGAAATGTTTGTGTCAGTGAAATAATGTTTGTGTCAGTGAAATGTTTGTGTCAGTGAAATAATGTTTGTGTCAGTGAAATAATGTTTGTGTCAGTGAAATGTTTGTCAGTGAAATGTTTGTGTCAGTGAAATAATGTTTGTGTCAGTGAAATAATGTTTGTGTCAGTGAAATGTTTGTGTCAGTGAAATGTTTGTGTCAGTGAAATGTTTGTCAGTGAAATGTTTGTGTCAGTGAAATAATGTTTGTGTCAGTGAAATAATGTTTGTGTCAGTGAAATGTTTGTGTCAGTGAAATAATGTTTGTGTCAGTGAAATAATGTTTGCGTCAGTGAAATGTTTGTGTCAGTGGAGTAATGTTTGTGTCAGTGAAATAATGTTTGTGTCAGTGAAATAATGTTTGTGTCAGTGAAATAATGTTTGTGTCAGTGAAAAAATGTTTGTGTCAGTGGAGTAATGTTTGTGTCAGTGAAATAATGCTTGTGTCAGTGAAATAATGTTTGTGTCAGTGGAGTAATGTTTGTGTCAGTGAAATAATGTTTGTGTAAGTGAAATAATGTTTGTGCCAGTTAAATAATGTTTGTGTCAGTGAAATGTTTGTATCAGTAAAAAAATGTTTGTGTCAGTGAAATATTGTTTGTGTCAGTGAAATGTTTGTGCCAGTGGAGTAATGTTTGTATCAGTGAAATGTTTGTGTCAGTGAAATAATGTTTGTGCCAGTGGAGTAATGTTTGTGTCAGTGGAGTAATGTTTTTATCAGTGAAATAATGTTTGTGTCAGTGAAATGTTTGTGTTAGTGAAACAATGTTTGTGTCAGTGAAATAATGTTTGTGTCAGTGAAATAATGTTTGTGTCAGTGAAATGTTTGTGTCAGTGAAATAATGTTTGTGTCAGTGGAGTAATGTTTGTGTCAGTGAAATAATGTTTGTATCAGTGAAATAATGTTTGTGTCAGTGAAATAATGTTTGTGTCAGTGAAATAATGTTTGTATCAGTGAAATAATGTTTATGTCAGTGAAATGTTTGTATCAGTGAAATAAAGTTTGTGTTAGTGATATAATGTTTGTGTCAGTGAAATGTTTGTGTTAGTGAAATAATGTTTGTGTCAGTGAAATAATGTTTGTGTCAGTAAAATAATGTTTGTGTCAGTGAAATAATGTTTGTGTTAGTGATATAATGTTTGTGTCAGTGAAATGTTTGTGTTAGTGAAATAATGTTTGTGTTAGTGAAATAATGTTTGTGTCAGTGAAATAATGTTTGTGTCAGTGAAATAATGTTTTTGTCAGTGAAATGTTTGTGTCAGTGAAATAATGTTTGTGTCAGTGGAGTAATGTTTGTGTCAGAGAAATAATGTTTGTGTCTGTGAGAGCTTACTCAGCCCTGTAATAACTTCAGACAGTATTACCAAGGCTGGCTCCTCCTCAGGAAAATTAATGAATAGAAAAAGAAATAATAACAGACAAACATAAACACTTTATTATATAGAAAATATAAAATATAAAACACTTAAATATGAAATATTAATCCTACATTAAAGAAAATGAAAAATGAAAAATATAAATGATAACTGAATTCAACACTAATTTAAAACTTGGGTGTCTGGTGTTGGTGACACTGTGTTGTTGAAATCGTAGCCGTTGCTGATGATGGGGGGGGGGGGTCGCAGGTGTTGGTTACGACCCACTGGCTAGTTCTTCACGGTATAGCCTTGAGTATTCTAACCCGATGACAGGAAAGCAGGTTCTTTACCGCTGCAATGATGAGGGGTTACATCCTGCAATTTCATACAGGTGCACAGGTAATTAAATCCAAAAAGGGGAAGTCTCAGGACGTTAGTCCATCTCCATCAGTTCTACTCGTTGATTGCCAGGTGACCCTCTCTGTCATCCAAGCTGGAAAGATAGACAGGTTACCCACTGCTTAAGAAATCACTCTCCATGATAAGTACAATACCTAAAAGATGTGGTGATTATTACAACAGTCAACTTAGAGCAAGACTGAAAGGACTAAGTTTATTATTGGTCAAAAGTGAAGCTTTCAACCAATAAATCCACTAGAATACAAGGCAGGCATGTACTTACAGTAGTGCTGGGAGCTGTGAGTCTAGTGATTACTGTTTGGACCGGAGCCCCAAACGTCACCTTTCTGGGGGGGAGGGGGGGAAGAAGGAGGGGAAGGGATAGTGGGAGCTAAACTGACCCTACCTTAACAAGCAGCCGGCAATGAAACTATCACTTTCGGGGAGGGGGTAAAAAGGCGGGAATAGCAGGAGCTTGACTTACCCTACCTTAACAAGTAGCCGGCAATGAAACTATTGTTACTATATACTCCCTCGCTACTCCTATCTATTGAACTTTTCCCTCACAGTGTCAGTGAAATAATGTTTGTGTCAGTGAAATGTTTGTGTTAGTGAAATATTGTTTTTGTCAGTGAAATGTTTGTGTTAGTGAAATGTTATTTGTGTCAGTGAAATGTTTGTGTCAGTGAAATGTTTGTGTTAGTGAAATATTGTCAGTGAAATGTTTGTGTTAGTGAAATAATGTTTGTGCCAGTGGAGTAATGTTTGTATCATTGAAATAATGTTTTTGTCAGTGAAATAATGTCTGAACGTTACTTAATATATATGTCCATGGAAGTTTTGTTCGCAAATATTCTAATCGTTTTTGCTGACACTTTCTGACCTTTTGTTTAGTTCTTTTAAAATAAAGCGAGTGAGAGATTTTAATAATGATCCCTGCTAGCAGGGACACAACCACTCATCACTAGTAGAATCCATCAGTTAAACAACACTGACATAATCAATTGTCACTAGCACAGTTCACCTACTTTGATTTATGACCTGGAATTATGTCCTGTTTTAAATTAAAAAAAAAAACTGTTTACTGCAATTTGTCGGTAAATCTGTTGATTCATGATTTCTAGAATCAGTAGCGCTTTTACATCATGTCAATCCGTTTAACTGATAATTTCAATTTTTGAGGGGGTTTACCAGTAAATCAGCCAAAGGCCTCGGTCAGATGGCCCAAAGTTCTAGTGGCGGGTCATCATATGAATGACTAGGACCTGTCAGGAAACAATTATCCTGTTTCCTGACGAATCTAACCTGGCCTAGCTTATTAAAGTCTGGAGAAACGTCGGTTTCTCCACAAACGACGAAAGGCGTAACTTTCACACATACAAGACTCACGAAATCGTAATGACACGATTGCAAACAAACCATATCACGGGCGGGATTGAACCCGCGGTCAGAGAGTCTCAAAACTCCAGACCGTCGCGTTAGCCACTGGACCAGCTAGCCACAATAAGATTCGTTCATCTAGGTATATTTCTACACCATAGGAAGGTTAGCATAGGCACCACTGTAACCACAAATGCAAGTTTTTACAGACGAATCTCCAGCTAGCGTGACCATGACGAACTCTAGCTCAAGTCCCCTCACTGCCGTCAACATAACGCGACGGTCTGGAGTTTTGAGACTCTCTGACCGCGGGTTCAATCCCGCCCGTTGTATGGTTTGTTTGCAATCGTGTCATTACGATTTCATGAGTCATGTTGACGGCAGTGAGGGGACTTGAGCTAGAGTTCGTCACGGCCACGCTAGCTGGAGATTCGTCTGTAAAAACTTGCATTTGTGGTCACAGTGGGGCCTATGCTAACCTTCCTATGGTGTAGAAATATACCTAGTTGGACGAATCTTATTGTGGCTAGCTGGTCCAGTGGCTAACGCGACGGTCTGGAGTTTTGAGACTCTCTGACCGCGGGTTCAATCCCGCCGGTGGTATGGTTTTTTTCACACATACAACTCAATTATTGTCTTTCCTTAGAATTCTCTTTTCCAGTGAGCTGCGTTCAGGAATTTTTTTATTTTGGAAGAATCATCTGTTTTGCTAGTCTCTCAGTGTTAACATCTTCAAGGTTGTAAACTTAGCTATGTACCATATCTTAACACCCAGAGGATCCTCATGTTGCATTTACAGTCTTGCTGGTTCACCCATTCCTCTCTCTCTCTTATTGTTCTCAATCCCCACCTCTAGCTAAATCGTTTGCGGTCTTCTAGGTTGGGTTTGGGGTTGTAAATCTATGCGTGGGTTGACTAGTGAGGTTTTACTGTGTAGTCAGTTCAGTTGGGTGTGGAAGACCTGTGATGGGACAGCATGTACACTATACATGTAGCAGGTGAGATGAAGAAGAAAGAAAAGTGGGAGTAAGGAAAAGATTTAACTGAATACATGTGTTGCCCCTCTTGTGTTTCCGCTCCTTGTGTTTCTTGAATGTTTTTTTATGGTTTCTGAAAAACAACGGAGAAAAATTATCTATTTCTCTTATGACTGAAATCTGAGTTGATCATTACTTGTGCATTCATTTAAAGAAAAGAGAAATACTACCGTTTGAATTGTCCAAGATGGGTCAAAAGGTCGCACACTTGTCATTAATACTGGATGGGTTAATTGTAACATATTTCAACCTTGGTACTAGGATTCCCTGAAAGGATATCATTTAGTAATTGTCCGAATATATTTTATTTCCTCCATTCAATTTTTCAGTTCTCCTTTACTATAAAGGAGGAGGAACGGTTCACGTAACTACAGGTGTATGTGTGTGTGTGTGTGTGTGTGTGTGTGTGTGTGTGTGTGTGTGTGTGTGTGTGTGTGTGTGTGTGTGTGTGTGTGTGTGTTAGTTGCTAGATATCAAAGGCACTTGTTAATTGACACTTGGCCTGTTGGTGGGTTTTTGTGTGTGTGTGTACAGTACTTTTACCTGTGCTTGCCTATCTGTGTTTAAAGGGAGTCAAGTCATATGTCTTGGCCTTAATACTAAACACTTTTTGGCTGGGTTCACTGATTTCTGGCCTTCAGGGCCCTTACATTTAGCGAGTTTCGAGAATCTTACTATTCTCAGAACCCGGTCATGGGCCAGGCTTATCTGGTGCTTGCCTGGTCAACCAGCCTGTGTATGTGTGTGTGTGTGTGTGTGTGTGTGTGTGTGTGTGTGTGTGTGTGTGTGTGTGTGTGTGTGTGTGTGTGTGTGTGTGTGTGTGTTTGTTTGCTCTCTGGTCAGTATGATAGAGTTCTTTCCCCAAAACTTCGCGTCCATACAAAAACTTAACGACAAATTTTCTGATAGGCTTCGGAGATTCATAATAAGTGTATCTAATTTCGCAGTGTTGGGATTGTTATGGGAGTGTGATGGTATCATTCTGCCCTTTATATGTGCTAAACAGTGTGAGTTTTTCCAATTATATCATGTTAATTATATTTGAATATCTCTCTTTCGAACAGCTTCTGTATTTAATGGATAATGATTCTTTCAAACAAAAGTCAATATATTTTGTTCGTAAAAGTGCAAATTTGTTACTGTACTAAAATAGTTGAAGAAACATGAAACTGATCCAGTTTGTGCGATAACACGAGAATGTTTCTTGTGGCTGCCTTCAGAATATTATCTCTGATGAATTACATAAAAACAATGCCTCATACGTTTAACCTGCGTAGATGCAAATTTCGAATTTTACTGAATTTGTTAAAAATCTGGATTTATATCTACAGTTCACTTATTTGTTCCAAGCAAATTTGGGAAATTTGGGAAATTTGCTTGATTTATCTGGTATCTTATTTTCATTAATAAGATATCTTGACACGTCAAACTGGTTATTATACTGAGAGAAAACTGAAAAATATTAAACACTTGCATTCTTATAGCATTTTCAAACTTGTTAGAATTTAGCAAGATCTCCCTGTCTTATCGTTCTATTTTATTCCGACGCTACTGACTCACGAAATCGTAATGATACGAATGCAAACCAACCATACCACGGGCGGGGTTAGAACCCGCGATCAGAGAGTCGGTCTGGAGTTTTATGACTCTGATCGCGGGTTCTAACCCCGCCCTTGGTATGGTTTATTCCGACACGTACTGAGATCTGAGTTTCTGTCTTCCATTTACTTCTTCCAACATTTTTCTTTATAATTTCGAAATATCTGATTTTATGGGCTACGAATTCTCAGTGCTGATGAACTATAATAACGGGAAGGTTTATGGAACAAATGGCTTCTTCAGGTGCTCTTTGGTCTGTTTTGTTTAAGTTGTTCCCATATTTCGTTGTCGAGGAGTCAAACAGTGAACGCCTCTTCAGATCGACTTAAATCTCTCACCACAAGTGCGTTGGCATTGTTTGTGCAATGTGTAGAGTACACAGAGTCAGTCTTAAAATTCCTAAATGTTTAGAGCTTTTGTGTGAATACTCTTACGCTGGAGTTTGTCTCTTCTGAACGGCATCAATCTTCCAAAATCCCAATCTTCTGAACGGCATCAGTCTTTCAAAATCCCAGTCTTCTGAACGGCATCAATCTTTCAAAATCCCAGTCTTCTGAACGGCATCAATCTTCCAAAATCCCAGTCTTCTGAACGGCATCAATCTTCCAAAATCCCAGCCTTCTGAACGGCATCAATCTTCCAAAATCCCAATCTTCTGAACGGCATCAATCTTCCAAAATCCCAGTCTTCTGAACGACATCAATCTTCCAAAATCCCAGTCTTCTGAACGACATAAATCTTCCAAAATCCAGTCTTCTGAACGGCATCAGTCTTCCAAAATCCCAATCATCTGAACGGCATCAATCTTCCAAAATCCCAGTCTTCTGAACGACATCAATCTTTCAAAATCCCAGTCTTCTGAACGGCATCAATCTTCCAAAATCCCAGTCTTCTGAACGGCATTAATCTTTCAAAATCCCAATCTTCTGAACGGCATCAATCTTCCAAAATCCCAGTCTTCTGAACGGCATCAATCTTCCAAAATCCCAGTCTTCTGAACGGCATCAATCATCCAAAATCACAGGCTTCTGAATGGCACCAATCATCCAAAATCCCGGCCTTCTGAACGGCATCAATCTCACAAAACCGTTTCTTCCATTTCTCATGAAATGGAACCCGGCTGCGGGCCCGTCGACCCTTGCAACACCCTCCAGGTATACTCAGGGTAAATCACTGACTTGATTAAGCTCTAGACAAAGTGAAACGATGCCACAGTAAAGCATCTCCAATATCAAGTTTTTCCTGGCCTTCTTGATGCGACCGGAGCAAACAACACACAGCTTGTAGATGAATGGTTCACACAACCGACATGTTGATAAATTAGACACATGTGCAACTCTTGGGTATCTTTATTAAGGAAACGTTTCGCCACACAGTGGCTTCATCAGTCCATACCCAGGAGAAACTTGAAGAACAGGAGGAGAATGAGGTAATCAGTCTCTCAACCTTGAGTCGATGTGGTCAGTCCATCAATCTTGAATAGAATACAGCATATGAGCTAAGAAGCAGCTTATAAACCGTAGGCAGGAGAGGTGCAGCAGTCGTAGGTGGTGTCACATTTGCCTAATGTGGAAGTAGGTCGTGCCCAAGGGTTAGGGACTGATTACCTCATTCTCCTCCTGTTCTTCAAGTTTCTCCTGTGTATGGACTGATGAAGCCACTGTGTGGCGAAACGTTTCCTTAATAAAGATACCCAAGAGTTGCACATGTGTCTAATTTATCAACATGTCGGCTCTGTGAACCATTCATATACAACCCTGTCAGACACTGCAACTTCTTGGGATCTTAAAACTTGGGAATTCTTCGCTTGCCTAACCCTTGGGCACGACCTACTTCCACACTGGGCAAATGTGACACCACCTACGACTGTTGCACCTCTCCTGCCTACGGTTTATACGATGCTTCTCCGCATATATGCCGTATTCTATTCAAGATTGATGGACTGACCACATCGACTCAAGGTTGAGGGACTGATTACCTCATTCTCCTCCTGTTCTTCAAGTTTCTCCTGTGTATGGACTGATGAAGCCACTGTGTGGCGAAACGTTTCCTTAATAAAGATATGGTGGCCTGGTGGTTAACGCTCTCGCTTCACACGGTGAGGGCCTGGGTTCGATTCCCAGCCAGAGTAGAAACATTGGACGTGTTTCTTTCAACCTGTTGTCTATGTTCCCCATCAGTAAAATGGGTACCTGGGTGTTAGTCGACTGGTGTGGGTCGCATCCTGGGACACTGACCTAAGGAGGCCTGGTCACAGACCGGGCCGCGGGGGCGTTGACCCCCGGAACTCTCTCCAGGCAAACTCCAGGTAAAACCCAAGAGTTGCACATGTGTCTAATTTATCAACACACAGCTTAGTATTCTTAACGCTTTCCTCTTCTTTACACTTCGCCAGGCACTTCCCTTCCATATGTGTGCACTTTCCTGTGTACCCTCTCATCGGTGGTAAGGGGGGAAGGGAAGTGGAGAGCCCCATAACCGTTTTCAACGGCAATAAACTGGCCGGAACAGTAAAAACAGTAGTTAATCTCGGTTAACTACCGGTGCTGTTGGAGCGATTTCCTGTTGACTTATTTTCTCTCTTCTCTTTTCCTCTATTTTATAATTATATTTTCTCTTTTTCTGCGTCTCACTTATATTTAATGCTTACCATCGTGTATTATTTCTGTTATTCTTTCACTCATGAACAGGGTTATAAGAGATGTACTGTCTTTAATACAGTCACATCACAATCATACACACTGTAATCACCTGTAACATCACGATCACCCATAACATCACTTGTACTTGTAGTAAATAAAGATATTATTATTATTATTATTATTATTATTATTATTATTATAATTAAACATAACATCACAATCCAATATAGCATCACAATAACCCATAGCATAACAGTCACCTATAACATCACAATAACCTAAAAGATCACAATCACCTTTAACATCACAATCACCCATAACATCACAAATCACCCATAACATCACAATCACCTATAACATCACAGTCATCCACATCACAATCACCTATAACATCACAATCACCTATAACATCACAATCACCTATAACATCACAATCATCCACATCACAATCACCTATAACATCACAATCACCTATAACATCACACTCGTCTATAACATCACAGTCATCCATATCACAATCACCCTTAACATCACAACCATCAATATCACTCTCATTTATAGCGTCACAATTAACATCATAAAATTACATACAATACTGTAGTCATGATTATCACAATCATCATCATAATCATCATCAGACTTATTATCATTCTTGTAACCATTTTCAGTTGAACAGTCATCAACCTTACAGTCACCCATAACATCACAGTATTTCACTAAAAAAATTAAATATATGCATACATATGCATATATATGCATATATGTGCATATATATATATATATATATATATATATATATATAATATATATATATATAATATATATATATATATATATATATATACAGAATACATTGATAGCAAACACAAATATGAATACATTGGTACAATATATCAAAGGTTATGAATCTCCTCCAGCTCCTCCGATGCTGGACACGAGCCCAGTATGCTGCATGTATTTTCCCTCTGGATGGCCACGCTGAGGCACTGGAACATGAATGTGGCTGCCCTTGGGTCCCTGGTGGTGTCGATGAGTCTGGAACCCAGTTCTTT
Source organism: Cherax quadricarinatus (assembly GCF_026875155.1). Classification (NCBI taxonomy): domain Eukaryota; kingdom Metazoa; phylum Arthropoda; class Malacostraca; order Decapoda; family Parastacidae; genus Cherax; species Cherax quadricarinatus. The sequence continues at coordinate 85,355,175 of NC_069406.1, read as the reverse complement.
AAGGAAACGTGTGGCATGTTTTTCCCAAGATCCCAAGGTCTCTGATCCCACTGGGACAAATTGATATTGTTTGCATATGTCCCTGTACTTGCCGATCTTGTACTCCTCCCTGTGGTCAGCAGCTCCTCCCTGTTGCCCGACACTGTGATGGATATAGGTGTCCGCCAGTGTGGACACACGGTATAGTCCCTTGCTAAGAGCTTGCCATTCTTCCAAGGATAGATGGTGATCCCGTCGGGGCAGTTTGCTGGGTTGTGGGTATTGTTGGCTGCTAGTGATCGGGGCTCCCTCTCAGCCGGGCATCAGCTATAGCAAGGGTTCTCTTTATGATGTCATTGACCTCATTGTGTCTTGCATGCCAGCCCTTGGCTTTGGAACAGTTAAGACCATGTAGACGATATTGGTCGGCTTGCACATCGCCGCAAATACATGTATATTCTGTGTGAATTGGGGCAGCAAGGCGCAGACCCACTGCAATACAGAGGGTCTTAGGATCGAGGCGCATTCCCATTGTTGATATGGGAACTGTTTGAAGGAAGTCCCTGGAGAGATGTGCGCTCACAGCTAGGAGACAGACAATCTCCCTGTCCGATGTTGCAGCCCTGAGCATATTGGCAAGCACCTTTTCAGCGTTGGGGCCATCCCAGCTATATATATATATATATATATATATATATATATATATATATATATATATATATATATATATATATATATATATTTATATATATTCAACAAGTAGGCCGTCTCCCACCGAGGCAGGGTGACCCAAAAAGAAAGAAAATCCCCAAAAAGAAAATACTTTCATCATCATTCAACACTTTCGCCTCATACATAATCACTGTCTTTGCAGAATCGCCCAGATACAACAGTTTAAAAGCATATATAAAGATATATGACATATCGCCCCAAACACCCAATATCCCAAATCCCTCCTTTAAAGTGCAGGGATTGTACTTACCATTTCCAGTACTCAAGTCCGGATATATAAAAATAACTAGTTTCACTGAATCCTGTCACTAAATATTACCCTGCTCACACTCCAACAGCTCGTTTGGTCCCAAATACCATTCGTCTCCATTCACTCCTATCTAACACGCTCACGCATGCTTGTTCACAAAACCTCCTTTACCCTCTCCCTCCAACCTTTTCGAGGACGACCCCTACCCCGCCTTCCTTCCCCTACAGATTTATACGCTCTTCATGTCATTCTACTATGATCCATTCTCTGTAAATGACCAAACCACCTCAACAACCCCTCCTCAGCCCTCTGACTAATACTTTTATTAACTCCACACCTTCTCCTAATTTCCACACTCCGAATTTTCTGCATAATATTTACACCACGCATTGCCCTTAGACAGGACTGCCTCCAACCACCTCCTCGCTGCAGCATTTACAACCCAAGGTTCATGCCCATATAAGTGTGTTAGTACCACTATACTTTCATACATTTCCTTCTTTGCCTCCATAGATAACGTTTTTTCTCTCCACATATTTCTCAATGCACCACTCACCTTTTTTCCTTCATCAATTCTGTGTTTAACCTCATCCTTCATAAACCCATCCTCTGACACGTCAGCTCCCAAATATCTGAAAACATTCACTTCTCCCATACCTAACCGTTTGATATCCTCATCAGCTTACTCTTATCTATGTTCACTTTCAACTTTCTACCTTTACACACCCTCCCAAACTCGTCCACTAACCTTTGCAACTTTTCTTTAGATCAGTAAAAAGTAATTGTGTCAACTCCCATTTTGTATTTGATTCCCCATAATTTAAGTCCCACCCCTCTCCCGAACACCCTAGCATTTACTTCTTTCACAACCCCATATATAAATATATTAAACAACCATGGTGACATTACTCATTCGTGTCTAAGACCTACTTTTACCGGGAAGTATTCTCCCTCTCTCCTACACACCCTAACCTGAGCCTCACTATCTTCATAAAAACTCTTTACAGCATATAGTAACGTACTACCAATTCCATACACTTGCAACATCTGCCACATTGCTCCCCTATCCATTCTATCATATACCTTTTCTGAATCTATATATGCAATGAAAACTTCCCTACCTTTATCTAAATACTGTTCACATATATGCTTCAATGTAAACACTTGATCTACACATCCCTTACCCACTCTAAAGCCTCCTTGTTCATCTGCAAGCCTACATTCTGTCTTACCTCTAATTCTCTCAATAATAACAATACCATACACTTTTCCTATACACGCTCTCTGCCAATCCCTAGATACCTTCCCCTCTTTCATACATTTATTAAACAAAAATACCAACCACTCCAACACTGTATCTTCCCCTGCTTTTAACATTTTTGTCATGATCCCGTCAGTTACAGCTGCTTTACCCCCTTTCATTCTACGTAATGCCTCACGCACTTCCCTCAAACTTACATTCTGCTCTTCTTCACTCCTAAAAGATGGTATACCTCCCTGGCCAGTGCATGAAATTACCGCCTCCCTTTCTTCGTCGACATTTAAAAGTTCCTCAAAAATATTCTCGCCATCTACCCAATACCTCCATCTCCCCATCTACTAACTCCCCTACTTTGTTTTTAACTGACAAATCCATTCGTTCCCTAGGCTTTCTTAACTTGTTTATCTCATTCCAAATATTTTTTCTTATTTTTATCAAAATTTCTTGACAGTACCTCTCCCACTCTATCATCTGCTCTTCTTATAACACTTCTGCTTTGTAAAATCCTCTCATAAGCTTCCTTCTTCTCTTTTATAACACCCTTTACTTCATTATTCCTCCTGCACCCACCCTTCTATAGCCACAAACTTTAGCCCCACATTCTAATAATGCATTTTTGAAACTATTACAACCCTCTTCAACCCCACCCCCGACTACTCATACCTGCACCAGCCCACCTTTCTACCAATAGTTGCTTATATCTCATTCAAACTTTCTCCTCCCTTACTTTATACACTTTCACCTCTCTCTTACTTGCTGTTGCCATTTTCCTTTTTGTCCCATCTACCTCTTACTCTAACTATAGCTACGACTAAATAATGATCCGATATATCAGTTGCCCCTCTGTAAACATGTACATCTTGAAACCTACCTATTAACCTTTTATCCACCAATACATAATCTAACAAACTACTTTCATTACGTGCTACATCATACCTTGTATACTTATTTATCTTCTTTTTCATAAAATATGTATAACTTATTACCAAACCTCTTTTTACACATAGCTTAACTAATCGCTCCCCATTTTCATTTACCCCTGGCACCCCAAATTTACCTACTACTCCCTCCACAACATTTTTACCCGCTTTAGCGTTGAGATCCCCAACCACAAGTACTCTCACACTTGGTTCAAAACTTCCCACGCATTCACTCAGCATTTCCCAAAATCAATCTCTCTCTCTCTCTGTCTCTCTAAACTTCTCTCTTCTCCAGGTGCATAAACGCTTACTATAACCCACTTTTCACATCCAACCTTATCTTACTCTTCATAATTCTTGAATTAATACATTTATAGTCCCTCTTTTCCTGCCATAACTTATCCTTGGACATTATTGCTACTCCTTCTTTAGCTCTAACTCTATTTGAAACCCCTGAACTAATCCCATTTATTTCTCCCCACTGAAACTCTCTCACCCCCTTCAACTTTGTTTCACTTAAAGCCAGGACATCCAGCTTCTTCTCATTCATAACATCCACAATCATCTCTTTGTTATCATTCACACAACATTCACGTACATTCAAACATCCCACTTTAACGGTTTTCTTCTTTTTCTGTTTAGTAGGCTAAAAGGGAAAAGGGGTATACATATATATACATATATATATATATATATATATATATATATATATATATATATATATATATATATATATTATATAACGAATATGTTTGGAGAAACACCAGTTTAAGCTGTGGAGCTCCCTGTGCTCAGACGCTGGTCAGAAACCCAAGATTGCCACACTGAGGTGCTGGAAGAGAAAAGTGGCAGCCCTCGAGTCTCTGGTGGTTTCTATTAGCCTGTAGGGGAATCTTGTAGATAATCTTGGTAACTTAATTGTGTTCGAATCCCTTTTTGCCGTAAGTACACTTGTACAGAAATGTGTCAGTCACAGTGTCGGTAACTATTGGGAGAAAGATAATTGAGTGTATACCTGGAGTATATCTGGTGAGGGTTTCGGAGGTTAATGTCTCCGCGGCTCGGTCTGAGACCAGGCCTCATGGTGGATCAGGGCCTAATCAACTAGGCTGTTACTGTTGGCCGCACGCAACCCACCGTACGAAGCACAGCCCTGCTGGTCAGGTACTGACTTTAGGTGCCTATCCATCGCCTTCTTGAAGACAGCCAGGGGTCTATTGGTAATCCCCCTTATGTATGCTGGGAAGCAGTTGAGCAGTTTATGGCCCCTCATACTTATTGTGTTATCTCTTATCGTGCCAGTGGTACCCATGGTTATCATTAGGGGGGTTTGTTGAATCGTTTGTCGAGTCTTTTACTTTCATAGGGAGTGATTTTCGTGTGCAAGTTTGGTACTAATCCCTCTAGGATTTTCCAAGTGTATATAATCGTGCATCTCTCCCGCCTGCATTCTAGGGAGTACAGGTTGTGGAACTCCAAGCGTTCCCAGTAACTGAGGTGTTTTATCGCAGTTATGTGTGCTGTGAAGGTTCTTTGTACATTTTCTAGATCAGCAATTTCACCTGCCTTGAAAGGTGCTGTTAGTGTGCAGTAATATTCCAACCTAGATAGAACAAGCGACCTGAAGAGTGTCATCATGGGCTTGGCATCCCTAGTGTTGAAGGTTCTCATTATCCATCCTGTCATTTTTCTTGCAGATGTGACTGATACAATGTTGTGGTCTTTGAAGGTGAGATCCTCTGACATTATTACTGCCAGGTCTTACATTAGTTTTTCGTTTTATTGTGTGGTTGAAATTTGTTTTATACACCGATATAGCTTTAATTTTCTCACGTTTTCCATATCGGAGTAATTGAAATTTCTCATCATTGAACTTCATATTCTTTTCTGTGGCCCATTTAAAGATTTGGTTGATGTCTGCCTGAAGTCTTGCAGTGTCTTCAATGGGGGACACTATCATGCAAAGGAAGACATGGTGCTGTGGCTTACATCTTTCTCTATTTTAGATATGATGATGAGGAACAGGATAGGAGCGAGTATTGTGCCTTGTGGAACAGCTTTCCACCGTATCCGCCTAAGACTTTACTCTGTTGCTACTGTTTGTGTTCTTTTGTTAGGAAATTATAGGATCCATCTACCAACTTTTCCTGTTATTCCTTTATCACGCATTTTTTGTGCTATTACACCATGGTCTGTGTTTTGTTTGTCTTGTAGAGCATCCAGGACCTTGCCATAGTGGTCCAGTAGTTGGGACAGGCAACAGCGACCTGCTCTAAACCCATGTTGCCCTGGGTTGTGTAATTGATGGGAATCTGGATGGGTGGCGATCTTGCTTCTTAGAACCCTTTCAAAGATTTTTATGATATGGGATGTTAGTGCTATAGGTCTGTAGTTATTTGCTATTGTTTTACTGCTCCTTTTGTGGAGTTGGGCTATGTGATCATGCTTCCTCTCCATAGGATGTTAAAAGCACATGATAGGGGCTTCTTGCAATTCTTGATGAACACGGAGTTCCATGAGTCTTGGCTTGGGGCAGAGTGCATGGGCATGTCACTTATCGCCTTTTCGATGTCATTCGTCAGGATAATATCAGATAGGTTTAAGTCTACCAAATTCTGTGTCCCTCTGATAAAAAATTAATTTCGGTCTTCGACTCTCAGTCTGGTTAGCGGCTCGTTAAAAACTGAGTCATACTGAGACTTGAGTACCTCACTCATTTCTTTGCTGTCATCTGTGTAGGACCCATCTTGTCTAAGTAGGCGCCCAATACTGGATGTTGTTTTTGACTTTGATTTGGCATTTCTTGACTCCTGTAAGATTCCTTTAGCTTTAGTTCGATGTTTGTTATTTTTCAGACCAGATATATTGGCCTCTTTTAGCCGCTCTGTTATTCTGTGTCTTCACCTGTATAGGGAGAGACTTTCTCTTTCTAGTTTACATCTTCTCTTCCTTTTCCTTAAAGGAATATACCTTGAGCATACCTCGAGTGCCACAGAGTTAATTTGTTCTAGACATAGGTTTGCATCCGATTTGCTTATGCTATCTTCCCAGTTTAAATCATTTAGGACCTTGGTCACACCTTATGTTTTTGTTACTGAAGTTGAATTTGGTGAAGGCTCCCTCGTGACTGATCACATTTCGTTGGTCTGGGGCCTCGCGCATACGTGTCTGACCCTCTGTTATGTTGTGATCTGAGTATATTTTTTTGATATGGTAATATTTCGTATCAGATCATCATTGTTAGTGAAGATGAGATCCAGTGTATTCTCCAGTCTTATTGGTGCAGAGATTTAAAAGCTCGTGTGTGTGAGAGTTTTCAACTGAGCTACCTCCTGGGGTTATATCTGTTACAGCATTATTTGCTACATTCCTCCATTTTAGGTGCCTTAGGTTGAAATCCCCCAGGAACAAAACGTTGGGGGCAGGAGATGAAAGATTTTTCAGACAGTGATCAGTTTTCTAAAGCTGTTAACTCTGTTAAAAGGTGAGCTCTCTCATTAACTGAGCTTGCACCTGACAGGATAGGCGCTTGTTCCATGAGGGGGTTGTCAGAACTGGATTGTTTATTAAGTTTCAGCTAATCTCTTCATCTGAGCTGCGAGGGCAGCTCACATGCTGTTACCATTGGTGTAACTGAGGTCATCCACTCCTGACCTATTGCTTATATGTTCTGGTAGAATTTCTTTCACCAGTTCGTTGAATCCATTGGAGGAGAATACGAAGGCAGGAACGTCAATCTAATCTAACCTGAAATGTAGTTTGCTCGAACTCCGATTAATCGAGAGAATAGTTTTGTTACTTTCTTAGCATGGATTTAAGGAGAGTGTCGTAGTTTCCTAATTTGAAGCTGACAATGTATAAGAACATAAGAATCATAGGATGGAAGTTACCATGAGCATTAGTGTCACTGTTCCTGGTTTCCATCCACTTCTGGTTACATATTTTTCTTTTTCCAAAATCATACCCATGGCATTACACTCCAATTCGGCACCACGAAGAGTGCAATCAATGGCATCAAAGAGACTCCTAGCATGACAGCTGCGGTTTGTTCAAAGTGTGTATGCTGGAGGATACCGGTTCGCATTTTGGAGGGTTTAGGGAGAGGGCTATATTCCCTCTTTAGTTTTGGGTGATTCTGATGTCTTCTTGGAGGAATTCTTTGGTACACCGTCATTTAAGAAACAGATACTAAGCTCGCTGGCATTTCTAATGGCCAGGCAAAAAGGAAAGTGGCGAAAATAAATGCGAGTTTATATCGTGCTCTCCGAAGAGAAGTTTTGAGTTGCTTTTGTGGCAAGAGAAGATAAATTGATTAAATGCTGGAAAATGGCCATGAACAACTCTGAGCACAAAATCGAAGCTGATCAGGGATTTAAGGCACATGAAATTAATAATGCGTATATGCAAGTGATTCGCTTACTAGCAGGATCCCCAACCCCAACTGCCTTGATCTCACCTTGGTGGATGCATCACTGTTCACTGCTGATGCTGCTGTCCTGGCAACAAGGCGGGGGAGGGAGTTGACAACGACAATGGGCCCGATCCCTTCATCAAAAATTTTTGGTGCACAAAGGGATGCAGACACAAACAGGCGAGAGCTAACTGCTTCAGGAACACCACCAACAAGACATATGTTAGTAAATCTTTTGATTTCTGGCAGGGTATGCTCTGCATAATTTCTTACTGCTGTGTTGAGTATTTGTTTGATGTGTTGTGGCCTTAATTCCCTTAGACCACCTTCAGAACCTTCAGGAAAACATTTCTGGTTCTTGGACTGTCAAGAGTGGTGGTGTCATCGCTGTTTGCTTTGTAAGTCTTTGTGATGGAGCCTCTGTGAACAGTCATATCACTGTTGGTGACTGGTCCGATTCCTTCTGAATTATTTCCTCCCTCGATCTTTGACTGTGATGGAGCCTTTGTGAGCAATCACTTTATTTCATTCCTCTATATTTTTGCTGATTTATACTGTCATTTTGAAAACATTAGGGGAGTTTCAGCTTACGTGTCTATTGCGGGTGATTACCTTTTTCAAGGAAAACAGCCAAAATCATACCCTTCCTCATGACTCCCCCGTCTCCGCCTCACTCCAGCAAAGATGCTCCTTGTGATCGTATTTACTTGGACGTCTTTTTTTCTGCAACACTGCAAGCTCCTGATGTGTTGATTGTAACAAGAAAGGCCTAGAACTATCACTGAATTCCAATATCGTTGTTTTTTATCTGGTATCGTTTGCTCGTGATATTGAGTGATATGAGTGGAATTGAATCAATAACAACACTTCGACTAGCCGAGGATTCGAACTGATGTCGTTTTGGTTCTGCCTCGTGGTGAGCGAAAATCACACTACGCTTTAACCCACTGGACCACACAATCCTACATGAATCAAACACCCAGCAGAACAAGGTGTTATATATATATATATATATTATATATATATATATATATATATATATATATATATATATATATATAGTGCCGAATAGGCAGAATTTGCGATCTTGGCTTAAATAGCAACGTTCATCTTGCCATATAGGACAAGTGAGAATTTGTGTATGCAAAAATTTCGCCGAAATAATTCTGAACCACACGAAAAAAATATATTTGATTGCGTTTGTTTATTACTAAATTACTGTAAACGTATTTAAAATATATTTAGTTGGGTTAGGCTAAAATAAATTGTTCTTGTTATAATAAGGTTAGGTAAGTTTTCTAAGATTCTTTTGTTGCAAAATTAAAAATTTTTACATTAACATTAATGAAAAAAAATATATCTTTAAACATATAAGAGAAAATTTCAGAAAGGACTTAATTTTAAATGAGTTCTTGCTAATTGACCAGTTTTACATATTCGGCACGACATATATATATATATATATATATATATATATATATATATATATATATATATATATATATATATATATATATATATATATATATGGCCGAGGTAATACCACCCCGCATCCCTTATGATGATGTGGGTGGGATGGTTAAGGACTTGTAAAATATAGCTTAAATTCTTCCCAAATTTTATTAATTATAAATTAGTCAAATTTGTATAATCGTACACCAATATGTACATTAAAAATAAAAGTATTTTCTTTGAAGTTTGATCAATTAGAAACACCCTACATGTACTACACACAAATACACACAAGACAGCCAAGGAGCTATTACGATGAGTCTTGGTCTTTGCTTCGTCATGAGTTACTTTGATCGAGTTACTGAAAGAAGAACTTTGCTTGTATTAGCCCTGCGCACCTCTTATCGCCTTCTTAGATTCGTCATTAAGTTACAACCCATTAAAAATCCTTCCCCTTTAAAAGAAATCCCTCTCAAAAAAGCGACTATCACAGAAGTAAAAGTATTACAAGTGAGGTAGTGAAAACATTACTTTCGCAAATACATACTTCTCGTGTGGGTGTTTGAAAAATGGATATAAACAAAAGGGTTTAATCCCATTGCCTGGCCACACTTCGCGCGACGGCAACCACCAAAAAAAGCTTCAAATCCTCTCGGAAAAAAGGGCGATCGGATTACTGATTTTTTTTTTTTTTTTTTTTTGGTTAGGGATTTTTAACAGAAAGGATTGGAATGGATCACTCTGGTACAACAATTACACACATGCACCTAAAAAAAGAAGTGTATTGAATTTTTTATTGGTTAAATGTATTTTTCGGTAAAATCACTGTGAAAGGCAACCGCTGGTTACACCATCAATTTTAAAAGGGGGGAATTTGGTGAGAGTTTGTTTACTGAGCGAAAGTTAAATGGTTCCGGTAATCCGATTATGTGCGAGCAGTGTTGAGGTTATTGATGAAGATGGTGAGGGTTATAGTGATGATGGTAATGTGATGAAGGTGATGATGAAGTGTGATGATATTGGTGATGATGATGATGGTAATGTAGTGAAGGTGATAGTGAAGTGTGATGATATTGGTGATGGTGAAAGAGATGGTAATGGTGATGAAGGTTATAGTGAGATATGATGATATTGAAGGTGATAGTGATGTTATTGGTGATGAAGGAGATAATGAGGTTTGATGATGTTGGTGTTGGTGAGTGTGATTATATTCGTGGTGATAAAGATAGTAATGGTGAAGGTGATAGCGAGGTATGATGATATTGTGACGGTGATAGTGGTGGTGATGAGGGTGATAGTGAGGTGTATTGATATTGGCGATGGTAATTGTGATGGTAATGATGATGAAGGTGATAACGAGGTGTGATGATGTTGGGGATAGAGTTATTGTTGATGGTGATGATGATAATGATGATATTGATGATTTTGGTTATAGAGATGTTGGTGATGGGGGTAGAGATGATGATGTATGGGGAGATATGTGACTGTGAAACAGAAGATGAAATAATGAGTAACAGCGATCGTAAGAAATGTGATGCGGATGATAATGACGGCGAATGATTGTAATGATTATCCATGACGGTGGTGATTGTGAATTATGACTATGGTGAGTGGGTGATGGTGAAGCACTGCGATAATTATGATGAATCATAAATAGAGTAATGGTGTAAGATAGTGATTGTGCAAGATAGTGATGGGGTTATTGTGAGAGATGGTGATGAAAGACAATGAGAGGTTATTGTGAAAGATGGTGAAGGTATAAGACAGCGAGAGGCTATTGTGAGACCGAAAGACAGTGAGAGGCTATTGTGAGAAATGGTGATGGAATAAGACAGTGATGGAAGAGGAACGTTGGACTGACGTTTGGGTTTATCACGAACCATTGTCAAATCACAACTGAGCGAGTAAGATACTGGGAAAGTACGAAGACAGACTCTGGAAGGGCTTTCATACAGTAATTTGTGAACACTTTATTTAACTGGCTTTAAGCCATCAACGCTGTTATATGTTACGTAGTTGAAGCTTTGGAGTTGTTAGTGGTCTACAAAGGTGCTAATTTACACAATTTTATTTTATTCTTTCAGGTGTTTTCTCTGCTACCTCAGAGGAGTTACACTACTTCCAAGTTCTAAAGGGCAATCTAATTTCTGTTTACCTGTTTACCTGTTGTGTATTGTTGTGGAAAAATTGAGAAAAATAATATTGCTGGCAAAATCCAACTGAGAAATGGTCAACAGTTCGGGTTTTAATGACTGTCTAACTAACTTTTACAAGTTGAATATCATATTTAAGTAATACTAAAGGTGCCCAACCTTTCTGTGTCTGTTTAATTCTTTGCTACAAGGTTTCCGCTTATAACTTGAGAATGCCTCATTCGATCTGTTTCAAATTTCGAACGTTCCTGTACTGTAACTGGGACACTGTTGGAATCTTGAGGTGCCTTCTAGTCAGTGTTATAAAGACCATCGAAGTTGTGATATACGAGCGAGAACTTCTGAATGCTTCTTCTCATAGGCTTCAAACTTTCAACACTTCTAGGAGGGTTGGCGTTCCTTTGTAGTGTATAGCTAGTCGTTAATTTGGCAGTTTTATTTTTAATTTATATGTTTTTTTTTCGATAAAATAGCTTGAGTAGCTCTCTTCTTAACGACTTTAATTGGTGGAACACCCCAGGAAGTGGGAGATACATTTTGGATATAGAGTACGATGTACAGATTTTGTAATTACATAGTACTGTATAATTAATAATAATCTTAGAATTGCTGGATTCGTTATGACAGCCTGATTAACTTCAAACTTTAAACACTGATGTTTTCTCAATGAAAACTTTGCATTGATCATGGATTTTGGACGTTTTGACTTGTCAGTTTTATTAAACTTTTTGTTTTCTGTTCAATAACTGGCGAATGACTCTTCTGATCGACTTTATTTCGACTTTAAATTCCTTATGTATCTTGGAGAAATATTTGGATTAATAAGTTATAAAGGAATATGTCAATCGATGTCACATCTTCACTGCCGAAAATAGAGAATACATTTTCTGAGCGGATTCAAACTTGAAGTGCTGGTGTATTTTGTGATATTCTTTGACAGATAACTCGAGAATGCGTCGCGGGCTCCATTATGCTAGTTTTGCTCTTGTATTCAAATGTTTCTGTATATACCAAGTACCATTATTTTTGGCCAACGTACTGACAAAATTATAAAGAAAAACTAATGCAGGTACATCGAATCATTTCTTACAACGTTACGAAGCCACAAGTAAATGAACCTGGAAAGAGATTGTCAGCATTAAATAGTGAGCAGAGGTGAGGTGAAGAGGAAGCTTGTTGTGCGTCAAGTAACACGACTCCAAAAAGTTTTCTGGCAATAGATTCTGCTTAACTACAGAAAACTGTCTGATATTGACGAGGGAAGATTACATTTATTTTCTTCAATGAATGTCTTCTTTGGCAACAAGCAATTAGTCGTTGCAGTTTATCATGTGGATGTTTTCTACGAAAATTATGTTAAGTTTGTCCATATTGGTGTTCTGAGATTTATTTGTACGGATGTCACATCTGAGTAGTTTTTTGTGAAAGATGTTGCCAAAGACTGTCTATACCCCAATAACTGTTGATTTAAGTTGGTTGTGTATCATACCAGTTATGTGTTTCATGGTATAAGAGGGTATCATAATTATACAGTTTAATGTGTTTAACAATAGAGTTGTTGGGGAGAACTATGTACCTCATTTCCTTAGCATCATATCTGGGCAAGTCGATGATGATGTAAACACCTCGTCTGCAACCTCCGACGAAATGTCAAGGATATTTAGTTTGCTAAAAATTTGTTCAAGGGAATAATTCATGTAATTTTATGATCATGTAGTTACCATTTCCATATGCCTTACTCTAACCGGGAATCGAACTCAGTTTTTTTTCCTGCGAGTTCAACGTTCTACCACTGAGTTACATGTCACTCTTTTGTTCAATAGAATAGGATTCCTTCTTCATGGAATTCATTACTGTGGATGCGATGAGCTAGTAGGAGAAATCCATCGAAAACATCGCATTACGTTGTGGTGTGACTCGAAGTGGAGATTATCGAGTTAGTTGGTGGATTGTTTTTATACTCTGAAAACAACTGTGATACCTGACTAGCTGAATAAAATGTCAGAGGCTTGAAATATAAACTCTAAGGAGTTAAAATATGTTAACGATGTACAAAATACTCATTTGAATTGAAAGGGTTGACAGGGACAGATTATTCGAAAGTCAGGAAACATGTATAGGAAGACAAACACATAAAGAGTATAAAATAAAGCTCGGAGGAAGTTTAGTCTCAGAATGTAAAGGAAGCGAAATGAATCATAAACGACTGTACACAGACAAGATCTATACATACTTTCATGATAGGTATGACACGGTTTACAAAGACAGGAGAGAGAATAAACCCGGTACCGCGAACTGGGATCACATTCTGTAACCATATGAATGAGCAGGAACACATCACACACACACACACACACATGACTGGGAGAACCTGGAGCCACATATAGGCCCAGGAACGTGGAGGGCTAAGATGATAGAGGTGGTACGCGAAAACCTCATTTACCAACATGTAAGGGACACTACCAGAGAGAGTGAGGAGAGAATGAACCAGCAAGACTGGACCTAGTATTCACCTTGAGTAGTGCAGATATTGAGGACATCACATATTATCACTTGGTTATGAGCTTCGAATACATAGTAGAGTTACAAGTGGAGAGGGAAGCAGGAAGGGCAGGATGAATTTAGCCAAACTACAAGAGTGGGGACTACACAGGCATGAAGAATTTCCTGTACGGGGTTCAGTGGGACATAGAACTGGTAGGGAAGTCAGTAAACGAAATGATGGAATATGTGACAACAATATGCAAGGAAGTTGAGGAGAGGTTTGTACCAAAGGGCAACAAATAACGAGAAAGCCAGGATGAGCCCTTGGTTCACCTAAAGGCGTAGAGAGGCCAAAACCAAGTGTGCTAGAGAATGGAAGAAAAAAAAAAAAGGACCCGGGGGAAAAAGGGAAAGCAGTCGTAGAGCCAGAAATAAAAATGTAAGGTAAAAAGTGGGGCCCTAATGACAATCAAAAGGCAAGCGCGAAAGTCAAATTTGACCCAAAACGTTGCACAGCCACCAGGAGGAAAACAAGTGAAGAACCGGGCAATCAAGCTGGGGAAGGGAAAGACCGGGGAAAACACTAAAACAACAGCGAAGTATGAAAAAGGACTCCAAACAAGATCAAAGAAATTTTCCCAGGGGGAACAGAAGGACCCAAAAAGGGAAGAAAGTGGGGTACACCATCAAGTGTTGGACACAAGACAAAAACCGAGAAAGAAATAAGGGCTGCAAAGGGCAGCAGATACCTCAAAGGCGAGGGGTGGGATAACATCTCTACTGGGTCCTGAAAAGGGGGAGCGAGGCGTTTATGTGTACACAACAACAATCTTCAACACACATCGAACTTTGCCACTCCTAAGGTATGGAAAAAGGGAAATATATCCCTTTTTTTTAAAAAAAGGAGACAACACGAAGCTTTAAAACCCGACCAGTGCCGACATGTATAGCATCAAAGTTATGGGGGAGAAAAATTTTCAGAAGAGTGGTGGAGAAAACCCAAAAGGAATACTCATCAAAAACACCAAAATGTTTCAGGGACGGGAAAATCCTGTGTCACAAACCACGGATCTATGACAGGACAGCAGTAAGAGAAGAGAGAGAGGGGGGGGTGACTGAAATTCCCTTGGGCTGCAAGAAGGCTTTTAAAAACAGTTCCACACAAAGATTAGTGGGGAAAAACGGAAGACCAAACAGGGGTAACAGGGAAGGCACTACAAATGGATCGGGGAAAAATTTTCAGGAAGACAGCAGCAGTCATGGACGTGGGGAGGTGTCAAAGTGGGGGTCCAGACATAGTTTTTAAGAAAGGTATATAAAGCTCAAAAAGAGGGAAAAGTGTCCTAATACGAAACCCTGAGAACGGGGCAGGAGCTAGATTCGAAATGATACACATAATGCCACACACCCAAAAACACACCACACCACACACAACAAGCACACCACACCACACACCCACCACAGAACAGCAGGAGGCCAAGGCAAGAGTACGACGAGAGCAATAGAGCGATGGTTGACACACTGGCTGCAGTGGCTAGAAGAGCTCATGTATGCAGGGCAAAGCTCCTGATCATGGGTGACTTTAACCACAAGGAGATCGATTGGGAGAACTTGGAGCCACATGGGGGCCAAGATACATGGAGGGCTAAGATGATGGAGATGGTACTGGAAAACTTCATGTACCAACACGTAAGGGACACTACAAGAGAGAGATGAGAGGATGAACCAGCAAGACTGGACTTAGTATTCACCTTGAGTAGTGCAGATATCGAGGACATCACATATTAAAGACCCCTTGGGGCCAGCGATCATGTGGTTTTAAGCTTCGAATACACAGTAGAGCTACAAGTGGAGGGATAAGCAGAAAGGCCAGGACGAATGAAGTCAAACTACAAGAAAAAGACTACACGGGAATGAGGAACTTCCTGAATGGGGTTCAGTGAGACAGAGAACTGGCAGGGAAGCCAGTTAATGAGATGATGGAATATGTAGCAACAATATGCAAGGAGGCTGAGGAGAGGTTTGTACCCAGGGGTAACACGAATAATGAAAAGCCAGGATGAGCCCATGGTTCACCCAAAGGTGCAGGGAGGCAAAAACCAAGTGTGCTAAGGAATGGAAGAAATATAGAAGGCAAAGGACCCAGGAGAATAAGGAGAGCAGTCGTAGAGCCAGAAACGAATATGCGCAGATAAGAAGGGAGGACCAAAGACAATATGAAAACGACATAGCAGCGAAAGCCAAATCTGACCCAAAACTGTTATACAGCCACATCAGGAGGAAAACAACAGTCAAGGACCAGGTAATCAGGCTAAGAAAGGAAGGAGGAGAGACAACAAGAAATGACCGTGAAGTATGTGAGGAACTCAACAAGAGATTCAAAGAAGTGTTCACAGAGGAGACAGAAGGGGCTCCAGAAAGACAGAGAGATGGGGCACACCACCAAGTGCTGGACACAGTGCACAAAACCGAGGAAGAAGTGAAGAGGCTTCTGAGTGAGCTAGATACCTAAAAGGCAATGGGGCCAGATAACATCTCCCCATGGGTCCTGAGAGAGGGAGCAGAGGCCTTATGTGTACCCCTAACAACAATATTCAATACATCTATCGAAACAGGGAGATTGCCTGAGGCATGGAAGACAGCAAATGTAGTCCCAATCTTTAAAAATGGAGACAAACATGAAGCACTAAACTACAGACCAGTGTCACTGACATGTATAGTATGCAAAATCATGGAGAAGATTATCAGGAGAAGAGTGGTGGAACACCTAGAAAGGAATCTCATCAACAGCAGCCAACATGGTTTCAGGGACGGGAAATCCTGTGTCACAAACCTACTGGAGTTCTATGACATGGTGACAGCAGTAAGACAAGAGAGAGAGAGGGGTGGGTGGATTGCATATTCTTGGACTGCAAGAAGGCGTTTGACACAGTTCCACACAAGAAATTAGTGCAAAAACTGGAGGACCAAGCAGGGATAACAGGGAAGGCACTACAATGGATCAGGGAATACTTGTCAGGAAGACAGCAGCGAGTCGTGGTACGTGGCGAGGTGTCAAAGTGGGCACCTGTGACCAGCGGGGTCCCACAGGGGTCAGTCCTAGGACCAGTGCTGTTTCTGGTATTTGTGAACGACATGACGGAAGGAATAGACTCTGAGGTGTCTCTGTTTGCAGATGACGTGAAGCTGATGAGAAGAATTCACTCGATCGAAGACCAGGCAGAACTACAAAGGGATCTGGACAGGCTGCAGACCTGGTCCAGCAATTGGCTCCTGGAGTTCAATCCCACCAAGTGCAAAGTCATGAAGATTGAGGAAGGGCAAAGAAGACCGCAGACGGAGTACAGTCTAGGGGGCCAGAGACTACAAACCTCACTCAAGGAAAAAGATCTTGGGGTGAGTATAACACCAGGCACATCTGAAGCGCACATCAACCAAATAACGGCTGTAGCACATGGGCGCCTAGCAAACCTCAGAACAGCATTCCGACACCTTAATAAGGAATCGTTCAGGACCCTGTACAGGAAGTTCCAGAGATTGGACACAGCAACAAGGGGACACAGTTGGAAGTTGAAGACACAGATGAATCACAGGGATGTTAGGAAGTATTTCTTCAGCCACAGAGTAGTCAGTAAGTGGAATAGTTTGGGAAGCGATGTAGTGGAGGCAGGATCCATACATAGCTTTAAGCAGAGGTATGATAAAGCTCACGGTTCAGGGAGAGTGACCTAGTAGCGATCAGTGAAGAGGCGGGGCCAGGAGCTCGGACCGGACCCCTGCAACCTCAACTAGGTGAGTACACACACACACACACACACACACACACACACACACACATACAAACACAAACATACATACACACTAACAGTGGTAACCCATCACACACACACACACGAAGAAAGGTTAAGGGAAATCGGCCTGACGACATTGGAGGACAGGAGGGTTAGTGTAGACATGATAATAACATAAAATACTACGAGGAATAGATAAGGTGGACAGAAACAGAATGTTCCAGAGATGGGACACAGACGCAAGGGGACACAATTTGAAGTTGAAGACTCAGATGAGTCAAAGGGATGTTAGAAAGTATTTCTTCAGTTATAGAGTTGTCAGGAAGTGGAATAATCTGGCAAGTGATGTAGTAAAAGCAAGAACCATACATAGTTTTAAGACGAGGTATGATAAAGCTCATGGAGCAGGGAGAGAGAGAACCTAGTAGCGACCAGTGAAGAGGCGGGGCCAGGAGCTGAGTCTCGACCCCTGTAACCACAATTAGGTGAGTATATACACACACATACACACACTAACAGTGGTAACCCATCACACACACACACCAATGAACACACTAACAGCAAATACAATAGGACAAGTACAATCATCTATTCGTCAGTATGGCAATAGCGCTGACGTTATGTTAGCTTTGATGGGAGTGACGTACTCGCTGAGTCGTACTCACTCAGTTGTTTGTGAGAGTTGAGTTGCAGCTCTTAGCTTCACTTTCCAATGTGTCTTCCATTTACTACTTTATGTTGCTATGTTTCTTTCAAATCAGTATTTCAGTCTCACCGTGTTTGACTTTCATTATCTCAGTAATTTTACCATTTTTCAATACTGCTGTGGGAATGTGCGAGGAGTTGGTCTCCATTGCCTCTTATTCTAGTTCATTTCATTTGTTAAACACCATTAGGCTAAAATAATATATTTCCTAGCATCCCTTTGATTTATCTGTGTTTTAGTCTTTTACAGTTTGCCTGTACCGTTTATTTTAAATTATCTGACCATCATTACTCTGTCTAATCTTTCGGGTATCTGAGACTGTCCTTGTCTTTTTTAAGGCTATGTTTATTTCTCTTTTTTTTTGCTTATCATTTTCCGGTGTGGAAGCACCTCTGTCAGCATCTTCTGATCTGGCTTTCAGCCGTGTACGCAACGCAATGTGTTGTTCTGCTATATATTTAAAAAATCATTCCTTAAGTATAGCATGTATAATGATTATTCCTTTATGAATGTATCTGAAGGCAATTTAGTGGGCAGCATTTGTTTCAGGATTGTATACAAATTATTTGCACCTCTGGCGATACGATTGTTCTCTTTAAATAATATTTGAAGCCGTTTCCTTAAATGTTTAAATCCGCTATTTGAGCTTCCTCCGGCCTCTCTGATTTACATCACTTGGATTGTATTCAAGTAGCTACTAATTTGATAGCTTCTTAGAGTTCCAAGCATTCATGAAGTATATATAATATATATATATATATATATATATATATATATATATATATATATATATATATATATATATATATATAAGGTACATGTTGTTACGTGTGTATCACCGATTATAAGGCGAAAATCTCATCCAGCTCCTCAGAGCTGGGGGGTGTGCCCAAAATACAACAGTCATTATCCCTTTGAACAGCCGCACTGAGCCGCTGGAACAGAAAACTAGCTGCCCTGGGATCCCTAGTTACCCTGATGAGACTTTTTCCCAGCTTCTTAAGGAATTTAGATGCACTCTTTCCCCATGAGCCCAGGGTCTCTGAGCCTATGGGAACAAACATGTAATGATGGGCAAGTTCTCCATATTTTCTAGACTTTTGGGACTCCCTGAAGCTGGCAGCTGCCCCTCCTTCCTCCCTGGTGTATTGGAGATAGGTATCAGCCAAGGTAGATGCACATGTATAGTCCCACACCACCTGCTTCCCATCTGTCAAAGACTTGAAGGGTGATACCATCTGGACGCTTCTGGCTGACATCAGATCTGCATAGTTGCGGTGGCTCCCTTACTGCTGGGCATCCAGCTGTTGTGAGGCTCTTCTTGATGTTATTAACCTCCTCATGTCTTGCAATCTTTCCCTCGGATTTACGGCACACAAGACCATGGTACCCGAATCGGTCTGCTGCTTCACTGCCACAAATACACCTGTGTTCGGCGAGAATAGGGGCGGCAAGTCGAAGGGCAACACCGATGCGGATGGTCTGTTGGTCGAGGCGTGTGCCAAGGCTAGAGTTGGGAACAGCCAACAGAAATTCCCCAGCATGAGGGGCTCTCACTGCCAGGAGGCGGGCTCTATCCTTCCCTGACACACTCTGAAACATTGTTGAGGGTATATTTTCCACTATTGGACCATCCCAGTGCTATTGTTTGTAGTTGTTGGGGGGAGCAGGTCTGGTTTCAGAGCCCGTTAGATTATCCCAGATCATTGCTCCGTCAATGAATTTTTGGTCCTGGACTCCAATTTTGTCCCTAAGATGTTCAGGGAGAAGCGCTGCTAGAAGCTCTCTGGATGCAATACACGAGGACAGAAAAGCAGGTAACGCAATCTGTGATGACTTGCGGACACCAATGCCTCCTAGTCTGACTGAAAGTGTAGCTTGGTTCCACTGCCCGTCTTCTAGAGTAAGGTTAAGTACTTTCGTAAAAATCTGCCTCAGAATACTGTCATATTCGTGCAG
This sequence comes from Cherax quadricarinatus, assembly GCF_026875155.1. Taxonomy (NCBI): domain Eukaryota; kingdom Metazoa; phylum Arthropoda; class Malacostraca; order Decapoda; family Parastacidae; genus Cherax; species Cherax quadricarinatus. The sequence continues at coordinate 85,335,077 of NC_069406.1, read as the reverse complement.
TATAGGGTTATCATATGAAGGCACTTTGTGAGAAGGTACAAGGCATCGTTGTTCCATTCTTCTTAACTCTTCCAATTAGGTAGTACGTTGGTAGACAGCAACCACGCAGGGAGGTACTACCGTCCTGCCAAGTGAGTGTGAAACAGAAACATGAAACTGTTTTACATGATTGTAGGATTGCTGGTGTCTTTTTCTCTGTCTCATATCACGCTGAATATGAGACTTACACTTCAAAGCAAATGTTGCGGGAGGGGGGAGTATAGGGAGAAAAAACAGAGGTTAAAGGAGGGGGGAAGCAATGTAAAAAAGAGAAAATTAAAAGGGGTTAGTGAAGTTATCAACAAATTTTTTTTAAAATAAAAAAAATTTGGGCAAGATTAAAAAGTTGGGGAAACCAAGGAAACGATGGTTTTAAATTAATAAAGGGAGGGGGGTTTTTTTGAAGATTAAGGTATCGGGAAAGGGAAAGGGAATTTTTTGAGAATTTTTAAAATGTTGATTAGAGGGGGAAGGGGAGGAAAAGAGAAACCTTGTAGGAGTGAGAGACCTTTAGTGAGGGGGGGAAGTTCATGAGTCAGGGGATAAAAAAAGGGGGAGGCACTGGGGATTGAAGGGATACAGACAGAAATTTAAAAAAAACAGATGGGGGAAATTAGTTTTGGAGGGGTTGGTGCTTTTATTAATATGTTTGTGGAAAGGTAAGGTCCCAAGGGGGGGCAAGCATGCAAAGCCCCTTTTTAAAAGGAAAAGGGGGCCAAATGAAGTGAAAAAAAATATGGGAAAAAAGCTGTTGAGTAATTTGGAAATGTTATAGATTATTATCGAAAAAATTTAAGAGTAACACGGAGAGGGGGATCAGATAACAAGGAGGCTTAGAAAGGTAGGGGGGGGTGTGCCAAAGTGACAGGAAACATTGGGGAACATATTAAAAAGATAAAGAGGTATTTGTAGCATTTATGGTTTTGGGAAAAAGGGCGAATGACGGGTGATGGGGGAGCAATGTGGCAGATTTTTGCAATTGAATGAAATAAGAGATAGTTAATGAAAACAGTGAAATTTTTCGACGGGAAGGCTTACTAGCCCGTAATAACTTAACAGTATTACCAAGCGGGCCCCCCTCGGGAAAATTAAGAATAGAAAAGGAAATAGTAACAAAAAAAAACACTTTTTTTATAGAAAAGAAAATATAAAACACAAAATATAAATTTTAAATTTTTACTTTAAAGAAAAAAAATGAAAAATAAAATGATAACTAATTCAAAGCTAAATTATAGGGTGTCGGTGTTTGACATGTTTTTTTTGTTTTGGGGGGGGGTTTTTGGGGGGGGGGGGGGGGGGGGTTTTTTTACGACCCCACTGGTAGTCTTCACATATACCTTTATATTTTATCCCATACAGGGAAAACAGTTCTTTACCGCTGCAATGAAGGGGTTACGTCCGAATTTCATACAGGCACAGGGAATAAATCCCCCAAAGGGGAAAATCTCAACTTAGTCCATCCCACCATTCTTCTCTTGATTGACAGGACCCTCTTGTCTCCAAGGAAAAGATAGCAGGGTTTCCCACTGCTTAAAAAAATCCTCTCCAGATAATACAAACCAAAAGATGTGGTGATTATTACAAAATAACATAAGCAAGGGTGAAAAAACTAAGTTTATTTTTGGGCAAAAGTAAGCTTTTTTCCCAAAATCCATAAAACAAGGGAGCAGTACTTACAGTAGTGCTGGAGCTGTGATCTATGATTACGTTTTGGCCAACCCCCCACGTCACCTTTCGGGGGGGGGGGGGGGGAAGGGGGAGGGGGAAGGTAGCGGACTAACTACCCTACCTTAACAAAACCGGGAATGAAAATATCACTTTCGGGGGGGGGGAAAAAAAGGGAGGAATACAGGAGCTTTACTACCCCACCTTAAAAGTACCGGCAATAAACTATTTACTATATACTCCTCACTACTCCTATCTATTGACTTTTCCCTCACACTCCCTCTACCAAGACTTATGTCAGGAGTAATAAGAAGAAAGGCGAGGAAAAAGATCTACATGTGGAAGTTGCGTAAGCAACAAATCTTCTACTGACTGTCCACATTAGCCATCAGAGAAATAATTGGATGAACCTGGATAGACACAATAGGAACTTAAAAGCCTGGGGAGTGTCAATTCCACCTCAAGAGGCGACTGTTGGTTCCCTTAAAAGTATCTAGGTATATCAAAAGGTTCGTGTCCCGTTTCTAAAATTGAATTCTTTCTCAGCATAATAAAAGTTAAGTTTGGAGATACCCCACACAAGGGCTATCATTCCGTTTCGATTGTGGAGTATCGTGTTTTCTGCGGGAAGGATTCCGGCTTATGAACATACAGGAAAGGAACACATGGTAATGTATAACACCGCACCAACAGTAGTGAGCATCAGTTCTTAAGCAAATTTTTTATTAATATCTGGAATCTTAAGTTAGGCCTTCGAAACGATACTTTTTTGCTCATTAACCTTTTCCCGAGCTACGTCGAAAGCTCAAGAGTTCCTTCACTAGACTGTTTAAGGAAAGTCGGATTAGATTCCGTAAATCCGTAAGGTTCGGGATAAACCGTCATAAAAATTTACAGAACCAAAAAAAGCTACTCTTGAGCTTCTTGTTTTTGGGGAATTTAAATTCTAATAAAGCTTTGACTTACTGGGGAGAGCTGCAAGAGTTATTAGAAAATGCCAGTCCAAGAATATCTAATCTTGTTATACCCAAGGAAAGCATTTCGCGGCTTGGCAGTGAGGCCATGTTGAGCGTAAACCTACACAAAACAGATGTTAATGTTTGATATGTGCGCCACCCACGTGATGTCATTACTGTTAAGATTATCAAAATAAACTAAACATTTGGCATATTACCCATAACCTTTCCCCTCATCATCGCACGTAGGTACACAGGCAGTACCAAACCGAAGGCCATAGTTCTATATTGCATCAGTCCTTGTGTGTAGGAAAAGCGTGTACTGCTAGAGAAGACCTAACATTACTTAGGATAATGCCTGTGCAAATCAATCCTCTGAAAAACGGAACGTCCGAAAATTTGTGTAGATCCTATCTATTAAGGGGCAAAGGCTCAGCATCCCCCCGAGTTTATTACATTAAGGCCTCTGAATCAGACAAGTCATATGAATTATCATCCTTCTTAACCATGACTACTGTGAGCAATATGAGAGACTGAAGGTTCAATATCTTTATTTAATATATAATATGGTCTACATCCTCGGTCAATGCAGCCCTATGGAACTAGAACTGGGTATAATTTTCGTTTGAATAGATTGTCCGTCACTTAAGTCAATCTTATGACTCCCGGGAGGTAACACCTGGAATATCAGTAAAACGTCTGAAAAGTTACTCACACATTGAGAAGTAAGTTCGATGCTCTTATGGTCAACCAAAGATTCCATTAATATTAATGTTTGTTGCGCCCGATGGTCAGGATCACCAAGTCATGTAGTTTCTTCATCTTAGTCAATTAGAGGTTCAATTACCGCACACTTGTTACATTCTCAGTTGTCTTATCAAGTTCGTGTGGAAAAACGAAGACAAAGTTATAAGGCAGTTAACCGAATTTCTTCGGGTAATACTATCATAAGATGTTTGAAATGATAAAGCTTAGGTTTCCCGTGACTTCGAAGGTAGGCAACTTTTCCACAATTTTTTTAATACTTTATATGGACCCCTTTCATGCTACTAATATTTATTTGACTTAATCGGCAAAAGTACAAGATCTTCATCCCCTACTTTAAAACATTCTCCTTGACTTTTTGAACAAAATATGGTGTGTACTGGTCCATTGACAAACTTACGTTTTTCGAAACTAGTCAGAGTCTCCTCAAGTGTGGATCTAAGTCCAAGAGAATCTGGTAAAAGACGAACCCACTCATTTTACCTCATTAGTCCATAAGTCATAGGATGACAATGGGGCCTCTGGCCTGTCTACCAGAGAGTAGTTTCAAAAAGGTGAAAACCCCATTAGAGTCCACTGGAACTTCCCTCAAGGCCAAACTAAGCACAGGTTAGTAACGAGCCGCTCCACTAGGTTTAAGGGAGCAAAGGTTCCTTAAAATGGACATGAGAATCGAATGCTGGCGCTTCAATCCTCCCATTACAGCTGGGATGATAGGGTGGTGGTGAAGAGAGGCTTCACTCCCAGAAGTTGGTAAAGATGTTGCATAAGTCAGATGTGAATTGTATCCCACGTCAGACAAAATTTATCTATGGTGCCACTCTGGAGAAGATGACAAAAGAGGCTTCAGCCAACCGCTGTATGTTATGGTCTTTGAAGGTTTGGCTTCAGGGAAACTCGAGCAGAAATCAACTAATGTTAAATAGTCTATGTCCCCCAGAGGAAAGTGAATAAAGGACCACAACGATGTCAATAGCTACTCTTTTCATCGGTTACCGTAAAGAGATAAGGGTTTGACCATAGTACCGCCTGGGTACCTCGGATGATACAGTTGGCAAACTTTACACGATCTACAATAGGAGTGAGCAGCTGAGACATGTTTTTGGCCAAAAATAGGTTTCCGTAATTTTATTTAAGTTTTCGATGCGAGAAATGTCCGGCCACTGGCAGGTCATGAGGGCATTTTATAAGAACAGTCTCTCTGCATTGACTTGGAACCACTAGATGGAATATCTATCTCATCTGAATATAGTGAATACTGACTTGTACAAGATACTTTTTATAGATTCAAATTTATATGAAATTTTTTTCCTTGATCACTGATTTTGTGTTAGCGGCAGTATGGGCAAATACGGTGTTGCAACTTGACAAAGGAGTCGGTCGATATATCTAAAGCTTAAAGTCAGGGAAAATCATAGTGAACATAGAAACATGGCGTTTGGTCTGACCCTAGTCAAGATCATTTATGGTATCGAGTGAGTAGCTTTACTTGTTCATCAACAAGTGATCCGGTGATTCTACTACCTCGCTTTTCGAAGTAGCATCAATGTTTTTAATCCACATGAATCTCACGAACATTGTCTCATCTGAGCTTTCAAGGGCTTTCTCTACTCTACAGGAAGAGGAAATCTGAAAAGCTTATGTTCCACCTTTGGCGATGAATATCAACTCAGAAGGAGAAATGGCAACCTTTACATTTCCTATAGTACGAGCCAAGAAGTGAGGAGCTAGTACGGCTTCAGAACCAACCTGTAACCATTTAGCACCTAATGTAAACAATGGATGGTAAAAATGTTCGTACGCCCAAGTAGTCTGAAAGTATAGCAAGGAATATTTCTTTAAGGTTAGGAACAGCTTATCAAAATACTATACATGCTGCGCATCCATGTCCCGTAAAATGTAGAGACATTAATCCATTAACTGTTCCTAACAGAATATGCTGGTCCATTACTGTCCTTGAAAAACATCTTCAACTTTTTGGACCTTCCTTAAAGACAATCCGGAGCTTTATGTCCCTGAACACCTCACAAATGACAGAACAGGAATCAAAGAAGTCTTTGACTTTCCATTTGAGCTTGATCTCTTCTTAGTCTGAGTGGAACCCTTGCCCGTAGGGTTCGATCCCTTTAGGTCTTTATAGGAATTGAGAGCCTCAGCAGCACAGGTCCGCAGCCTCAGCAACGTCCTCAGCTTTATTCAGGTTACGTTTCTCTAATTGTGCAGGGTTCTCGAGGTAGAGCGTACTTGGGGTCTCTGAGTCTCTATCGCTTGTAGACGGCTGATCCTCTTGTACAGAGCGTAGTAGTGGACGAGTTAGGAGTGCTAGGCGCGCGAACATTTGGAACCTCTATCCAAATGCGAACAAACAAAGAGTGTACCTGTAACGGCTTGAAAGTTTCGGCCCGGCTGTAAGGTGCATACCTGAAATCTTTCCTGGATGAATTAGTTTTCTGAAATGCTTTAAGATTCCTTCGCAGTAGTTATAAGTACAGATGATATCTGCGTTACAAATTTCAGAATATTCAAAGCTGTACCAGAAAAGAACATTCCAAACCTGGTAGCCCAGTCACAGCAATTTCACAGAGGGTAGCGGTTTTTTTCAAAACTGATCATGTATGAATTATGACTTCACCCGCTGTGAAGAGGTAAATTAGGTGTTGGATATGTGCACTGACTGCACGTTTTCCATTACTCCTGCCCTAATTGTTGTTAAGATTAACTTTTTTTCTCAATTCAAGGCAGATTTGTCGAGCTCGCGAGCCGTTTCTCTCTCTATAACTCAAGTTCTCTAGCTTTTCCTCACTTCTCTACTTTTTCCTCAACTTCCTCTATCCTTTCCTGTCCTCAAGTTCTCTTACTTTGAGCCGTTCCTCACGTAATTTAGCAGTTCCTCCGTTCTCGAGATCTTTCTCACATCAAGTCTATCACGCTCTTTTTGTTCTCTCTTTCTCTTTCGTCTTCTTGATTCTCTCTCAATTCTCTCTCTCTCATTTTTTTCTCTTCTCTTCGATTCTCTCTCTCTGTTCTTCTTCTCTTTCCTTTCTAACTGGCTTTCGTCTCTCTCAATTCCTCTCTTTCAAGTCTTTCCTGGATCTTAGCACTACTGAAAATTCTAATTTTTCCCCTGTATTCCTAACTGACCCAGCATTCATCCTGGTAAACATTGATGGAGTAATGATAAAGTTTTCTTATTTTGGGCCACCCTGCCGTGTGGGGGGGTGGGGGGGGGGAGGGACGGCCGACGCCGCATGGTGAGCCGAAAACACCACATGGATGCTCTTACGCAAGCCACCAAACCCTATCCCTGCCGTTGGAATAATATTATATAATATAGATATATATATATATATAGAGATATAATATATATAATATATATATGTCTGCCTGAATAGCAGAACTGGCGATATTGGCTTAAATAGCAAAACGCTCATCTTGCTAATAGCTATATAAACAAGTGAAAATTGTGTATGCAATAAGTTCGCCAAATCATTCTGAATCTTAACGAAAAAAATATATTCACTGTGTTAGTTTATATTAAGTTTACGTAAACATATTTAAAAATAGATTTAGTTGGTTAGGCTAAATATAATTTTCTTGTTTATAATAAGGTTAGGCAGTTTCTAATTCCTTTTGGCAAAATTTTAAATTTTTACATCATCATTATTGAAAAAAAATATAGCTTTAAACGTATAAGAAAAATGTTTAGAAAGGACTGATTTAATTAAGTTCCATTGCTATTGGCCAGTTTTACATATGCGGCACTACAAATATATATATATATATAGTATATATTATATATATATATATATATATATATATAATATATATATATATATCGATATAGAAATTTATATATATATTTTATATATTTATATATATATATATATATATTAGAATTATATTATTTCCAAGGCAGGTTGGTTTGGCCTTTTAGTTAGGAGCCAATCATGTGATTTTCCTCACCATGAGGCGGGCCAAAACGACATGGTTTCGAGTCCCTTGGCTAGGTCCAGTGCTGTTATAAATAACCTACTGATATTCTCTCTACGCCTGCTGATGTTTCCCATTGTTTCACTATTATGTTTTCCATTTGAGGGTCATTGTTCAGTGTGGTACTGTGTTAAATGTCTATAAGATGAAGCCAACCTTTCCTTTGCTCCTTGTTAGATCCCTGATATTTAACCATAGTGTTGCAGATGTTTAGTATGGCAGAACCCACTTTACTATGTACGTGTTGGTTTTCTGCAATGAAATTCTTCCGCGACAGGTGTATCACCATCTTCCTTCTGATTATCTTTCCGAGAACTTTAGGGGACCTGCATGTCAGTAATAATGTCTCTTAGGAAAGTGTTTGTGCAACAGTTACGTATATTTATTCCGATACTTTTCTTGTCTATTCCGGTGCTTTTATATAACGAGGAAAGATACAGTTTAGCACCTATCAGGGAGCTGAATTGTATACAGTGATTGCTTATGCATTATTGCTGAAAGTTTACTCAGTTCTTCCAGCCCGTCTGTCAGTATCCTTGGAATATATTGTCAAATTTCATAGCTGTTATTATATAAAGTTCCCTGAGTAGCTTCATCACTTTCTACTTTCTCATTTGTATGTTATCGAGGTCTTGTTAACGTATTTCTCTCCCTTTCGCTTTCAGGTACCGGTGATGGTTTCTTAATAAATGTCACTTAAATCACCAGTTCGTTTCTTCGAGTACATGCATTTTTCGTGAGTATTTTCTTTCTTTTTCTTCGGCGTCTGAATTTCTATATGAAAGTTGCCTAACAGCTATTGGCACCACATAGAAAACTGATTAGTTTCAGACTCGTAAGACGTCAGGAAGGTTCGTTGAAGTGTTTTGAACATTTAGAGAAGATTACACAGAATAGACTGTATAAGATGTGTAAATATGGGATGGAAGAAACGTTGGGCAGGGTTGATCCCAGGTAGAGGTGGAGGGAGGGAGAGAGGGGTCTTCAAGAGGGCTTAGAGTGCTAGGGAGCTTGAGCATCCAGCAGGCATGTGTCAGCGTCTTAAATCAGAATAAAGAAGAGAGGGTTTCCTAGCTTGATTTGCAGTTGAGATGGCAAGAAAGAAACTAATATGAAAGGTTCAAGGAAAACCTGTAGTTAGACTGAAATGGGGGTGAAGTACAGCCGGTACAGAAGAGGAGTTGAGATGTTGCAGTCGGAGGGTCCTGAAGCTGTGATGTTTGCACCTCTAGCAAAACTGCTTTGAATGAGCGATGGAAAGACACATCTCATCAGTTAAATAATATGAGACGGTGATAATAATAATATGATAACTAGTATTAAAACTTCTCACAAGATGTACTATAAAATTACTGTTTACTATCACACACACACACACAACACACACACACAACATATAAATAATATATATATATATATATAATATATATATGCATTACCCAGGAGTCGAACCCATGCTGTTTTGGCCCGCTTCATGGTGAGAGAAAACGCACTACTCTTTAGACCACTAGACCACATAAGGATTGTGTGGTCTAGTGGTCTAAAGCGTTATGCGCTTTCTCTCACCTTGAGCTATAATCCGAGCATTAATTTTCCATAAGGAAATATCCTCGGGATATCTCGTAACCTTATCTACGATGGTGAGAAGATATTGGATTCCTTTCTTGGTTTTAGGAAGTGTTCCGATACACTGGATCACTAACCTGGAGAATGGTTCTCCACTTACTGGAACTGGAAAAAAGATGGTTAAAGGGGAAATGTGTGAGGGTTTGCCAATTAACTGACTCGTGGGACAACTTTTCACGCATTGCTTTATTTTCTACAGCATTTTGGGCCAAAAGAAATGTTTAACAATTTTGGAAAACGTCTTCTTTTGCCCTAGATGGCCCCCAATGGAACTATTATAAGGCAGTTCACACACTAGGTCTCCAAAACACGTTGGTAGCACAATTAAAGGTTCGCCACTGAAATTTCTTCTTTCGTTCAGCACTTCCATTTCTCAAAAAAAAAAATTGTGTCAACTTATTTGCTACTTCCATAGCGGCTGTGTTTTTCCGAATTTTCCCCAGAGAGAAGTCGGAGTTTTGTTCTTCCAGCAGAGCTTTCCGATCCGGCAGGATCCTGCCAGATGTAGGAAAAGTCATAACACTCGTCGTCTCCTCGGGAGGTGATGCATTGGAAGGGGTTAATTCATTAAACAAATTACCTAATTTTATATCGACACTATAATTCACTGTTTAGGAAGGGGCATCTATGCCAGTCCGATTAGTCATGGCACGGGTCACCATGCTCAAAGGAAACAGTAAGGCCCTTTCGGACCTCTACTGCATAATGATCCTCAGTCCTATTTTCCATGACTACGTGCTCCTTACTTATGCCTATACTTTCGAGATAATTTCCCATTAACAAGTCAACGTCCTTTTCAGGAAAATTCGTTGGGTAAATTCCAAAGGATACCCAACCTTCGACGTAAATTTGATACATGGGTACCCACAGGGAGGTACCTCCAAAGGCTTCTAACAACACATCTAGTCCAGTGTAGGAGCTCTTCGGGAGAGTCAATATTCCTTCCCGAAGCAAGGTTAGATAAGAGGCTGTGTCTCGAAAGGAGCTTACATCGGTCAATAGTTGATCGGTAATTCCCACTTTACTTGAGGAAAAATAAGGGTTCATGGCACGGGATACGTACAAAGCAGTAGTTGGGGATACAGAGAGTCAGCTAGCAATTGTGGCTTTCCTTGGTTTCTCGTTTTTCCTTGGTAATTTCTTAGAGTCTCTGTTGCGGTAAGAAGCGCAGATGAGTTGAGAGGGAAGGCCTGGTATTCGGTCGTTTCCTAGGTTTTCTCTACGTTTGAAACACTAAGACGCATTATGTCCCTCCATCGCACATTTCATTCTCACTGAAGGTGGCTTCGACCAAGTTTGATTTTTCCCTGGCAGTTTTCTGATTTCCCTAAAAGGGGTCCTCTACTCGTGAGAGATATGGTTTTGAGTATTCGGTAAAGGTTTCACCCAGCAACGCTGTTTTACCTTGGGCCGGGATGGATTTCACCTTTTCCCAATCACGTCCACATTTGGTACTAGTCTTCGAGACACCTCGAACAAGTTTGCATGTTAATGTTTCTAGGGACGCTTCCATTAAATTACGTAATAGCTCGGATCCAGGGTACATTTTTATAGTTGTTCTATTTGGGAGATATTTACTTCAATTTATGTTAGCTTGTGGGGTTCTACAGCTCCTGGACAAACCTCCCATTTATTGCCTACTTGTGCTCCTTATCACTTTAAAAGAGGTACTTCTTTTTCTAGGGAAACAAGAACCACAAGTAAAATTCAGAGGCCTTTTAATGTCATATTGTTTCTTAAGTTAGAAACATATCAATTATAAGTCATTTGCATATCTCTCGTATCTTACGAGTGCAAGAATATATGTATATATATACAGAACTATTTACACGACCGTAAGGTATCACCACCATTCATTCTTGCAAAGTTACGTAAGGAAACCTCACGGAGTTCTTCAGACCGCTTGTGAGTAATCAAGATAATTTAACACGGGACGTAAGACACACGTTTGCCCTCTTCGAGCACCATCTGAGCTGAAGACCAGCTGCTACTGCTTGCTATGAGGAGGGGCGACTGTGAGGTAGGTCACGTGTCATTCTCAGAGGCAGCTCGGGGTTGAACCAGACACTGGTCGTTACTCAAGTGCTTTAAAATATCCGCACTGTTACTCCTAACCTATGACGTTAAGTCAAGTTACAAAACACATTAATTGAACATGATTTTTATGGCCCCAGATAATATGATATAGTCCAACTTCCTTATTTTAGCTGTTAATAAGGAAGTTCGCAATATGATATTAAGTGATATTTCGGCCCAAAGTTATGTGGAAGGTGACCAGGCATAACACACTGAACAATCAGGAATTGTTTGATATACTCAATGCAGTTTGCATCATCAAAAGTGTGACATTTACCAGGACGCTGCATTCATTATATATGTAAAAAAGTGTAGGTATATAATTGCAAGTTATAGGAGTCATCCATGACTGTGTCGTGTCCAAACATCATCTAACATTATAGGCAAACATCACAGCATCCTGTATTCTCATCTTGGCATCTCTAACATGAACTATGACTATTAATATTATTAATATTATTCAAATTAATTGATATGAAATATTATTATAAAAAGAACAAAAATAATGAGATTCTTTTAATTACTTAATTAAAATGCATATGACACGATGAATTCTATTACAGAGGATAAAAATCAATGTTTTTTAAATATATAGTTAATTAAGGTATTTTGCATAAATATATTTTGACGACGTTAAATAACGATCAGTTAAGGCGTCCCCGAAGACCAGATGAATATTATGAGGACTAACGATGGGAGTTTAATAGATAAAGACTCTGGTAAGAGACAGGTTTGATCCAGGGAAAGTGTCTAGCCAGGGACAGGTTCTAGCCAGGGAGAGGTTCTAACCTGGGATAGTTTCTAGCCTGGGAGAGATTCTAGCCTGGGATAGTTTCTGGCCTGGGAGAGGTTCTAGCCTGGGACAGTATCTATCCTAGGATAGGTTCTAGCCTGGGAAAGTTTCTATCCTGGGAGAGTTTTTTGGCCATGGAAAGGTTCTAGCCTGGGAGAGATTCTGGCTAGATATTAATTTTCCAGGACAGGTGTTTGCTACTGGTAGGGTGTAATTAGATACAGATTCTCTTCACGGACAAGAGACTGACAGGGATAAGTCATAGAAAATACAGGAGTTTAGTGGAACAGTAATCGCGTGGATTCTGGATACAATAATTCCCACAAATTTTCTAGTGATATGAAAAAAAAAGTTGAGATCGAACTATGCTGGAGATATAATTAGCCATTATGTCTTGTATTTCTTAGGCGAGGATCTAGAAAGCAACATGAGTCTCATAGACAAAATCTAGGCTGAGGCAGAAATTTTCTAGACATGTTCTAGCTAAATGCAAGACATTCTTGTGACAGGAGCTTGGAAGAGAGAAAAAAGTCTTACTAGGGAGAGGATTTAACAAAGAATATCTGTCTTACGGCAAGATATTGCCATAAGATATAGCAAGGAGTAAGATATCTTGACATGATAAGATTAAGGTAGGGACAAAATCTAACTTGACATTAGATCTAGCTGGACCTAGCAAGGAGCAAAACTGTTTTGGGGCAACATATATTTAGAGATAAGATCTAGCATGGAATAAGGTCAGGGTAGGGATGATATTTAGCAAGGAATAATATATATGTTCAAACTAGACCATCCTGCCAGTATACTTTGTTCCGTCTCACCCTGTCATTATACCTTGCTCTATCCCACCCTGTCAGAATACCTTGCTTTATCTCACCCTGTCAGAATACCTTGTTCTGTCACACCCTTCTATCCTTGCCTATCCACCTGTCAGAATACCTTGCTTTATCTCTCATGTCAAATCTTGTCTGTCACACCTGTCATATACCTTGCTCTATCCCACTCTCTCAGTGTACCTTGCTCTATCCCACCCTGTCAGAATACCTTGCTCTATCCCACCCTGTCAGAATACCTTGTTCTGTCACACCCTGTCATTATACCTTGCTCTGTCCCACTCTCTCAGTGTACCTTGCTCTATCCCACCCTGTCAGAATACCTTGCTCTATCCCACCCTGTCAGAATACCTTGTTCTGTCACACCCTGTCATTATACCTTGCTCTGTGCCACTCTCTCAGTGCACCTTGCTCTATCCCACCCTGTCAGAATGCCTTGCTCTAACCCACCCTGCCAGAATACCTTGCTTTATCTCACCCTGTCAGAATACCTTGTTCTATCTCACCCTGTCATTATACTTTGCTCTATCCCACTCTCTCAATGTGCCTTGCTCTCTCCCACCCTGTCAGAATATCTTGCTCTATCCCACCCTGCCAGTGTTCATTGCTATATTCCACCATGTCACTATATCTTTCCTTACCCCACCCTGATAGTAAACTTTGATCAATCTCACTCCGATGGTATACTTTGATCTATCCAAACCTGCTAGTATATCTTGCTCTATCCCATCCTGGCAAATATACCTTGATAAACCTCACTCTACTAATATATGCTCTAAACTCGATATCTTGTATACTTTGCTTTCTTCCACCCTGTCAGTATACCTTGCTATACTACCCTGGCAGCATACCTTGCTCTATACTACCTTGATAGTATACCCTGCTCTCTTCTACTCTGCCAGTATATCTTGCTCTATCTCACCCTGTCAGTATACTTTGCTCATTCCTACCCTTCTGGTATAATTTCCCTCCATCCCAGCATGCAAGTATACCTTGTTCTATCAATCGCTGCCAGTATATCTTGCTCTATCCCACCCTCCCAGTGTATCTTCATTCCATCCTGCCAGTGTATCTTCATTCCACCATGCCAGTGTATCTTCATTCCACTCTGCCAGTGTATCTTCATTCCATCCGGCCAGTGTATCTTTATTCCACAATGCCAGTGTATCTTTATTCCACCATGCCAGTGTATCTTCATTCCATCCTGCCAGTGTATCTTTATTCCATCCTGCCAGTGTATCTTATATCCACCTGCCAGTGTATCTTCTATTCCACCATGCAGTGTATCTTCATTCCATCCTGCCAGTGTATCTTTATTCCACCATGCCAGTGTATCTTTATTCCACCATGCCAGTGTATCTTCATTCCATCCTGCCAGTGTATCTTTATTCCATCCTGCCAGTGTATCTTATTCCATCCTGCCAGTGTATCTTCATTCCATCCTGCCAGTGTATCTTTATTCCATCCTGCCAGTGTATCTTCATTCCATCCTGCCAGTGTATCTTTATTCCACCATGCCAGTGTATCTTTATTCCACCATGCCAGTGTATCTTCATTCCATCCTGCCAGTGTATCTTCATTCCATCCTGCCAGTGTATCTTTATTCCATCCTGCCAGTGTATCTTTATTCCACCTGCCAGTGTATCTTTATCCACCATGCCAGTGTATCTTATCTCCACCTGCCAGTGATCTTTATTCCACCATGCAGTGTATCTTTATTCCACCATGCCAGTGTATCTCATTTCCCTCCTGCCAGTGTATCTTTATTCCACCATGCCAGTGTATCTTCATTCCATCCTGCCAGTGTATCTTCATTCCATCCTGCCAGTGTATCTTTATTCCATCCTGCCAGTGTATCTTTATTCCACCCTGCCAGTGTATCTTTATTCCACCCTGCCAGTGTATCTTTATTCCACCCTGCCAGTGTATCTTTATTCCACCATGCCAGTGTATCTTCATTCCATCCTGCCAGTGTATCTTTATTCCACCATGCCAGTGTATCTTCATTCCATCCTGCCAGTGTATCTTCATTCCATCCTGCCAGTGTATCTTTATTCCATCCTGCCAGTGTATCTTTATTCCATCCTGCCAGAGTATCTTCATTCCACTCTGCCAGTGTATCTTTATTCCACCCTGCCAGTGTATCTTTATTCCACCCTGCCAGTGTATCTTTATTCCCCTGCCAGTGTATCTTATTCCACTCTGCCAGTTGTATCTTTATTCCACCCTGCCAGTGTATCTTTATTCCACCCTGCCAGTGTATCTTTATTCCATCCTGCCAGTGTATCTTTATTCCACCCTGCCAGTGTATCTTCATTCCACTCTGCCAGTGTATCTTTATTCCACCCTGCCAGTGTATCTTTATTCCATCCTGCCAGAGTATCTTTATTCCACCCTGCCAGTGTATCTTTATTCCACCTGCCGTGTATCTTATTCCACTCTGCCAGTGTATCTTTATTCCACCCTGCCAGTGTATCTTTATTCCACCCTGCCAGTGTATCTTTATTCCATCCTGCCAGTGTATCTTTATTCCATCCTGCCAGAGTATCTTCATTCCATCCTGCCAGTGTATCTTCATTCCACCCTGCCAGAGTATCTTTATTCCACCCTGCCAGTGTATCTTTATTCCACCCTGCCAGTGTATCTTTATTCCACCCTGCCAGTGTATCTTCATTCCATCCTGCCAGTGTATCTTCATTCCACCCTGCCAGAGTATCTTCATTCCACTCTGCCAATGTATCTTCATTCCATCCTGCCAGTATATCTTTATTCCATCCTGCCAGTGTATCTTCATTCCACCCTGCCAGAGTATCTTCATTCCACTCTGCCAGTGTATCTTCATTCCATCCTGCCAGTGTATCTTCATTCCACCCTGCCAGAGTATCTTCATTCCACTCTGCCAGTGTATCTTCATTCCATCCTGCCAGTATATCTTTATTCCATCCTGCCAGTGTATCTTCATTCCACTCTGCCAGTGTATCTTCATTCCATCCTGCCAGTGTATCTTCATTCCATCCTGCCAGTGTATCTTCATTCCATCCTGCCAGTGTATCTTCATTCCACTCTGCCAGTATATCTTTATTCCATCCTGCCAGTGTATCTTCATTCCATCCTGCCAGTGTATCTTTATTCCACCCTGCCAGTGTATCATTTTTCCACCCTGCCATTATATATTTCTCCATCCCACTCTGCCAGTGTATACTTCTCTATCTCACCCTGCCAGCATATCTTTCTCTTTCCCACCCTATCATTGTATCTTTATTCTACCCTGCCAGTGTATCTTTCTCTATCCCAACCTGCCAGTGCATCTTTATTCCACCCTGCCGGTGTATCTTCATTCCACCCTGCTAATGTATCTTTATTTAACCCTAACAATGTATGTTTCTCTATCCCACCCTGCTAGTGTATCTTTTTCTATCCTACCCTTCCAGTGTATGTTTCTCTATCCTACCCTACCAGTATCTTTATCTCACCCTGCCACTGATTTTTTTTCTATTCCACCCAGTCATTGTATCTTTCTCTCACCCTGCCAATGTATCTTTCCTTATCCCACCCTGCCATTGCATGTTTCTCTATCCCACCCTGCGAATGTATCTTTCTCTATCCCACCCTGCAAGTGTAAATTTCTCTATCCCACCCTGCCAGTGTATCTTTCTCTATCCCACCCTGTCAGTGTATCTTTCTCTATCCCACCCTGCCAATGTATCTTACTCCATCCCACCCTGCCTGTGTATGTTTCTCTATCCCACCCTGCCAGTATATCTTACTCTACCCCACCCTGCCAGTGTATCTAACCTTATCCTACCCTGTCACTCTATCTAGCTACATCCTACTCTGCTTTGCTCTATTCCAACTTACCAGCATAGCTTCTTCTACGACACCCTTCCAGTATACCTTCATGTATCCCACCCTGCTTGTATACCTTCCTGTATCCCACCCTGCTTGTATATCTTCGTGTATCCTATCTTGCTTCTATACCTTTCTGTATCCCACCCTGCTTGTATATCTTGCTCAATCTCACCCTACCAGTATTTTTTTTTTTGCAATATCCCACCCTAGCTCTATCCCACTCAAACTGTATACCTTTCTCTATCCAACTCAGACTGTATACCTTGCTCTATCCCACTCAGACTATATGCTGTGTTCTATCCCACTTATATTGTATATTGTGCTTTGTCCCACTCAGACTGTATGCTGTGCTCTATGCCACTCAGACTGTCTGCTTTGCTGTATCCCACTCAGAATGTATGTCTTGCTCTATCCCACTCAGAATATATGCTGTGTTATATCCCGCTCAGTTCTGTCCCACTCAGATTGTATGCTGTGCTCTATCTCACTCAGACTGTATGCTGTGCTCTATGCTACTCAGACTATACATCTTGCTCTATCCCACTCAGACTGTATGCCTTGCTCTATCCCACTCAGAATGTATGACTTGTTCTAACCCACTCAGACTGTATGCTGTATTCTCTCCCAATCAGAGTGTAAGTCTCATTTTGTTTGTAGTGTCAGATATATCCTCTTGCCCATACTCTGTCTAGAGTCAGACATACCCTCTTGTCTATACTCTGTCTACAGTCAGGTACACATCTTGCCCATATTCTGCTTGCAGTGGCAGATGCAATAATTTGCCCATTCTATGCCTGCAGTGTCAGATACTCTGTCTTGCCCATATATGAATGGTATACAATACTGACAAGATGAAAATTGGAAACATATGCAACATCTAGGCATCTTTAATGTAGACGTTTCGCCATCCAGTGGCTTTATCAATACAAATTCCAGGACATAATATGAAGACAAAAGATGAGATAATCAATCCCTCAGCCTTGTAGGTGAGGTGAGGAGCACCGTAGTCGTGAAGAATCTTCAACACTATGGTGCTCGTCACACCAACTTCAAGGCTGAGACACTGATTACCTCATCTTTTGTATATAGTTCTACTGTCTTTAAATTATGTCCTGGAATTTGTATTGATAAAGCCACTGGATGGCGATATGTGTACATTAAAGATACCCAGATGTTAAAATATGTCTAATTTCATCTTGCCCATACTCTACCTAAAGAACCATCTAATTTTTTTTGGGTCCGTACTCTATTTGCCGGGTCACCTAATGAACATGACCCGGACCATACTGGTGAACCACTCACCTCACTTCTACTTACAATGCTTGCTGCTTCCTCATGTCAGTATTCTATTTACAGTGCCTGCTACTTCCTTATGTCAGTACTCTACCTAGTGTGCCTGTTACTTCCTTATGTCAGTACTCTACCTACAGTGCCTGTTACTTCCTTATGTCAGTACTCTACCTACAGTGCCTGCTATCTCCTTATGTCAGTACTCTACCTACAGTGCCTGCTATCTCCTCATGTGCGTACTTTCTCTACATTGCCAACTAGTTCTTTCGTCCGCACTCTACCTACAGTGCCACCACTTCCTTCTTGCCCGTACTCTTCCTGCCTACTTTTGGGTATCGCCTCTCCTCTGAGTGTCTAGTAGCTCGGTTGATAGCACACTCAGCTCACACATCGAGATCCGTGGTTCGATACGCGGTACGGGTGTAAACATTAGGGCGTGTTTCCTTAAGAAACCTACTGTCCCTGCTCAATTAGCAGTGAAATAGGTACCTGGGTGTTAGTCGACTTGTGTGGGTCGTGTCCACGGGATAAAACTATCCTGATTTGTCAGAAATGCTCTGCATAACAAGGGGCTTTCTATATAATATTGATGTCAGCTGTAACTGCATAAATTGCATCATGTACTTGTGTAAATAAAGATTATTACTATTATTTTTAACAGAAAATAATGTACACACTGAGTGGTGTTGATGTATCAGTGAATATGTTCTGAGAATTTATTTTAATCAATGTTTGTTAGAGATTAAGTTGTTCTTGATTGCTGGTGAACTGGTTACTGGTAGCTATAATGCCCCTGGTGTACCCGGCAGTCTGTAAACCTGACTACCATCCAGTCTACCTTGTCTACAGCAAATAAGTGTGTCTTTAAATGTACCCATCACGAATTTTTTATTTTTTTGTTTTATATTTTCAAAGTGTAGATCTAAAGTCTTTTTAAATAGATTTTCCTCATGTGTTGTTTTTCGTTTGTCACTGAATGCTGCAGGCATTTCCCCTCTGGATCGCAACACTGAGTCTCTGAAAGAGAAAGCTGGCTGCCCTGTGGTCTGTTTTGTTGATGTGGTATTGACCTCGTTTTGGGTCACCTCTGGTGTAAATTTTTAAATATAGATGAAAAATTATGTGTTTTATTAGTTTCAGTTTTTTTCCTTTTTACTTCCCACTACTCATTCGCAACTCATTCAGTGATTATTTTATATTTAGGAAGAAGAAACTTCTACAGAAAGAGCAATTTATTGAGACGTCGTAATGATTAGTTAAGATCTTTATCAAGTCCTGATTTAACAAAGATTTCAACTGATCAAAACTTCATCCCAATGAAAGTTCTTTCTACTCTCGTGTTTTTATTGATAATCATCGTCGTCGTCGTCATCGTCGTCGTCGTCATCGTCGTCGTCGTCATCGTCGTGGTCGTCGGCAATATCTCCTCTGGATCCATCTCGTGGCTGTTCAGCAATAACTATCTTATTTTCTATGTACTAATCAGTTCGTGTAGCTGCTGGTGTTCATATTCTACCTACCCAGCAACAGCTGCATATTTTAAATATATGTTTGAAAATTAAAATAAAAATTGTTCTTTCTATATATTTGGTGTTCACTCCATACCTGAAGTTGCTCACTTTCAGTTTGCTTTTTTAATAATATCTGATCGTTTCCCCAGGAACCTAATATTATGTTTACTTCTGAATCGACTCTTCATGCTGCCGTTGGACGAAAAAAACTTTCTATGTTTAGAAGGGATGGACTGTAAGCTAGAGGATGGTGACGTCATCAGAAGGTTCAATGAGCTGACTTAAACAACCGCTACAGGAGACTTGCTTTTCATTTCTCCGGCAAACTTAACTGCTCGGTTATCTGCTCTGCGGAGAAATTTTCTCCAGGATGGGGGTATCAGCCCCCTTCAGCCCCTTTCAGCCCTGAGGGGCCCAGCCCTCTCAGAAGGGGCAAGCATCTTGTTTACTGCTACAGCAAGTAATTGATCCCAGATGCAGTACGAGTATGTGACGTGGTCAAGCGACCGCCGCTCCTTGCAAGACTCCAGTGTTGCAAAGTGTAATTTAATAAAAGAGAGTCCATCTCTTACCTTAGCAGGACAATTAAGGAAAATCCTGCTTCTATTTTATTACCATGGTAAAGATAGTGTACATTGTTGTCTATGCTTAAGACAGCAAGAACCAAACATTCTGCTTTGCTGCGTGGAGGAAGTGGCAAGGAAGCAAAAAGCACTAGGTCAGCTTTTCCTTTATGTGCTAGGGGCAGTGATGGTGTAGGAGGCTGTGGCATCTTCAGATTACTTTTGACTCTACTGAGAGTGACACTGACGCCAGGATAACCAACAAAGAACACTGATCCGTGCGTTAGTGTGAACAAAGTGTCTCATAAAACACAATAAACACAATAAACAGAGAAGTGTGATCAGCTTCTTCAGTGATAAGATTGTGAACAATAAAGACAAATCTTGTGGAACATAGTGTACCAGTGTGCGTATTCCTAGACTATGGAAGACGTGGACATCCATGGACACTTCAGCTTCTGTCAAGTCACCGATACCTGTCGAAGGTGTGAAGAACACCATTGCTCACGCTACAAGAGCAAGGTGGGTTATAAATTTCTCGTAGTACGGGGGACTGTGCAGTTCTTGAGTCGCAAGGAGTTTGTAATCAACCTATAGTTGGCAATGAGGTGCGGACTTTTGAGTCCACACAAGTACGTAAATCAACCATCAGTGAATGAAATATGCTGACATAAAACCCCTCGGGGTAATTTATGATTAACATAATATTCATTTACAGCCCGTTGTGAAATGGATGACACAGCTTCTCAAGACCTCGTCTACAGGGGCGGCTGTGCAGGCGATGAGCTGTCTTTCTAAGCTAAGTTTTCCCTATTTTTAAACTTAGCTGGTAAACCATTTCTCAACATGCTCGATCAAACCACCTCCAATCATCCGGTCTTTACCTTACACTTTACCTTATTAATAGCAATATTAGCAATAATAATAATAATAATAATAATAATAATAATAATAATAATAATAATAATATATTATCATTATTATTATTACCAGTAATATCAGAAGTAGCAGAAGTAGTATTAGTGGTCGTAGTAGTAGTAGTATAGTAATAGTAGTAGTAGTATAGCAGTAGTAGTATAGTAGTAGCAATAGTATCAGTAGTAGTAGTAGTAGTCATAGAAGTATTAGTAGTAGCAGTGTAATAGCAGTGTAGTAGTAGAAGTATTAGTATTAGCAGTAGCTGTAGTAGTAGTAGTAGCAGTAGTTGTAGTAGTAGTGTAGTAGTAGTAGTCGTAGTAGTAGTAGTATTAGTATTAATAGTAGTGTAGCAGTAGTAGAAGTAGTTGTTGTTTAATACTGTTACTATTATTATTAGTATTAGTAGTAGTAGTAGTAGTGTAGTAGTAGGAGTATAGTAGTAGTAGTAATAGTAGAAGTAGTAGTAGTAGTAGTAGTCTAGTAGAGTAGTAGTAGTAGTAGTAGTAGTAGTTGTAGTTGTGTAGTACTATTATTATTATTATTATTATTGTTATTATTAATATTAGCAGTAGTAGTAGTAGTAGTAGTAGTAGTAACAGTAGTAGTAGTAGTAGTACTAGTAGTAGTAGTAGTAATAGTGTAATAGTGTAGTAGTAGTAATAGTGTAATAGTAGTATAGTAGTAGCAATAGTAGTAGCAGTAGTAATAGTAGTAGTGTAGTAGTAGTAATTGCAGCAGTGTAGTAGTAGTGGAAGTAATAACAGTAGTAGTAGCAGTAGTAGTAGTAGAAGTGTAGTAGTGGTAGTAGAAGAAGTAGTAGTAGTAGTAGTATCGCTAGTAGTTGTAGTAGTAGTAATAGTAGTAGTAGTTGTAGTAGTGTAGTAGTAGAAGAAGTAGTAACAGTAGTAGTAGTACAAGTAATAGTAGTAGAAGTGTAGTAGTAGTAGTAGTAGTAGTAGTAGTAATAATAATATTAGTAGTAGTAGTAGTAGAAGTAGTAGCAGTAGTAGTAGTAGTAGTAGTAGTGGTAGTAGTAGTGGTAGTAGTAGTAGTAGTAGTAGAAGTAGCAGTAATAATAGTAGTAGTAGAAGTAGTAGCAGTAATAATAGTAGTAGTAGTAGTAGAAGTAGTAGCAGTAGTAGTAGTAGTAGTAGTGGTGGTAGTAGTAGTAGTAGTAGTAGAAGTAGTAGCAGTAGTAGTAGTAGTAGTTGTAGTAGTAGTAGTAGTAGCAGTAGTAGTGGTAGGAGTAGTAGTAGTAGTAGTAGTAGTGGTAGTAGTAGTAGTGGTAGTAGTAGTAGTAGTAGTAGTAGCAGTAGTAGTAGTAGTAGTAGAAGTAGAAGCAGTAGTAGTAGTAGTAGTAGCAGTAGTGGTGGTAGGAGTAGTAGTAGTAGTAATAGTGGTAGTAGTAGTAGTTGTTGTAGAAGTAGTAGTAGTAGTAGTAGTAGTAGTAGTGGTAGTAGTAGTAATGGTAGTAGTAGTAGTAGTTGTTGTAGTAGTAGTAGTAGTAGTAGTAGTAGTGGTAGTAGTAGTAGTAGTAGTAGTAGTGGTAGTAGTAGTAGTGGTAGTAGTAGTAGTAGTAGTGGTAGTAGTAGTAGTAGTGGTAGTGTAGTAGTAGTAGTGGTAGTAGTAGTAGTAGTAGTAGTAGAAGTAGTTGTTGTAGAAGTAGTAGTAGTAGTAGTAGTGGTAGTAGTAGTAGTAGTGGTAGTAGTAGTAGTAGTGGTAGTGTAGTAGTGGTAGTAGTAGTAGTGGTAGTAGTTGTTGTAGAAGTAGTAGTAGTAGTTGTAAGTATCCTAAAAGGGGGTCTTTATTTAAAATTGCTTGAATGTTGTTTTTGTCTTTTCTTCCACCTACTTTTCGTTATCTTGTTGCTCAGAGCTGCTGAACCTTCCTTCAGTCAACTACAACTTTTAATTGCCACTTTCCCAAGTTTCTTAACAATTTTATCAAATTGGATTTCTATATAACATCAAATCATATATATTTTCTTGCAAAATTGAAGAAAATTTGAAATAGAATGTAAATTAGAGAAAACATTTCGCGTTCTACTGACGTTTTATGTTTAACGAGTAATCACATTCATGTTTTCAGAAAATTATCATCATTTTTTTTGTACTGTCTCGAAAAAATAGCTTATCACTCAAAAACACCTTATTTATTTGTCTTCAAATTTACAATGCTAGTCATCTGTATTAGCATGTGAGAGACCTCATAAACCATGTTACGTAAGTCAGTCCCAGAATTTGTTTGTCTGATAACTAGCGAAAGCCTCGTCTGATCGGCTTCAAAATTTTTACTCTCGTGGTTCCCCCTGTGAAGAAAGTTGATGTTGTTAATTCAGTGTACTCACCTAGTTGTGGTTCCAGGGGTCGATTCACAGCTCCTGGCCTATTTGGCCAATTTAAATATCGAAATTGTATATTATTATTTTTCATTATTGCATTATATTACCTTGATGTTGGTGATGGGCTCTTGATCCAAGGAACTGGAATTATCCTCCCTGTACTTGAATCGAATATAAATGGATCACGTTCCACAGGCACCATATGACTCCTATTGGTTTAGCGCTTTCCCATTATTAAAATACAACAATTGTGAGCAGCATTAGTTTATAATGATCGACTCATCTTTTGAAATAGATGAAAAAAAAGTACATTTTGTTGGATTCTGTGATAACTGGAGAATGCCTCTTCTGGTCGGTTTTAAACTTTTAGTGTTGATACGTTTTCCTCAAGGTAAGCTTTGCACAGATTTAAGGTTGTGTAACTTTCAGCATGCCAGTTTTATTAACAAAACTGGTTTCTGTGAAATCAGTGAAAGATGGTACGGTATTTTATTCCCATTTAATCCCGTTAAATAAATTTGAGTGGTTCATGTTTCTGACGCTCAGTATTGAACCCATTATGTTGCTTGTCGTCCAGGCAAATTTGCTGATGAAGCAAAATTTTGTGAAAACGCTTGGAATCATTGGAATCCTGTCGTTACCTCGAAACTGATTCATTTCACCTGCTTCAGTTTCCACCACTGGTGAGGTTGCTGATCACAAGACTGATGCTGCTACTCGCCGCCGCAACTCCCAATTTGACAATTATACTGCGTAAATAGTGATATTTATTTAGCTCAGTGACTAAAGAATGCTTTTTATTGACTTCATAATATTATTACAATCTATAGGAAGGATGATGTTTCATATGTTTAGTCAGATAAGTTGCAAATTTGAAATTTTGCTGGAATAGATAAGGAGTTTGTTATCGTTGGAATCAAGTCATTTAACGTAGAATGCCTTTTCTGATCAGCTTCAAACTTTTACCATTGGTGGGCTATATTAAACAAAGCGTGTTATTCATTTTGAGCTGAGTAAATTTCGTGTAGGAAATTGTATGTGGTAAATTGTTTGTCAGGTTATAAATAGTTAATGTCTCTCCTGCTGATGGACTTCAACCCGTGAATGCTAGTCCAACTTAACTGCCAACAGCTTTGCATTAATTTTGAGCTGCCTGTGTCCTAGTTTTGTCTTTTATTGCCAATTATATCAAATCGATTTTTTTAAAAATCACAGTTAAATATTTTGTTACAGGATTGTAGAAATTTGAAAAAAAAAAAAAAAAATATACGTTAGAAAAGAAAAGTGGAAAAGAATCACGTTATTAAGACGCTTCCTGTTTTTCAGTATATTCACAGCAAAATTTTCTTATACTTTCTTACAAACTTTCGTATATTTCTCGAGAACGTCTCAGGATTTAATTCGATCAGAACTGTCCTAATTTACTAATTTTATTCATGAAATTTGGATATTAGTTTTCGTATTATGAAATATGAATTCCTCTTCTGATTCCCATTCAACCTTCAACGCTAATATTCATCTAAATCATCAACTTCAGCTGCACGCCTCACTCTTTCAATGGTGTGGACTGAGGCACTGAGCATTGTGGGTCACTGAATACAAGGTTACCATTTTCGGTTTGCGCAGTGACCGAAATACGTCTATTTATTTTTTGGTACCTCAGTGGGAGAACATATAAGAGGCTTCTAGTTTGCTTTCTTACTCCAGTGTCTCGTTATTATTTCTCTCTTAACTCAAGGTTTTATTCGACCAGTTTCAAATTTTCGAAGTTGGTTTAGCATTTCTAGGGCAAGATTCTTGGATTAATTTTGATGTGGAGGTGCCCAGTGGCCAAAGTTACTGAACCCATTCCCAGCATCCTGGATTGGTTCCAACAATTTCCAGAACTCATAACGGCATTGGTGCAATCGTTCAAAAAATGTTGCCTCCAAATTCGACTACTGAGGAGAGTGAAATCTGAATAATACATCACACTGTGCAAGACCATGGTATCTCATCTACTGCCTCACAGTGTGTGTGTCATGACCATGGCAGCTCATCTACTGCCTCACAGTGTGTGTCATGACCATGGCAGCTCATCTACTGCCTCACAGTGTGTGTCATGACCATGACGGCTCATCTACTGCCTCACAGTGTGTGTCAAGGCCATCATCATATACGTAGATCTCTAAGGGTAGTTATCAAGACATCCTACTGGGGCAAGTGTTCCACAGGGAAGTGAATCTCATGCATATGCAGACGACTGCACGCTGATATTTACTTATCCAAGAGAGGAAATGTCAGCTACTCTACGTTACATCAATCACCAGCTTACAGCTATATCAGCCTGGGGTAAACGATGGCTGGTAACATTTGCTCCTGAGATAACACAAATGATGATGGTCTCTAGGCACCATGATGGTAATGCTGGAGCACTGGTAATTATAAATGAGAGAGTGTTGGTACCTGGGGATGAAGCTGATATCCATGGGGTGAAATTCGACTCCAAACTGACCATGAAGAACCACGTTGTAAACCTGGGAAACAAGGCAGCCAGGAAGCTTACAGCACTTCCACATATCTCACATCTGCTCGACAATAGAGGTTGCAAGATTCTGTGCGAGGCACAAGTACATTCACATCTTGAGTATGCTCTACCTTCTTGGATTGCCTGCCCTCCTTCCCCACCGCATCTCATTTGAGACTTCTTGACAGAGTACAGAACAGTACAAGACGCCTCATCTTTCGCCTGGACCCAGCCTGGGTAGATCTGTTATTTTATCAGAGTCTTCAACACTGGTGGGATGTGGGCGGCCTTACTATCATGTACAAAGCCAATATTATCAAAGTACAACATTTGGCTCCACTTCAAGGACAGCCAGAATTGAGCTTCTTCACCACAAGACGGGCAGCAAGCAGCAACTTCACTCTGGCTGTAACCTTCTCCAGAACATCACTTCATCTGAGATAATTTATCCCCAGGATGACTCGAGTCTGGTACATGTCCGTACAGCATAATGATATCAACGAAATAAAGTCAGTTGATCAAATGAAATTGCTGGCCCATAGATGGTTCCAGCTTCATCCTGTTCCCTACTTGTATGTTTCATCACAATAAAAAGGATTTCAAATGAGCTGATGTAGGTAAGAGATCTTAGCTAGTAAATAAAATTAGGAACCCTTACCATAACCTTGTTAAACCCTGTGAAAAAAGAGAGAGAGAGAGAGAGAGAGAGAGAGAGAGAGAGAGAGAGAGAGAGAGAGAGAGAGAGAGAGAGAGAGAGAGAGAGAGAGGAGAAGAGAGAGAGAGAGAGAGAAGAGGAGAGAAGAGAGAGAAGAGAGAGAGAGAGAGAGAGAGAGAGAGAGAGAGAGAGAGAGAGAGAGAGAGAGAGAGAGAAAGAGGGAGAGAGAGAGATTCCTGCGTTACTGGTACTTGAAATCAAACACCTTGCTCACCTCGAGAATAGGTAATCAGAAGCCGGATTCCTCACCCACAGCACCACCATAACGTTAAGTGGCCATCAGGAACGTTTGCGATGTCTCGTTACGCTGGGTACATTCGGGGTTAAGTATTTTTGGCTCTTTCATTCTTTCCCTTTTATACCCTTCCTTAAAGCAGCAAAAATATCAAAACAACCACAGAAATATGTGACGATATGCATAGAAATATTGCGGCATTACTGGTACTCAAAGCTAGGTACTTATCTCCCCACGAGGGTAGGGAACCAGAAGCCTGGCGTCTTATCCACTCCACAGTCATGACACATACATTACGTGGCCAACAGGAATACTTGCCATGTCACCTTCTACTCATCCTTATACTGATGAAGGCTGATGCACAGACAAAATGATATGGCACTACCAACTCTTACTTGTTGCAAATGTGTCGAACTCATCAACTTTTCGGTATTGTATTCTTTTTATATTATGACACTTATTACACAGCAACACCTTGGTATCTTGGTGGAGGGGAAGCCTACTACTACCTTGTTGCTAGTTTGCTGTGCAACTTAATGCTTTCTTTCCCCTTTCTTAAATATTGGGGCAATATCTCTTGTCTCCGCACCTCCGGCAGCTGCCTTGTATGAAATGACTTGAAGATTTTGGCTAATGGGATCAAATATCGCAATGCGATATTTGATCCCAGTGCTCTCAATGTCTCTTACTAGCTCAGTAGTTTCATAACCTCCTTCTCCTTGTTGGTGCACCTTTTCAATTTTTTGGTAATGTCTGCATTTCTTCTGGTAACCTCGTCAAAAGTTTTATTAAGTTCTTCATTGTTTTCATTTCTTATGATGTTTCGTTTTTCTTGTGTCAGTCTTATTACCTGATCCTTCTCTTTTGTCTTCTTTGTTTCCATATTTTCACTGTTCTTTGCTTTCCGTCTGTGCTCTTGCACTTCTAGCTTGTGCCCTTTTTGTTCCTCTTAGTGAACCTCGGGTTCACTTTTCTTCAGACTGCTTCACCTGCTCCTTGGTACCAAGTTTTCCTCTGCCTCCCGATACTTGCCGCATACTCACTGAAAATTCATTGTCTATCATTTTAATAATAACCAGATGTATTTCGGTCGCTGCACGATTCGGAAAAAGCATCCCCCCATTTCATCAGCCGAACCTCCTCTACCTTAAGGCAGGCAAAAAAGATAGTGAAAAGTAGGCATAAATTTTCATTGCAGTAAAGTATATACATATGCATTCGTATGTGTATGTGTACGTATAAATTTTTGAGAGCAAATGTAGTTTCGTATGTATGTGTACTTTCCTATATGTACTCACCTGTTTGTGGTTCTGACTCCACCTCGTTGCTGGTCGCTATTAGGGCCGCTCCCCGTTTCAAAAGCCTTATCGTACCTCTCCTTAAAGCTCTGTATGGATCATGCCTCCACTACTCTCTCAAGATTGTTCCACTTCCTGACGACTCTAAGGCTGAAGATATACTTCCTAACATCCCTATGACTCATCTGAATTTTCAACTTCCAGGTGTGTACCCTTATTCCTGTATCCCATCTCAGAAACATTCTGTGCCTGTTCACCTTGTCAATTCCTCTCAGTATTTTATACGTCGTTATCATGTCCCTCCCCCCATGCCTCCTGTCCTCAGTGTCGCCAGGTTGAGTTCTCTTAACCTCTCCTGAATAGGACAACTCCTTTAGCTCAGGGACTAGTGTTGCTCCAAACTTATACACTTTAATTTTCTGATGTGATTGGCGAGGTGTGGGTTCCATATTGGTGCTGCATACTCCAATATGAGCCTGACGTTCACAATGAGCAGTGTCGTGAATAACTCCTTACTTAGACGTAAGCATGTTGTTCTTAGGTTTGCCCATACGCTGCAGCAGTTACTTGGTTTGTAGATGAATGGTTCAGAGAACCGACATGTTGATAAATTAGACACATGTGCAACTCTTGGGTATCTTTATTGAGGAAACGTTTCGCCACACAGTGGCTTCATCAGTCCATACAAAGGAGAATCTTGAAGAACAGGAGGAGAATGAGGTAATCAGTCCCTCAACCTTGAGTCGATGTGGTCAGTCCATCAAGATTGATGGACTGACCACATCGACTCAAGGTTGAGGGACTGATTACCTCATTCTCCTCCTGTTCTTCAAGATTCTCCTTTGTATGGACTGATGAAGCCACTGTGTGGCGAAACGTTTCCTCAATAAAGATACCCAAGAGTTGCACATGTGTCTAATTTATCAGTTACTTGGTTGATGTGAACCTCAGGAAATATGCTATGTATGCTACTCACTCTAAGATCTTTTTCCTTTAGTAAAGTTTACAGTCTGCGGCCTTCTTTGTCCTTCCCCAAGCTTCACGACTTTGCACTTGGTGGGGTTAAACTCCAGGAGCCATTTGTTGGACCAGGCTTGCAGTCTTTCCAGCTCCTCGTCCGCTTGAATTCTCTTCATTAGTTTCACGCCGTCTGCGACTAGAGACACCTCTGAATCTATCCACTCCGTCATATCATTCACATACACAAAAACAGCACCTGCCCTAGGATTGACCCTTGTGGAACCTCACTCGACACGTGCGCTCATTCCGTCACCTCGTCACATACCATCACTCGTTGTTTCCTTCCTGTCGGGTATTCCATGATCCATTGCGCTGTTTTTCCTTCTATTTCTGCATACCTTCTGACAGTCCAAGAAAATGCAGTCTGTCCACTCTTCTCTCTTATATCTTACTTTTGTTACCTTTTCGTAGAAATCCAAAAGGTTTGTGATACAGGATTTCTCATCTTTGAATTCGTGCTGGTTGTTATGTATGCGCCCATTCCTTTCTAGATACTCCAAAACACTTCTCCCGATAATCTTCTCGATGACTTTATATACCATAAATGTCAGTGACACTAGTGTGTAGATAAATACTGCTTGTCTGTCTTGGTTCTTAAAAATTGGGACTACATTTGCTGACTTCCACACCTCTCACAGTATACGCACACACAGAGCGTATACTCTCTCTCTCAACAGTTTCTTCACATTCTCCTCGGTTGTGTGTATGTCCAGCATTGCTGGTGTACTCGACCGCCTCGGTTTGCTAGAAGCCTTTCTGTCTCGTCTGACAAATGCCTCCCTTAATCTCGTGCTGACCTGTGCATATACTTCCTGGTCATTCCTTGTGATCTTCCCCCCTTCCTTCCTCAGCCTGATTACCTGGTCCTCGACTGTTGTTATACTCCTGATGTAACTATATGACTACTTTTTGCCAGGTTTGACTTTCGATGCTATGTCATTCTCATACTGCCGCCGGACCTCTCTGCTTTTCCATGAATATTCGTTTCTGGCTCATCTCCTTGTTTTCCTGGGTAGTTTGCCTTCTATACTTTTTCCATGCTCTACAGCATTCGGCTTTAGCCTCTATACACCTCCGGGTAAACCATGTGCTCACTCTGGTCTTCCCATCGATTCTATTGCCTCTGGGTATAAACTTTTCCTCTGCATCCCTGCACTTTGTGGTCACGTTTCTTTCCCTCTAGTTCTCTTACCTACTGCACCTCATACAGGATTTGCATCATGCCTGTGTAGTTCCCTCTTTGGAAGTTTACCTTATCTCCTCCTTGCCATTCTTATGTAATATCCCCTATGTCGGAACCACTCAAGGCGAATGCGAGGTTCAGCTTTGCTGGCTCATCATCTCTTTTTCTGGCTGTGTCCCCAACATGTTGGTGAATGAAGTTTTCTAGTACCACCTCCAGCATCTTAGCCCTCCACGTTTCTGTTCCCCCATGTGGCTCCAGGTTTTCCCAGTCAATCTCCTTGTGGTTAAAGCCCCTCATGTAGGCCCTTCTGGCCATCTCAGCTAGTGTATCCACCATTGCTCTATTACTCTCATCATACTCTTGTTTTGGGCTCTTGTTATTCAGTGACGGGTTGTACATCACTGTTATCTTCTCAAAACTCCACTGGTTTTTGAAGAGCAGTTCTACTTCTCCTACCCTCTGTTCCCTCTATCTTTCCTCAGTATCTGATAGCCATGCGGGAAGATCGTGCCTGTTATCATCTCTTCGAGCTTACTCTCCATGAGGGATATAATATCTATACATGCCTCCATGATTCGTTCATACCACTACTTGCTCTTATTTGTTATTCCTTCTGAGTTGGTGTACCATACCTTCAGCTTCTTTTCCAATACTGAATTTTTTATGGGTGAGAGGGGTTGATGTGGGTTGTGGGTATGGAAGGAAGGGATGATTTGATGAGAGGC
Organism: Cherax quadricarinatus; assembly: GCF_026875155.1. NCBI lineage: Eukaryota > Metazoa > Arthropoda > Malacostraca > Decapoda > Parastacidae > Cherax > Cherax quadricarinatus. Next base: position 85,304,177 of record NC_069406.1, on the reverse strand, counting down.
TGCTGTGATGGTGGTGTTTGTGTTGATGGGAGAAAACTTTGGGTATGGAGTGTGGTTTTTTGGGTTATTATGTTGGGCTGGGATTGAGGGTTAGGGGTTGAGGGGTTCTTTGATGGCTGTGCTAGGTTGGCCCCCGAGGCTGATCTTCCCTGGCTACCTATGCCTGTCCTATCTCTCCTTCCTGCCTCATACCCCCCTATCTTTCCTGTCCTCCAGTGACGTCAGGTCGATTTCTTTTAACCTCTCCTCGTAAGACATACCCTTTAGCTTCGGGACCAGTCTAGTTGCAAACCTTTGCACTTTCACTAGTTTCCCTACGGGCTTGGCTAGGTGTGGGTTCCAAACTGGTGCTGCAAATTCCAATATGCGCCTAACGTACTCAGTGTACAAGGTCCTGAACGATTCCTTATTAAGGTGTTGGAATGCTGTTCTTAGGTTTGCTAGGTGCCCGTAAGCTGCCGCAGTTATTTGAGTGATTTGCACCTCAGGAGATGTGCCTGGTGTTATACTCACCCCAAAGTCCTTTTCCTTGAGTGAGGTTTATAATCTCTGGCTCCACAGACTGTACTCCGTCTGCGGCCTTCTTTGCCCTTCCCCAATCTTCATGACTTTACGCTTGGTGGGGTTGAACTCCAGTGTGTGTGTGTGTGTGTGTGTGTGTGTAATCACCTAATTGTACTCACCTAATTGTGGTTGCAGGGGTCGAGACTCAGCTCCTGGCCCGGCCTCTTCACTGATCGCTACTAGGTCCTCTCTCTCTCTCTCTGCTTCCTGAGCTTTGTCATAAATCGTCTTAAAGCTATGTATAGTTCCTGCCTGCACTACGTCACTTGCTAGGCTATTCCTCTTCCTGACGACTCTGTGACTAAAGAAATACTTCCTAACATCACTGTGACTCATCTGAGTCTTCAGCTTCCAATTGTGACCCCTTGTTTCTGTGTCCCTTCTCTGGAACATCCTGTCTCTGTCCACCTAATCTATTCCACGCAGTATCTTGTATGTCGTTATCATGTCTCCCATGATCCTTCTGTCCTCAAGTGTCGTCAGTCCGATTTCCCTCAACCTTTCATCGTAGGACATTCCCCTGAGCACTGGAACTAGCCCTGTTGCAAACCTTTGTACTTTCTCTAAAGTCTTGACGTGCTTGACCAGATGTGGCTTCAGGCCCATACTCCAGTATGGGCCTGAAGTACACAGTGTACAGTGTCTTGAACGATTCCTTATTAATGTATCGGAGCGCTATTCTCAGGTTTGCCAGGCGCCCATATGCTGCAGCAGTTATCTAGTTGATGTGTGCCTCTGGAGACGTGCTCGGTGTTATGGTCACCCCAAGATCTTTCTCCTTGAGTGAGGTTTGCAGTCTTTGTCCACGTAGCCTATACTCTGTCTGCGGTCTTCTTTGCCCTTCCCCAATCTTCATGGCTTTGCATTTGGCAGGGTTGAATTCGAGAAGCCAGTTTCTAGACCACGTGTCCAGTCTGATCCTCATCAGATTTAATTCTTTTCATCAACTTCACATCATCTGCGAACAGGGACACTTCAGAGTCTATCCCTTCCATCATGTCATTCACATATATTAAAAATATGTGTCATATATATTAAAAATATATGTGTCACATATATTAAAAATAGCCTGTGACGAGCGGGGTCTCACAGGGACCCCGCTCGTCACAGGCGCCCACTGTGATACCTCTTCACGTACCATGACTCGTTGTTGTCTCACTGTCAGTTATTCTCTGATCCACTGAAGTGCCCTCCCTGTGATACGCGCCATATCGTTCAGCTTCTGCCCTAATCTCTTGTGAGGAATTGTGTCAAAGGCCTTCCAGCAGTTCAGAAAAATGCAATCCACCCACCCCTCTCTCTCGTGTCTTACTTCTGTTACCTTGTCATAAAACTCCAGAAGGTTTGTGAGACAGGATTTGCCTTCCATGAATCCATGCTGGTTGTAATTTATAATGTTGTTCCGTTCCAGGTGCTCCACCACTCTCCTCCTGATATTCTTCTCCATGACGTTGCCTACTATACAGGTCAGAGACACTGGTCTGTAGTTTAGTGCCTCGTTTCTGTATCCTTTCATAAAAATGGGGACTACATTTGCCGTCTTCCATATTTCAGGTAGTTGCCCAGTTTCAAGAGATGTATTGAAGATTGTGGTTAGTGGCACGCACAGCGTCTCTGCTTCTTCTCTGAGCACCCACGTGGAGATGTTGTCTGGTCCCATCGCCTTTGAGGTATCAAGGTCACTTAGCAGCTTCTGCACCTCCTCCTCCGTTGTTCGTATGTCATCCAACACTTGTTGGTATATTCCCTCTTGATGTTCCCCTCTGTGTTGTCTTCCCAGAGCCCTTCCTGTCTCTACTGTAAAAACTTCCTTAAATCTCCTGTTTAGCTCCTCACATACCTCGTGATCATTTCTTGTGAGTTCCCCATCTTCTCTCCTCAGCCTGATCATCTGGTCTTTGACTGTTGTCTTCCTCCTGATGTGGCTATACAACAGTTTCGGGTCAGACTTGACTTTCGATGCTATGTTATTTTCATACTGTCGCTGGGCCTCCCTCTTTACCTGTGCATACTCGTTCCTGGCTCTGCGACTAATCTCCCTATTTTCATGTGTTCTATGCCTTCTGTACGTTTTCCATTCTCTATTGCACTTAGTTTTTGCCTCCTTCCACCGTCGGGCAAACCAAGGGCTCGTTCTGGTCTTTCCATTATTTCTGTTTCCCTTGGGAACAAACCTTTCCTCTGCCTCCTTGCATTTTGTTGTTACGTATTCCATCATTTCGTTTACTGACTTTCCTACCAGTTCTCTGTCCCACTGAACCTCCTGTAGGAAGTTCCTCAAACCTATATAGTCCCCTCTTTTATAGTCTGGCTTTTCCCATTCAACTCCTGTTACCCTCTTCACTTGTAACTCAAACTATGTATTCAAAGCACAGAACCACGTGGTCACTAGCTCCTAGGGGACTCTCATATGTGATGTCCTCAATGTCTGAAGTGCCCAGGGTGAACACAAGGTCCATTCTTGCTGGTTCGTCCTCCCCTCTCACTCTGGTAGTCTCCTTAATATATTGGTGCATGAGGTTTTCCAGTACCACATCCATCATCTTGGCTCTCCATGTTTCGGTACCCCCTTGTGGCTCCAGGTTTTCCCAATCAATTTCCCTGTGGTTGAAATTGCCCATAACCAGTAACTTTGCTCTGCTCGAGTGAGCTCTTCTTGCCACCTCAGCCAGTGTGTCCACCATTGCTCTGTTGCTCTCTTCATATTCCTTTCTTGGCTTAGTGCAGTTCTGTGGCGGATTATGCATCACTGCAATGACTACTTTGTGCTCCCAAGACTGAAGTGTACCTATTATGTAGTCCCTTTCTCCAATCCCGTCCATGACTCCCATTTTCTCGAATTTCCATCGGTTTTTACGAGCAGTGCAACCCCTCCTCCCCCTTTGCCCCTTCTATCTTTCGTTATGATCTGATATCCTGGTGGGAAGATTGCATCTGTTTTTGTCTCAGTGAGTTTCGTTTCAGTAACTGCTATGATGTCTGGGGACTTCTCATTGATTCTTTCATGCCAATCCTCATATTTATTCGTTAATCCATCCTCAATCGTGTACCAAACCTTCAACTTCTATTCTAAAACTGTGGGCCTGGGGGAATATTGGGGTTGGGAGAGCAGGAACCCTGGCTGGGGCCTATGGGGGGTTGCGGTGTGTGTGTGTGTGTGTGTGTGTGTGTGTGTGTGTGTGTGTGTGTGTGTGTGTGTGTGTGGTATGTTTGTATGTATGTGTAATGTATGTTAGTGTGTACACGTATTGTGTGTTAGATGTACTTTTTAGTTTTTCAACTGAGGAAAGGTGACCTAAAAAAAACGAAAGTTTTTCATTTTAAATTTAATAATTTACGCAGGAGATGGGGTTTTATATGTACTTTATATGTGATTAAAGGGTTTCAAATCTTAGCTCCTCTTTGTGTGTAGGTGTACTCACCTATTTGTGGTTGCAGGGGTCGATATATAGCTGCTGGCCCCGCCTCTTCACTCATCGCTACTAGGTCCTCTCTCCTCCTGCTCAGTGAGCTTTATCATACTTCGTCTTAAAACTATGTATGGCTCCTACGTCCCGTACATCACTTACCAGACAACTCCACTTCCTGCCAACTCTATGACTAAAAAAATATTTCCTAACATCTGTTTGATTCATCTGAGTGTTCAACTTCCAATTGTGACTCCTTGTTTCTGTGTCCCATCTCTGAAACATCCTGTCTCTGTCCACCTTTTCAGTTCCTCGCAGTATTTTATATGTCGTTACCATGTCTCCCCTAACCCTCCTGTCCTCCAGTGTAGTCAGGGTGATTTCCCTTAGCCTTTCCTCGTAGGACATTGCCCTTAGCTCTGGAACTAGCCTTGCTGTAAACCATAGCACTTTCTCCAATTTCTTGACGTGTTTTACCAGGTGTGGGTTCCAAACTGATGCTGCATACAACAGTATGCAGATGCTGGACCAAGCTTCCAGCTTGTCCAGGTCTCGTTGTAGTCCTGCCTGATGCTCCTCTGATTTAATTCTCCTCATTAACTTCACATCGTCTGCAAACAGGGACGCTTCTGAGTCTATCCCTTCCGTCATGTCATTCACATACACCAAAAATATCACTGGTCCTAGGACTGACCTCTGTGGAATCCCGCTCGTCACAGGCACCCCCTCTGATACCTCGTCAGGCACCAAGACTCGTTGTTGCTTCCCTGTCAGGCATTCTCTGAGCCACTGCAGTGCCCTTCCTGTTATACGTGCCTGATCCTATAGCTTTTACTCTAATCTCTTGTGAGTAACTGTGTCGAAGGCCTTGCAGTCCAAGAAAATGCAATCTACCCACCCCTCTCTCTCGTGTCTTACTTCCTTTACATTGTCATAAAACTCCAGTAGGTTTGTTACACAGAATTTACCTTCCCTGAATCCATGCTCGTTGTCGTTCATAAGCTTGTTCCTTTCTAGGTGCTCCACCACTCTCCTCCTGATAATCTTTTTCATGACTTTGCATACTATACAGTGACACTAGTCTATAGTTTAGTGCCTCGTGTCTGTCTTCTTGCTTAATAATGGGGACTACATTTATCTTCCATACCTCAGATAGTTGCTCAGTTTCAATGGATTTGTTGAAATTGTTGTTAGTGACACACACAGCGTCTCTGCTCATTCTCTAAGGACCCAATGAGAGTTGTCCGGTCTCACGGCTTTTGAGGTATCAAGGTCACTTTGCAGCTTCTTCAGCTGGGCCTCCCTACTTATCTGTGCATACTCGTTTCTGGCACTTTGACTAATCTCTTTATTTTCATGAGTACTTTGTCTTCTGTACTTTTTCCTTTCTCTAGTGCACTTAGTTTGTGCCTCCCTACAACTTGGGGTAAACCAAGGGCTCGTTCTGGTCTTCCCATTATTTCTGTTGCCCTTGGGAACAAACCTTTCCTCTGCCTTCTTGTATTTCGTTGTTACGTAGTCCATCATTTCGTTTACTGACTTTCCTACCAATTCTCTTTCCCACTGAACCTCCTGCAGGAAGTTCCTCATACCTGCGTAGTCCCCCCTTTAACAGTTTGGCTTTTCCCATCCTACTCCTGTTACTCTCTCCACTTGTAACTCTACTATGTATTCAAAGCACAGAATCACGTCATCACTAGCTCCGAGGGGCCCTTCATATGTAATGGCCTCACACGTGTAATTGTGTGTGTGTGTGTGTGTGTGTGTGTGTGTGTGTGTGTGGTGTGTGTGTGTGTGTGTGTGTGTGTGTGTGTGTCTTCGTATTCATGAAAATTAGAATGCGGATGAGAGTGTGGTCGTGGAAAATAATGCAGTGTGCGACTAATTTATAATCAACATCTGCTTTTAGGATAACATAATATTGAGTTAAGTGTCATGGTTCCACTTACATGGATTTACTCGGTAAAAATATCACTGATAATTAAGAAATGTTGAGTGAAATCCTCTCACTGGATTTGCCTAAGAGTAAATAATTTTTGAGATTTTTTTTTCCCGTATTCTGTGGATTATTATACAGATTTTGAATCAGATTTATTTCTTAATAAAATTTATTGTTTTATTAGTAATTGTAATTAGGTATCCCAGAATGGGCCTTTTTAGGTAGATGACCAAATTTTTCCCATTTCTTTTTATTTTCATTCGGTTTATCATTTTTATCATATGAGAAAACCTCATCTAAACACCTTGAAATTTTCAATGGCGATATAAAGTAATTAAGGAAAAAAAAAAACTGGCGTGTACAGGTTTCCTGTCATCAAAATTGTTGGACTGGTTTCTAGCATCCTGGAATGGCCATAACAGTACCCAAATGCATAAATTTAGTTAATTTTGTCATAGTACTAATTTTGTTTTACAAATTATTATATAAATTGTTTATGAATAAATTGGTTTCCATATAATAACCTGAGAATGCAACATTTGGTCGTCTTCAAACACTTAAACGCTGATGATTCTAACTTAGAATTTATTGTTACTGAATTTGTGCTTAGTACGTGCCAATTTCCCAAAGTCTTTTTATCGGGACTCATATTACGAACACACGTACTGCTCAGTGGCATGTTGCACCTGACCGTGAATTTATAATATCAACACGAAAGCAATCAATAAAGCAATCCAATAATGTTACAGACAAAAGCATTTACCGGAGTCATGTTTCGCAACTCTCAGTAATATCTACATTACAGACACGAGACTTGGGGCAGTTACAGTGTTATTAATAGCTTAAAACAAGAGAGAAAGTTCAGGACTCTCACCATTGCATCTCACTTACTCTAGTATGTGTTAATCAGATAAAAGCAGGCAAGGTACTATTAGACAGATTTCAGTTGCAAAGTAAACTAATTTAAAGGCCTCCCCTCACCCTGACATTTACAAGCAGTAATTATTCTCCAAGTGATGGAAGACCCTTGCATCCAAACTGGCAACTAACAGCTGATTAATGATGGAATGCAGGATGTGTGGTTGCATGTGTAGGACGCCGATTAGAAATGATGTACACGGTCCACGCCACACTGGGTGTCCTGCTTTAATTTCTGAGTGTTCCATCTAATAACCTTCAACCCTTCAAGACTGACAACTTGATTATGCAACATCCGACTGGTTATAAGCTAAATGTACTTCTCTATTTGCGGATATTGGCAAGTTCGAGATAACAAGATAATGTCTCTTCTATCTGGTTTCAAAGCCTGTGTTTTTTTATTGGTAGATTTTAATTAGATTTGGGCTGTGTATGTTAGTTTTTACCATTTATGTCGACGAAAGTTGAATGTTAGTTTACATATGTTGACATGTAATAGTCTCGTCTAATTTGCTGCATATATTCAACACTAATATTTAACTGCATTACTAACTTATGTTGCACTCCTCACTATTCCAACTGCGTCGTGCAACGACCGAAATGCATCTAGTTTTTATTCCGATTCTATATCCAGGATAAAACCTATTCATGAAGATGGTGACCAAACAGATTTTTCCAATTAATGACCGATGTATGATGTACCAGGACTATAAAAAAATATTGAAGAAAACCACAAGCAGCTGTGCTTATGTTTAACCAAGCATTATATATCAATATACTATTATTATTATTATTATAATCAAAAAGAAGCGCTAAGCCACAAGAGCTATACAGCTTATATCAATATACTATATCAAGCATTATATATCAATAAAAAAATGCTTCACACAGTGTATGCAGCACTTGAAGCAGACAAGTATCCTATTGGGTTTTTCAGTGATCTGTGAAGAGGGTTTGATACAGCAGGCCACAATATTCTTCACAAACGTAACTACTATGGACTGAAACGCTACGTACACAGCACACTTTCATAAACGGTATTTCCTTAATTTATCAATTACTTGAATTACGTATCCCACAGGTTAGCTTCCTGGGGCTCCCTCACTTCTTCCTCTACATCAATGGTTTATCGAAGGTGACAAAATATACTGAACCAAGCCTCACTGTCGTTGATGCAACATCTCTTATCAAGCTCCGACTCCCAGACAATAAATGAGACAGTTAATGATGAACTAAAAAATTGTCTTCACATGGAAATTAACAAGTTACGTTTTCCCTAATTTAGAAAAAAGTATTCTACGTAAAGGAAAAAAATATAAAACATGTGAACAATTTGACATGAAAATTAATGAATGCAAAGTTTAGAAAAATGATGAGATCAAGTTGCTAGGTCAGCATGTAGAGAATAAATTAATATTTAATGTTCATATCCAGTCCACATAAAAAGTCTCAAAAATAGGAATGTGGGAGTAATCTCCAAGATTCGTTACTACTATCTCCAGTCAGTACTTAATTAAAACTCTCCAGACCTGTGGCCTGGTGGCAAAAACTCTCGTTTCACACGGCGAGGTGTTCGGGTTCGATTCCCGATAAGTGTTTAAACACTGGTTGTTTATGTTCACCCATCAGTATAAAATGGGTACCTGGGTGTTAGTTGACTGGTGTGGATTACATCCAGGGACAAAACTGACCTAATTTGCACGAAATGCTCTGCATAACAACCGGCTTTCTGTATAGTAGTATGTCAATGATGTCAGCTAGGACTGTATACCTTGTACATGTACTTGTAGAAATATAGATATTATTATTATTATTATTACTGTTATTATTATATTATTATTATTATCTATACTTCGCCAGAGGAATTTATGCATGGGGTTTTACCTTACATATCAACCTAATATCAATTATCACACAACAAAAGTCATGTATCAGAACCATCACTAACTCAAGTATTGTACAACATTCTATCTCCTTATGCAAATCCTTAGACCTGGGAAATATTAATGCAATTTGCACTTAATACTGTTCACTCAACAATTTCATAACATTACACTGTAACGCCGATGTTGATCTAAGAAGCTTCCTGGAAATCTATAACAAAAACAGACAGGAATTAAAATGTAAACAAGTAACTTTGATATTCCTCGCGTGTAACTGAACCTTCATAAAAAAAACTCGATGCAAATAAAAGGGCAAAAATGTGTTAAAACTTGTTAGATGCTAATTTTTTAACTTGGTTAAAAAACTTGAAATATGTGTGTTTAATATATTTCTCATTATTTTATAATGTAACTCATTAAAAATCAATTCATATTTTACTTGCAGATTATAAATTTCACAATGTTCTTTAAATTTTAATTTATATTATCTCCAACTATTATTACATCATTTCTTCCTTATTTTTTTTAATTTTCCTAAAATAAAATAAAAAAATCTAGCATTAAATTTTAATTTAATGACCTTCATTTAAATTTAATTTTCACAGAATTTTATATAAAAATAACGTAATACCAAATGCATGTCAAACGGTAAACTAAGTGTTATACACAATGGTTTGATTACTGGTATCTTTTCTATATGTCTCATAAACTCGCAAGATAACAAGTACATCTTGCTACTTCTACTTACATTTTTTTTTTCAACAAGTCGGCCGTCTCCCACCGAGGCAGGGTGACCCAAAAAGAAAAAATCCCAAAAAGAAAATGCTTTCATCATTCAACACTTTCACCTCACTCACACATAATCACTGTTTTTGCAGAGGTGCTCAGAACACAACAGTTTAGAAGCATATACGTATAAAGAGACACAATATATCCTTCCGAACTACCAATATCTTGAACCCCTCCTTTAGAGTGCAGGCATTGTACTTCCCATTTCCAGGACTCAAGTCCGGCTATATAAAAATAACCGGTTTCCCTGAATCCCTTCACTAAATATTACCCTGCTCACACTCCAACAGATCGTCAGGTCCCAAATACCATTCGTCTCCATTCACTCCTATCGAACACGCTCATGCACGCCTGCTGGAAGTCCAAGCCACTCGCCCACAAAACTTCCCTTACCCCTTCCTTCCAACCTTTTCGAGGACGACCCCTACCCCGCCTTCCTTCTCCTACAGATTTAAATGCTCTCCATGTCATTCTACTCTTATCCATTCTCTCTAAATGACTCCATGTCATTCTACTCTGATCCATTCTCTCTAAATGACCAAACCACCTCAAGAACCCCTCTTCAGCCCTCTGACTAATACTTTTATTAACTCCACACCTTCTCCTAATTTCCACACTCCGAATTTTCTGCATAATATTTACACCGCACATTGCTCTTAGACAGGACATCTCCAATGCCTCCAACCGTCTCCTCGCTGCAGCATTTACCACCCAAGCTTCACACCCATATAAGAGTGTTGGTACTACTATACTTTCATACATTCCCTTCTTTGCCTCCATAGATAACGTTTTTTGTCTCCACATATACCTCAACGCACCACTCACCTTTTTTCCCTCATCAATTCTATGATTAACCTCATCCTTCATAAATCCATCCGCCGACACGTCAACTCCCAAGTATCTGAAAACATTCACGGTCTGCCTCATGGTAAGGACCACCCAACCCTAATAGGATTGGGTGGTCCTTACCATGAGGCAGACCAGTACAACACTGGTTCGAATCTTTGGCTAGCGCAGTATAGTTATTGATGAATACCACTTGTCCGTGGTTACAATAATATATAAATGCTGCTCGTGAGGCTAGTACACCAAACAGGGATGAGAATGAAATTAGCTTAGAAGCTCCTACACCTCCGTATGCCTTCGGATGGCGGCCCAATAGCTAGCTGTGCTGGCTGCGCCATTCTTATAGGGTTGGGTGGTCCTGTGGTTTAAAGCGTCATGTGGTTCTCGCTTACCATGAGGCAGGCCAGTACAACATGGGTTCGAATCCTTGTCTAGCGCAGTGTTGTTATTGATTATATATATATATATAATATATATATATATATATATATATATATATATATATATATATATATATATATATAATATATATATATATCTTAATAGTTCTTGCTCTAATTTATTTTCCTTTCATCTCCAGTGAAAGTGGAAAAGAATCCTTCCTCTGTAAGCAATGGTTTTCATAAAAGGCAACTAAAATACCGGGAGCAAGTAGCTAGTAACCTCTTCTCCTGTATATATTAATAAACATAAGAAGAAAACCTTTATAAAGATTGGATGTATGAATGTGAGTGGATTTAGTGCAGATGATAAGAATAAGATGACAACCAATGTTATGAATGATAAGAAGCCAAATGTCTTCGCTCTAAGCAAACCAAAGCTGAAGGAAGTAGGGAAATTTCGTTGGGGAGAAATAAATGGGATTACGCGAGATATCTGAGAGTTGGGCCTAAGGAAGGGGTAGCAATAATGTTGAAGGATCAGTTTTGATAGGAAAAAGGAGAATATAAATGTATAGATTCAAAGATTATGAAAATTAAAATAAGGGTCGATGCAAAAAGTGGGTTATGCTAAGTGTTTATGCACCTCGGAAAGAGAGGAGCATAGAGGAGAGAGAGATATTTTGAGAGATGTTAAGTGAGTGTTGAGGGAGTAATTGTTGTAGGGGAACTGAATGCTAAAGTGGGAGAAATTATTGTAGAGGGCGTATTATCTGGAGTTTATCTGGAAAGAGTTCCGGGGGTCAACGCCCCCGCGGCCCGGTCTGTGACCAGGCCTCCTTAGGTCAGTGTCCCAGGATGCGACCCACACCAGTCGACTAACACCCAGGTACCCATTTTACTGATGGGGAACATAGACAACAGGTGGAAAGAAACACGTCCAATGTTTCTACTCTGGCTGGGAATCGAACCCAGGCCCTCACCGTGTGAAGCGAGAGCGTTAACCACCAGGCCACCAGAGCCTGGTGGGGGCCAGGGGTAAATGATAATGGGAAGGGCATTTGACTGAACCCTGAATTGAGAGAAGACTGGTAATACACATTTTAAAAAAGAAGAGGATAAATAAATATTTATGTAATGACAACGTTCTGTTGGATTATTTAATGGAGAATAAGAGAATAAAAGATTATGCATAAAACGGTAGCAGATATATCAAATAATTTTTTTAGTTGTAGCCACAGTGAGAAAGGTAGATGGGATACAAGGAAAATAGAATAAGCAAGTTTATAAACTAAATGAGGGGGCAGTTAGGGTAAGATATAAGTAGCTACGTACTAGTAAAAAGATGAGCTGGTAAGAGCATAGGTAATGAGAAGGTAAAAGGTAGATTTAAGGATGCTCTGTTCGGGTGAAGATTGTGGATATAGGAGGGTGGATGCAGGAAGGAAGAGGAGTGATTGGTGGAATGATGAGGTAAAGAGAGTGCTGAGAGAGAAAAAGTTAGCAAATGAGAGCTTTTGCAAAGCAGAAATGATATAAGGAGGAGGAGTACATGGAGAGAGAAAAAAAGGTTAAAACAGTAGTAGGGAATGAGAAAAGAGAGCAAATGAAAGAGCTGGTGAGGTGCTGTCAACAAATTTTACTGAGAATAAGAAAAAGTTTTAGAGTGAGATTTATAAATTAAGGAAGAATAGGGAACGAATGGATTTGGCAGCTAAAAACAGAAGAGGAGAGTTATTAAATGGGGAGTAAAAGGCATTTAGACGATTCAGGAATTGTTAAATATTGATGAAGTTAGGGAAGCTGTGAGTTCATATATTGGCAATGGATGAATAGGATCTTTTAGGAGTGAGGAAGAGCCAGATGTGAGTGAGAGAGGTGCGTGAGGCTGTGGATAAAATGTAAAGGGGATTGATGAGATCAAGACAGAAATGTTAAAAGCAGGTGTGGGATATAGTTTTTGAGTAGTTGGTACTTTAAGTTAATAAATGTTCCTTTGTATAAAGGAATAGGAAACAAAAGAGCGAGTGTAAGAGTTATTGGCAAATAAGCCTGTTGAGTATACCAAGTAAAAACGTAAGTAGAATTATTATTGAAAGAATTAAGGATAAGACAGAGAGCAGTATCGCAGGTGAACAAGAATATGTAGACTAAGTGTTTACATCAAAGCATATAAGTGAAGAAGTTTTCGTTGCACTTATGGATTTGACAAAATCATATGATTGGGTGGAAAGGGGCGCAGTGTAGCAGATGTTGCATATCTTATCCAAAGTCTTCCGTCTTGTAGGTATAAGAATGAATGCAGGAATAGGTAGAATGGCTCTTGAATTCCACCTCGCATTGCTGATGTTTGGAATTTTCTGAAAGTTAATCAAAGGAAAGTGCCCTTTTCCTTCAAAGAATCTAAACAATAATGTTAGATGGTACAAAAGCTTCATATCATCTCTCCATCCTGATTATGGCGGATCTCTTCTGTTCCATTAACAAACTGTGCCCTTAGTTCCTCATAATTCTTCACCAGTTGGGATACAAATGGATACTCGATGTTTGGAGAACTGGTTTTTCCTCCAATATTTTCATCCATAAACATAAACAGGACGAAATCTGTGTATCTCTGATCATGCTGATAAAGTAAGAGTTTAGCATACTCTGCTAATCTGGAATCGCGTTATGAATATTGTACAATCTTCGATGTTTTGTAAACTCGGAACGGTTATGCGACAGAAAAAAAAAAAAAAAACAGGAGTGAGAAAAAATAATAATTTCCCTGAAATAGCGACTTTATTCGGCAACTCTGTCAGAAAGAGGCTAGAGTTAGCAATAAAGTAAGGAGTCATCAACAGTCGCAAGCAAGTGATTTTTTTTTTTGTCTTTCCCCGAAATTAAAAAACTGATTAATAGGCCAGTAGAAGTTCTGTCCCAATGTGGCAGAATACTTAAAATGCTAAATGCTGGTTATACGTTTTTAAACATGCTTTGATATATTCTTTGCAACTTTTAGCCAAAACTGTTTCATTTTATCTTGTCTGACACCATGATTTTTTCCTGTGTGAGCTACACCTGGTACGTTATGATCCACTAGACAGGCTATTCAGCACAAATCAGCTTGATTAATCAAGTTCTTTATAAGCACGGGTGGCTTGACTTGCCGATTATTGGCAAGGAACTTAATCACTGGTGTCCCAATCTTGTTTCCACGCTGAGCTCTCCTATGATCCTAAACGGAGAAATAGGGATCAGCTTTGACAAAGGTGATAGACCACAACCTTGCAGAACGGTACGCTTTAAATAAACCACAACCTCGCAGAACGGTACGTTTTAAATAACCACATAATAACAGAAGAGAGTTATGAGATTAAGGAATTTAGAAGACATTCAGACATACCTTAACTCTAGCTCTTGTTTTGAGCATGATTCTGGTATTACTCACTCTGCATATAAAATATAAAAGAAAGTAACTCTAAAGATCGGTTCAAGTTACGTGTGACTATAAATGCAGCTTGTTGAAAAAGAAATGTCATTTTATCGAAAAACTCACTTACACTAGTCAAAATGTTTCTGTACAAAGTATATAAAGGAGATCGCGTAGTTGCTGAAAATGATTCGTGCAGTAGAGATTTAAATCTGATGAACACTGGCGAAGACCTCATTTGATATCCTTTTCCTCTGAGGGTGGATGGTCATGTGTCAACAAATCAACTTTTAGGTGCTGCTCTTGCATAGGAATTATGTGCTAAGCAGAAAATGACATTATACCAACAGACAACCCAGGCAAACTCGTTCGACGTCTCGATATACTGAGTTATACCCTAGAAACATTTGTTGAGAGATCCCAATTATCACTCATCGTATCCCCTAGGAGAAAAGAAATAAGGCCCGTTTACAAACCTGCGTACCGCACGCACAGAGCATCATGTGGAAGAACTCATCATGACCACTTCAACGATGGAGTTACAGAGAATTCGAAATCTCTATGGAAAACTCTTATTTAAATTTCGAAGCTGGTCATTGTTGCCTTATAAGTGACTACAAGAAACTCACTCCAAAAACAAACTCCGATCGTTTCCCTTTGCCTGTGCTCAGTGATTTCTTCAAGAACATCAAAAAGAATAAAATATTTTTAACAGCTGTCCTACTTCAAGTTTTCTGGTAAATCCCGCTTGATGAGCAAAGATCGTTATCATTTATGTAGGGTACACTGCAGGCTACAGTAAACTCCACATGATACTTATGTCTCATGACTTACCTTCACATCACCTAAGCTTGAAAAAGTACTGAATAAATAACTCAAGGTAAAAACTTAAAGTCAAGATAGCTAAGTGTTAACTTTTGAAGAAGTAAATCAGGTTTCTGGGAAAATACGTGACCCAGACCGGCATTTCAACAGTTTACTCAAAAAACACTTCCGCTCTGAAGTCCACTAGAGCCACGTCTTCAGGTACAGTACGTTCCTTCATTAAACAGGCTGGATTCTGCAGCTTATTTATTGCTAATTTATTCTTTTTAAGGATAATATCCAATTTGAAGGGACTAGTAGTAAAAAAAGAGTATCCCCTTATTTTCAAGAATAAATGGCTGTCAGTACCTGTTCTGAAATTCCATGAAAACTTTGAATGAAGAAATCGTGATGATGAGTTGTGTGTAAGACTGTGGTTGAGCACTTTGGTGCCACATATGCATTCTTACTATTCCCTACATTGACAACCGCTGTTCTCTCGCACTTCATCCTCGAGGTCCAACACAAGACTGGTATATCTGAGTTTATTTGACTGACTGCACTACTGTGAGCTAGAACGATACCAGAGCCACGAACACGAGCCATGTGGAATTATGAACCGAAGGAAACGAGGAGACGTAGATGTTGATGATAGGCACAGCCAGGTATGGTGAGGATGCGGCCTGACACACACATCCTGAACCGTCAGGATTAGCTGACACATGTCAGAACTTGAAGCTTGTGGTGGGAGGCATGAAATGCTAGACTGATTAGATTATGCAACCACCTCCCTCACAACCTTCCTCACCTCCGCCCTTACACCACCTCCCTCACCTCCTCCATACTACAACATGCAATTATAAAACATGAGATAAAGTCACTAAAGATTGTACCATCACCTGGGTCACTAAAGATTGTACCATCACCTGGGTCACTAAAGATTGTACCATCACCTGGGTCACTAAAGATTTTACCATCACCTGGGTCACTAAAGATTGTACCATCACCTGGGTTATTAAAGATTGTACCATCACCTGGGTTATTAAAGATTGTACCATCACCTGGGTCACTAAAGATTGTACCATCACCTGGGTCACTAAAGATTGTACCATCACCTGGGTCACTAAAGATTTTACCATCACCTGGGTTATTAAAGATTGTACCATCACCTGGGTTATTAAAGATTGTACCATCATCTGGGTCACTAAAGATTGTACCATCACCTGGGTCACTAAATATTTTACCATCACCTGGGTTATTAAAGATTGTACCATCACCTGGGTCACTAAATATTATATCACATGGGTCACTAAAGATTGTACCATCACCTGGGTCACTAAAGATTGTACCATCACCTGGGTCACTAAAGATTGTACCATCACCTGGGTTATTAAAGATTGTACCATCACCTGGGTTATTAAAGATTGTACCATCACCTGGGTCACTAAAGATTGTACCATCACCTGGGTCACAAAAGGGATTGTACCATCCCCTGGGTCACTAAAGATTTTACCATCACCTGGGTTATTAAAGATTGTACCATCACCTGGGTCACTAAAGATTGTACCATCACCTGGGTCACTAAAGATTGTACCATCACCTGGGTCACTAAAGATTTTACCATCACCTGGGTTATTAAAGATTGTACCATCCCTGGTCACTAAAGATTGTACCATCACCTGGGCACTTAAAGATTGTACCTTTCACCTGGGTCACTAAGATTTTTACCATCACCTGGGTCACTAAAAAATTGTACCATCACCGCGTCACTAAAGATTGTACCATCACCTGGGTCACTAAAGATTGTACCATCACCTGCGTCACTAAAGATTGTACCATAACCTGGGTCACTAAAGATTGTACCATCACCTGGGTCACTAAAGATTGTACCATCACCTGGGTCACTAAAGATTGTACCATCACCTGGGTCACTAAAGATTGTACCATCACCTGGGTCACTAAAGATTGTACCATCACCTGGGTCACTAAAGATTGTACCATCACCTGGGTTATTAAAGATTGTACCATCACCTGGGTTATTAAAGATTGTACCATCACCTGGGTTATTAAAGATTGTACCATCACCTGGGTCACTAAAGATTGTACCATCACCTGGGTCACTAAAGAGTCCAGTCATGAACTTTTACCTCTCTAGAGAAAGTAACAGAATTGACAGACGGAATTACAGACGAAAATTCATGGAGCTTTCTCACTATGTTGAATGAAGACATTATTTTGTCACTATCAGGTGACATCTACATTAACTGAGATAAGTGTTCTTTTAGAAGCTTATTGTGGAGCTGATTAAAGCACGACTTCATAAAGTTTACTTGCAGACAAGCTACTAAGCTAGCTTTATCTCAGTATTTAACAACGTTGTGAGCACGGAACCTTGTCACCTACTATTCTTAATAATGAGCCATGAGGACAAGCCGGGATTTAAAGTCTCACTCACGAGGACTTGATCAATGATCAGTTTAATGACCAGTCTATAGACTGACAGGGATACAGCGGTGACTGAGGAAAGGATCTTGATAATTGCCATTATAATAATAACCGATTATTAATCGAGAAATACAATAACGCCCACATGTGAGAGTGTTTTTACCACAGTAATAATAATAATAATAATAATAATAATAATAATAATAATGATAAAAATAATAATAATAATAATGATAAAAAAATAATAATAATAATAATAAAATCTTTATTACTACAAGTACATGTACAAGGTATACAGCTAACATCAATGACAATCTACAAAATAGAAAACTGCTTGTTATGCAGAGCATTTCGGGCAAATTAGATCAGTTTTGACACAAGATGCGACCCACACAAGTCGACTAACACCCAGGTACCCATTATACTGATGGGTGAACATGGACAGCTGGTGTTTTAAGGAAACACGTCCTAATGTTTTCCATTCGTACCAGGGATTCGATCTCCGGACCTCAGTGTGTGAGCTGAGTGCGCCAGCCATCGAGCAACGGTGAAGTTTCGTGTAGTTTTTCCAGAAACATTTCGTAAACAGGATTTAATTTTGCTCGCAATGGTTTTTTAAGAGGCCTTTTGGGTGTTAAAAAAACACTTGACAAATTTGTTAAACTCTCTTGGTGTTAAGAAAACACTTGACAAATTTGCTAAACAATTTACATGGCCTAAAATGAAGGAAACTGTCTCTGATTATGTACAGCACTGCCATAACTGTCAAACAGCGTGCTGAAAATTTCCAGCCGAGACAGGACTCGCAGCAATGGTTTCAAGTTGGAAAAATTCAGATTCAGGAAGGATATAAGAAAGCACTGGTTTGGTAATAGTCGTGGATGAGTGGAACAAACTCCCGAGTACAGTTATTAAGGCTGAAACGTTGTGTAGTTTTAAAAATAGGTTAGATAAATACAAGAGTGGGTGTGGGTGGGTGTGAGTTGGACCTGACTAGCTTGTGCTGCTGGGTCTGATGCCGTGCTCCTTTCTTAAATGGAGGTAACCAGACTGGGTGGGTCATTGGGCTTATCCGGGGGGAGGGGGACATGGACCTGCTCCGCATGGGTCAGTAGACCTGTTGCAGTGTTCCTTCTTTCTTATGTTCTTAAGTAATCGGCAAGACTGTCTAGACTCCACCAACAACTCTGCTTATACCTATCCCTGCTGTGATAGACCTATTTACACTTCAAATTATTTGACTGTTGGTCCTCTGCCTAAATATAAGTTAAGAAACTAACACCGATTTACTCTTATCAATATAGCGACAAACTCTGCCGAATCAAGTTTTAAGAAAGATAATAATGCCCACGCTACTGTGAGAGAACTGATGATAGTTTTCTTGCGTGTTGGTCTATGCTTTCAACAGGTTATCATCCATAAACTCAGGGTGTTTTGGAGAGATTTCATAATACGTTGAAGTCCATGATGAGGGATTACTGCGGCTGGTATGAAGTGAGCAATAAAGCCTCGGTTTAAGTCCTTTTGAGCTGATATCCAGACATGAAGCTTGTGATCTGGTAGCTGTATTAAAACAGGCATGAACTGGGAAAGCTAATCTATCTTTGAACACGTCAATGTATAAACTGCTAGAGAACTAGCAGTGAAAAAATTGGTTGCTGCCCAAAGAAGAATGAAACAGCAGTATGATAAGAATACTGTCCCTTGCTCTTTTCACAGCAAGTGATAAGGTAACGGCTCAGAAATTAGTACTAGGTCATGCTTTGCAAGCCGTGATGATGGTTCCCTGGAAGTAGCAAAGAAGATGAATGACATAAATTACCTAGTACACATACACCAGCTCAAAGCATACTACTCAAACACTGAACCTATACCTACTATACTGAATTCCTATGCTAAGGAAGACCACGTCATTCTGATAGACATTTGTTGAGTATGTTTGGAAAATTCTGTGATAATTTTCTAGGTATCCTTGATACAGATAAGGTAAGTACATATATCAAGATTAATGGACTGATTACATCGACTCCAGGCTGTGGGACTGATTACTTCAAACTCCTTCTGATCTTTACCATTCTTCTTTGTATAGGACAGTGTGGCGAAACGTTTCCTCAATAAAGATACCCAAGTGTTGCATATGTATTTAATTTATCAAAAATATTCATGCTTGTTCAGCGATATTCCTAAACGCTGTTCTCTTGGAATCCATGATGTGGGTATTCAAGGTGATAAAGCGATCTCCATTTTGAATGTGACTTGCTAAACAAAGTGCTGAGGAAAAACTCCTTGGATTTCTCCATGTACAATTGTACCCAAACCTGGTGGCATTTTCACCCATGGATGACTTCATTAATGGTGTGTCGAGAGCTTTATTAGAACTGCTGCAGGCCTCCAGGCCCATGGTAGGCAAGTCCATCTCACTAGCACCTCTCACTTACTCATATATTTGTCTAACAAATTTAAAGTTTCTCAAGCTTTTAGATTCAATGACGCTACTCGGGAGTTTGTTCTACTCATCCACAACTCTGTTACCAAACCAAGACTTGCTTAGAGCGTTTCTAAATCTATTATTTTTTTTTTCAAATTTGAACCCATTTTTGAAAGTCCTCTGTTGGTTAGATATTTTTTTTAGCACATTTATGTCCTCTGTATTTCTGGTTTCCATTTATACACCATAATTATATACCCCTAATTCTACGCCTTTCTAGAGAGTGTAATTTCAGTGCTCTCAATCTATCCTCGTAGGAAAGATTTATTATACATGGGAACAACTTTGTCATCCTTTTCTGTACGTTTTCCAGCGCATTTATGTCCATTCTGTAATATGGTGACGATAACTGCACTGTATAGTTTAAATGAAGCGTAAGCAACGATATATAGAGTTGAAGAATAACCTGAGGATTCCTGTTATTAATACTTCTTGATATATAGGCAAGAATTCCATTACTTTATTGCCAACACTTACGCACTGTTGTCATATTACTGCTAACCAAAACTCAAAAATCTATTTCTCATTCAAAGTGACTTAGATCTACATTATTTAGTTAATTGGCTACATGGTTATTTTCTTTTCCAACGCTTAGAACTTTTGGAAATAAATGGTATAAAATACCAACACAATGGAAATATAAACACATTAGCAGTATAATGTGATCCTTTATTGACAACGTTTCGCCCACACAGTAGGCTTTTTGAAGTCACAAATAGATCTACCTTGGTGAAAAGTACCTGACTATTTATAGGATGGAGTCAGGTGGAGAATGCTGCATGTGACAATCTTCCGAGTAGGGTGACAGAGTCTAGGACCTTTGGTAGCTTGAAATACTCACATACTTTTCACCCATGTAGATCTGTTTTTGACTTGATAAAGCCCACTGTGTGGGCGAAACGTTGTCAATAAAGGATCACATTATACTACTTATGTGCTTAGAACTTTTCATTTGTCTAAATTAAACTGCATTTACTATTTCTCCAATCACTGCATCAGTCTATTCAGATCTTCCTGTAACGCTGAAGTGTCCTCATCAGAATTAATCCGACGGCCTATTTAGGTGTCGTCGGCAAAGTTGTTAATGTAGATGATGAATAACAAAGGGCCCAGCACTGACCCCTGTGTAACACAATCTGTGACATGTTCCCATTCTGATTTATCCCCATTTATGCAAACTCTGTTGACTGTCAACCAAGCCTCTATCCAGGAAAAAATTGTCCTATTCTGTTTGCCTCTTCTTTCCTCAACAATCTCCAACGAGGATCTCTATCTCTTTAAAAGACTTACTGAGTCTATATACACTATCATATTCATTTCCATGATCTGCTTTCTCAAATACCTTTGTAAAAAAAGTTAGTAAATTCGTAAGGCAGGAACGCTCCATTGTAAAACGGTGATGAGATTCATTGATAGATTTACGTTTTTCGTGGTGGCTACGACTAAACTCGGCAATTATTGATTCCACTTTTCCCACAGTTGAAGTTATACTTATTGGTCTATAATTCGAAGATAAGGACCAGTCTCATGGACCAGTCCACTTATCTGGCGCCATGCCAGTTTGTATTGATATGTTATAAATATTAGCCAAATGTTTGCTAAGTTCCTCATTACATAACTCTAAAACCCCTGAGAACAGACAGTTCATCAGGGCCCTGGGGACTTGTTAGGTTTCAATCTTTTTTTTTTCTTTTGTGTTTTAAGAACCCTGTCACTAGTGACTTTAATAATGCACAACACATTTTCTTCCTGATCTACATAATTTTTTTTCTTGAATTTCTTTAGCATCTTCATTTATAAAAACCAAGAAAAATTAGTGTTGAAGATTGGACATCACCTGTTGTAAATCAGAGCAGTGTTTGAGAGACTTGCTTAATACATTAACACAGTTAACTTTTCAGAAGAGGTAAAACGAAATAAATATTTCCCTGCTTTGACAGGAATTTATAATACAATTTTCCACCTAAAACGGTCACATCTGCTCCTCCGCACTTGATTTTCACTCCCGCCATCATCGAATTAGGAGGCAACTTTTATGAAAGTTTGATGTCATGCCACTGATGATTTTGGAAGTCACACGAGCCATTCGACGATGCTAGGTATGGGTTCAACAATTTTGGTCATGGGACACGTAAATATGCCAATCATTCAAGGAATCTGGTCCTCCTTACTGTACACAAGGGATGAAAGTTTGAGTCCCATTTGATGAGATGTTTTGGAGTTACTAATGAAATATAGGAAGCCTCTTAAAGATTTCCATTCAGAGACACTTAACAAGAACTATTACGAGACTAGAATAAAACTCAGATGAGTGTGTATAGTCAACCATGTACATGCCAAAGGTGTGTGTAGTTTGTGCTAGGTGCCAGTAGAAGATTGTACCCGGGACTTATTTTAAGCTGTATTAATGCCTTTAAGAAAAGAACAAAGTATTCTGTCTCAAAGAAGAAATAATGTAGGATTTTTAAATTATCAAAAGTTAGAAAACATATTTTAATGATAGTTAATTAAACCTAACACGCAAGACTTCACTGAACCAAACTTCTCATAAAGCGGAAGATGTACATCCTTTAGATCGACTATTAGCTTGTGTTGAACGTACTTCACACCTGCCTCACACGATTCTTGAGTTGGCCACACCCTTTGAATATAGTTCTGCTTTGTATATCAGTTGTCCTACAGGCACAACAGAAACAACAGTACCTTATAAATGAATCTTGTAGTCCCTGAAGAAAAACTAATAATTTTAGGAGAACAAAGACTTTCTACCCACACATCTCGTATTCGATAAGTGATGAGTTTGTGCATTGTTTCTTATGTTTCTTTCAAGTCTTCAGCGACAGCTAACAGCATACATGGTAAGGTCTTGCTGGTATAAACTAAGACTGCCTTAAGATTGTTTTGCTGGAATGAAGGAAACACCACATTACAGTGTCACGAAGTTCGTTACATCATAACAATAATTCACTGATTCTTCCAATTTAAAGTAAGTTTCTAGGCTTTTTTGCCATCTTCTGAACAAACTGACTCTTGTATCTGTTTGTGGTTAATTCCACCGGCCAAATCTTGAACCATGTAGCTCTGACTGTTCCTTGGATAAATAAGGAACACTTACAAGATCGTTACGTCACTTTGAGTTAATAGATGTGGTTCCAGGTTGTTGATTCCAGCTCGGAATCTGATGTAGTGGCTCGTTCATCATACGAGGAAAATATATCTTCACAGGATGGTGGTACTGGAACAGCGAGATACTCTGAATGTTTCACCAATCTCACTGTAAGAGGAAGATTTGGATTTAATTTTTAATAAAAATCCCTACACTCTCGTGATACAGCAATAACAATTCATTGTGATCCTTTGGTTACCTCCATACCGTCGGGGCTGCAAATGACACGCATGATTTCCTTCCAGTAAATCAGTAGCATAACGATCTGAAAGTCACAAAACAACAATGAGGTACCCATAGCTTATCCTGATCTCCGACCTTTACAGCAAAGTAATGAAAATATGCCTTTTTCACAAGAAGCATGAAGTTTCGTTTGTGCTTTTTTGGAGTAATATTACTAGATTTATAGGAAAAAGCATTACTGTCGCTTAAGCAACCACTAGGCATTGCAGGCTTATAAGATGACAATTGAAAATACCCCTTACTCTGAAAAAGAGAAAATATACAATCCACAAAAATCAAACAGAGTCATAAACTGTCTTTCATAAAATGGTCAAGCATTCAGAAGACAATAATAAAGTTGAAAAGTAATTGGGGTGAGGATGGAAGTTTTATTCCACTGAAATTTTACGTGTTGAAGCACATCTAAGTTGAAAATTGAATTAAAGGCGAATTGAAATCTTTGTTGACAAATGTAATAGATATTATTAAAGGAGTCTGCCTAATTAACTGCCATATCCCCGTTTCTAGATGCACTCTGAGCAAAATTCTCTGTTAATATTTCTTTCAACAAAAAAAAAAAAGCCATTTGGTAGAAGCTTTTAGATCAGCGTCCTATTACGTGGATTAGCATTGATCTTGTCAGTTTGGCCTCAAGGAGAGCCAAAGGGGTGAAAATGGTCTTGGTGGCTGCAATATTAATAAAGGTAGTGCGCGTCAGAAAGGTGGCGGGCAGCCTTTGATAGTTAGAGGATGCGGCGGTGAAGAGCCTGGCCCGTCAATCTAAATTAGTGACCCCCCTCAGTGGCCGGGCCTGTTGTCCGCCGTCATAGAGAAAACGCGCATCTGATTCCACCTTCTCTGTGGATAGTTTAGTTTGTGTGTGTATGTGTGTGTGTGTGTGTGTGTGTGTGTGTGTGTGTGTGTGTGTGTGTGTGTGTGTGTGTGTGTTGTGTGTGTTGTGTGTATTGTGTGTGTGTGTGTGTGTGTGTGTGTGTGTGTGTGTGTGTGTGTGTGTGTGTGTGTGTGTGTGTGTGTGTTTTGTGTGTGTGTTGTGTGTGCGCGCGCGCGTGTGTGTGTGTGTGTGTGTGTGTGTGTGTGTGTGTGTGTGTGTGTGTGTGTGTGTGTGTGTGTGTGTGTGTGTGTGTGTGTGTGTGTGTGAGGAAAGGCGGAAAGGAGAGCTGAAAATCCAAGGGACTAGAAATACGATCTACTTCTTTGGATTAAACATGATTACCTCTCACATAGATAGCACTGATAAGGGAAAGTGAGCAAATCTCTACTAGGGAGCAGCAATGAGCTGAGGAACGAGGTGCTGGTCAAATCACTTTTATTACCAAACATTATTATTACCAAACATTATTATTACCAAACATTCTGGCAAGAGGCTCAGCTAAATTGTCAATATCTCTCTTCTAAGTGATGTTGTTGAAGACACTGATTAGTGCAGATTCCCCTTGGCGCACTGCTAATTACCACGGAAGACGACGTCCAGAAAAAAAAAGTCGTTGAATCTGCACTCAACAGTATCACCACCAACTACAACCAGATAAATGGTTTCTTCAGTTTAGCTGAATCTTTTTCCTGGAATATTTTTAAAATGTTTTTGACTTCTAAGAAGATGACTTTTTAATAGGTTTATTACACTTAAGAAATGCCATTAATCTTCAACCAATTTTATAACCCAGCCCTATTGGTACTTTTTTTTTCCAAATTTGAGTCCCTTATCGTAGCCTCTTTGGTCTATGAGACATTTAACTTATTCAAATAGAATGGTTTACCCCGAGGATGATTTTTTCCTGCCATACTCTATCATTCAGGATGGCTTTCATAAATAAAAGTATAAGGAAAGCGGTAAGCCTGGCCTTGAAGTGGACGATTAGGACGTCTTGCATCCCACTCTAAATTGATAATACACGACAGCTGCACATATTTCCTTTTAGTAAGATCTGAGTAATGTTTACATATGAACTACCATATAGATGCCATATAACACAAATTTGGTTAGAACAATGACGACCTCACTGTAAAAGATAAAAATTACCCACTGAAAAAAACAATATTTATAGTAAACTCATAAAATGCAGTACTAGGCAGCGAGGTTTGGGTGAACTAGTAAAGAAAGTATAACAAGTTGTAATATAACAAGTTAGATCTTAACATAATATACTACAGCAGCATTAATACAAAAATATGATAACTCAACTGGCATAAAAAAAGGTGTAAACAAAGGAACGCATTCTTTTGCATAATGTACTACTTAAAACACTCTGCACCATGATATAATATATATAAATTCATTCGAAATTGGTGTACTTATATATACATAAGTTTGAACACTGTAAAACATCATTATAAGTTTCTGAATAGTTTGCTTATGCTGTCAGAAATGCAACACAATTCATGCTCGGGCACTGTAACATCACAAACTTAAGTTTCTGGGTAATGATGAATCACAACACTGATATTGTAATACAACAGAACGTTAATGCGGAGGGAAGAAATGCAACATTCAAAATAGCAGACATGCGGGCAAATTTATGGGAAAAATACAAACCAATAAGGAAGACAACCGAACATTAAAATGTATTGATGGGACATAATGTATTTATATGCGTACAGTATTCCAGACGAAGAAGAAAGGGTGGTTCATTTTTATTGTGAATAAGTAGAATATACTTGTACAAAATTTACTTTCTAATTACATATACTAATTATAAATATTAATTATATAGACCAATTTTTTTCTAAATTATGGAAAGTAGTACAACTTTCAAAAGGGAAAGTAAAGTGTTGATGAGCGGCAGTTCATGATGACAACACTCGCACATAACACCTGTGCACAACTTTACGCTGGGAAAGTTTACGATTACAAGTTAGCTGCTGGATGTGCAACAACCTCCCTTCCAAGTGCTCCATAAACTTTGCTTTGTACAACTTTGCAGTGTTCGTAACAAAGTTGTGTGCACGCTTTTGATTTTGATTCCAAACCCTTCTAAAATTTCAGAGAAATAAGTTCGAGCATAGTTTGCCTGCAGGATATTATTTAATTCTAACTAAGCAAGAAAAACTTTTTCATCTTTTGGATAAGAAGTTATTTATTTATTTATTTATTTATTTTTGCCAGTCGTCATTTGTTTTTATTTTTATTTTTTTGTCAGAGCAGAGATCTGTGATGAACAGTAGTCTCTGTGGTAATGCATAGGAGTTTAACCCTAACGTGTATTTAGTTTCATTCATAACTAACTCAAAATTTGGTGGTGACTGTTTAAACGATATTTCTTTTCATTTTGACCCATTATCACGTCACTTCAAAGATAATCATCAGCTTTCCTGATTAAAATGGATCGAAGAACAGCCAGAAACATTTCACTAAGGTGCCTCTTGGGATCAGTTCCTTGCTCTTGCGCCTTTGTATGTTCTCCACAATGACTCTGTGAAAATTTCATTCGATAATTGGGTATGGTCAGTACAATCCATTAAATAATTAGCAATCGGTTAAGGTCTTCGGAAAACTAACTCGTATTTACGAAAAAAAAAATATGATTTTCATGTTGCTACTGCTCTCTTTCGTATTTTAAAGTGGCACTCAACATATTGATTATTATTATAATCATGGTGGAGCGCAAAACTCGAAGGATTATACAGGTCCTGGGAGGGGGGATGAAAGGCATTCAGTGTCAATTCAGGGAACTGGAGCACAGATCAAATTCCCTAGATCAAGAGCCCCTCACCAGCATCAAGGAGGGTGCTAGCAAAATCAGTTGCAATGAAACTGAACCTACGCACCGAAACCTGCACACTGTGTTTATAGTGACTTTGCCTTAAAAGATAGATAGAAAAAAATAAATAGTGCACTATTCTATAGGGCATACAACTCTCCCTTTTCTACAAAATTGGTAAGACGTACAATGCTCTAGTTGACATCAGATGAAAGATAAGGGATAGATAATCTTGGTACCAACGCAGTAGTTTGAGCGAAAATGTTAATAGAATGCACAATAAAAAATGTTGAAGTTTATTATTTTTTTTAGTATTTTTTGGGGGGAGGAAAAAATCAATGAAAACAAAGCGGTAAAAATATCGTAAATCCCCTCTGCATGCTAGTAGAACCATCATTACTCAATAACGTGTGCAAAAAATCATGACAGTCCTATAAATGCATTTTTCTGTAAACACTCTACGGTCATTGCACGCAACATTTCAGTATGTTGCTCACCTCAACACATGTTGAGAGCCCACAGCGACTGAGCTGTTATTAATCCCTGTATTTGAATGGAATCCTCAGAGAAGTTGTAATGTAATGTATTTAGAATGAATCAATCACAAAAATTGTAATTTTTAGAGGAAAAAAAGCATGAATTGCCATCATGTCTCATTGATGACAGTAAGAGCAAAAATATTACATTTTTGCAAAAACATACTTAGAAATATGATGGAAACAAGCTAATTTCATCAACATGTTGCCAGAATTATGCACTATTTTTCGGTGAGAAAACATTTTTATCCACAATTTTTCAATTTTCTTTTTTTTATCACTCCTAAAAAATTCGCACACTCATCAAGAACCTCCTATGAGGGGGTCATTATGTTGAAAAGCCTGTAACTGACGACATGTCTTCAGTGGTGTCACTTGCTTTCTAAAACTCATCTAGCAACTATCACTGTGATGGAAGCGATGGATAATTTGATCATATGAGTTACTGTTGCTTTCATCTCACAAACACAATATATTAAAAAATATGGCGAAGATAATGTTCAATCTTGTTCCTTTGCCTGGGTTTGATTTAGTTGTTTTAATTTAAATTCACAAGAGATTCATGAGATTTAAAAAAATCCAGAAAGCATTTGAAAATCTCTGAAGAAATTATTTTCAACGTCTTGTAATTTACTGACGAATCTTAAGACAATTGTGGTATGGTACGAAATTATTTCAGACATGGGTACAATTAGTAGTACCTTGCTGTAAAATGCATTACCAACAAAACATTAATCTAGGAGGACAAAGGACGCCATTTTTTTTCTTTTAAATTTTATTGAAATTTTTACTGTGTTTTAAGCAGCATTTGAAACCTGCACACTGTGTTTGTAGTGACTTTTTGCCTTAAAAGACAGATAGAAAAAAATAGTGCCCTATTTTATAGGGCATAAAACTCGACCATTTTTACAAAATTGGTAAGATGTACAGTGTTCTAGTTGACATCAGATGAAAGATAAAGGATTAGATAATTCTTAAACCACGAAATTTGACCGAAATGTCAATAGACTCCATACTAAAAAAAAGGTTGAATTTTTTTTTTAAGGATTTTTTTTTTTGGGGGGGGGGAAATCAACGAAAATAACAAGGTAAAAAATATCGGAAATTCCCATTACATCTAAGTAAAATCAGGGCAGGGAGAAAGAGGACCTAGTAGCAATCAGCGAAGAGGCGGGGCCAGGAGCTATGAATCGACCCCTGCAACCACAAATAGGTGAGTACACAGAGGAAGAGCTCGCTCGGGCAGAGCAAAGTTACCGGTTATGGGCGATTTGGGAAAACCTGGAGCCACGTGGGAGGTCCCGAAACATGGAGAGCCAAGATGATGGATGTGGTACTGGAAAACCTCATGCATCAACACGTTAGGGTGACACTACCAGGTGCAGAGGGGACGATGAACGAGCAAGACTGGACCTCACGTTCACCCTGAGCAGCTCAGACATTGAGGACATCACATACGAGAGGCCCCTTGGAGCTAGTGATCACATGGGTCTGAGCTATGAATACATAGTAGAGTTACAAGTGGAGAAAAACTTCCTACAGGAGGTTCAGTGGGACAGAGAATTGGTAAGAAAATCAGTAAACGAAATGATGGAATATGTAACAACAAAGTAGAAGCAGGCAGAGTAGAAGTTTGTTCCCAAGGGTAGCAGAAATATTGGGAAGACCAGAATGAGCCCATGGTTTACCCGAAGGTGTAGGGAGGCAAAAACTAAGTGCACTAGAGAATGGAAAAAGTACAGAAGGCAAAGGACCCTTGAAAATAAGATTAGTCGAAGAGCCAGGAACGAGTATGCACAGATAAGGAGGGAAGCCCAGCGGCAGTACGAAAACGACATAGCATCGAAAGTCAAGTCTGACCCAAAACTGCTGTATAGTCACATTAGGAGGAAGACAACAGTCAAAGACCAGGTGACCAGGCTGAGGAAAGAAATTGGGGAGCTCACAAGAAACGATCAAGAGGTATGTGAGAAGCTCAATACGAGATTTAAGGAAGTATTTACAGTTGAGACAGGAAGAACTCTGGGAAGACAGAACAGAAGGGGATATCAACAAGGAATATACCAACAAGTGTTGGATCACATACACACAACTGAGGATTTAACCCAGCCAAATGCAAAGTCATGAAGATCGGGGAAGGACAAAGAAGACCACAGTCAGAGTATAAGCTAGGCGGCCAAAGACTGCAAACCTTACTCAAAAAGAAAGATCTTTGGGTGAGTATAATATCGAGCACGTCTCCGACAGTACACATCAGCCAGATAACTGCTGCAACATATGGACGCCTGGAAAACCTGAGAATAGCGTTCCGATACCTCAGTATGGAATCGTTCAGGACACTGTACACTGTGTACGTCAGGCCCATACTGGAGTATGCAGCACCAGTTTGGAACCCACACCTGGTCTAGCACGTCAAGTAATTAGAGAAAGTGCAAAGGCTTGCAACAAGGCTAGTTCCAGAGCTAAGGGGAATGTCCTGGGATGGAAGGTTAAGAGAAATAGGCCTGACGACACTGGAGGACAGGAGGGTTAGGGAAGACATGATAACGACATACAAAATATTGTGAGGAATAGATAAGGTGGACAGAGACAGGATGTTCCAGAGATGGTACACAGAAACAAGGGGTCACAATTGGAAATTGCAGACTCAGATGAGTCAAAGAGATGTTAGGAAGTATTTTTCAGTCACAGAGTTGTCAGGAAGTGGAATGGTCTGGATAGTGAGGTAGTGGAGGCAGGAACCATATATAGCTTTAAGACGAGGTATGATAAAGCTCAAGGAGCAGGGAGAGAGAGGACCTAGTAGCGATCAGTGAAGAGGCGGAGCCAGGAGCTGAGTCTCGACCCCTGTAACCACAAATAGGTGAGTACACACACACACACACACACACACACACACACACACACACACACACACACACACACACACACACACACACACACACACACTCACACACACACACACACACACAGCGAAGAGGCGGGGCCAGGAGCTATGACTCAACCCCTGCAACCACAAATAGGTGAGTACAAATAGGTGAGTACACACACACACACACACACACACACACACACACACACAAGGACCAGGTACTCAGGCTGAAGAAGGAAGGAGGGAAGCTCACAGGGAACAAATACGAAGTATGTAAAGCGCTCAGCTCCGTATTAAGTAGAGACAGAGAGGCTTCCATCTAACCGTGGTGGCAGGTGTACCAACACAACTTAGGAGGAGATGATGAAACTTCTAGGGGGAACTAGATACCTGGAAGGTGATGGGCCCAGATAATACCTCTCCCTAGGTTTTGAGAGAAGGAGCAGATGTACAGTGTGTTCCACTAACAACGATCGTCAATAAATATCCCGAAACAGGGCCACTGCCTGATTTTGTGGAACACAGAAAATTTAGTCCCGATTTTTAAGAAAGGAGAAAGACAGGCTGCACTAAATTACAGGCCAGTGTCCCTGACATATTGTATGTAAAGTTATTGAGGAGATTATCAGGAAAAGAGTGGTGGAGCACCTAGAGGGGAATGTACTCATATATGATAACCAGCACAGCTTCAGGGAAGAAAATTATGCATCATAAACCTATTGGAGCTCTATGACACGGTAACAAAAGTAAGACAGGAGAGAAAGGGATGAGCAGACTGCATCTTCTTGGACTGTAAGAAGGCTTTCGCCACGGTACCACACAGAAGACTTGTTGAAAAGCTAGAGAAGCAGGCAGAAATATGATGGAAAGTACTGCAATGGATCAAGGAAAGCCTGACAGGAAGGAAACAATGTGTGCTGGTACGAGAAAAGGTGTCAGAATGGGTGCATGTGTCGAGTGGGCCTCCACAAGGGTCAATCCTAGGTCCTGGGTTCTTTCTTGTATATGTGAATGACATGACTGAAGGGATAATCAAAAATGTCCCTGTTCTCAGACGATGGGAAATTTATGAGGAGAATAAAAGAGGACGAAGATCAGGTAAGCCTACAAGGAGATCTGGACAGGCTGCAAGCCTAGTTCGACAAACGGCTCATGGAGTTTAACACCAGCAAGAGCAGTCTTGAAGCTTGGAGAAGGACAGAGGAGACCGTAGACGGAATACAGTCTAAGAGCTCAGAGGCTGCAAAACTCATTCAAGGTAAAGGATCTTGGGGTGAGCATCATACCAAGCACATCTGAAGCGTACATCAACCAAATAACTGCTACAGCACATGGGCGTCTTTCAAACTTAAGAATAGCATGTCGACATCAAAGTATGGAGTTATTCAAGACACTGTACACTGTGTAAGTCAGCCAGACCCGTACTAGAATATATAGCACCAGTATGGAACCCCACAACAAGATTAGTCACAGAGCTAAGGGAACTGTGTCGAAAGCCTTCTTACCCACCTTTCTCTCTCTCTCTTGTCCTACTTCCGCCACCTTGTCGTAAAAGTCCAACAGGTTTGTGACACAAAATTTCCCTTTCTTGAAACCATGCTGGTTGTCGTGTATAAGCTCATTCCTTTCTACATGTTTCACAACTCTTCTGATAATCTTCTCCATGACTTTCCATACTGTACATGTCAGTGACACTGGACTGTACTTTTGTGCTGCATGTCTGTCTACTTTCTTTAAAACTGGGACTACATTTGCTGTCTTCCAACTTGAGGTAGTCGCCCTGTTTCGATAGATGTATTGAAGATTGTTGTTAGTGGCACACACAGCCACTGATATCCAGTTGGAAAGATGGCATCTGTTATCATTCATGTGAGCTTGGTTTTTGTGAGAGCTATGATGTCTGGTGATGCTTCTGTGATTCTTTAGTTCCACTTTTCACATTTATTCGTTATTCCGTCTGCGGTGGTGTACTATACCTTGAGCTTCATTTCCAACACTGTATTCTCGGGGGTTTGTGGGGGGCTGTGGGAGCAGTAGACCTGGCAGGATGGTACGGGAGTCTACTGTGTTGGGTGGGGTGGGGGTTGTGGGTGTGGAGTGTGGTCTGTTTTGGGATAATATGTTTGGTTGTTGGGTTCAGTGGGTTCAGTTGTGGTTGCGCTTGCTACTCCTGACTCTCGTTGTCTCCTCCTGACTCTAACCTTGTCTCTCTTTCTTGCCCCTTTCGTCTTTTTATCCTCTGAGTTTTTGTCGTTTTGTTCTCGTTCTGTTGTGATCAAGGTATTTCGCTGTTTCCATTAGCCGTGGTTTCTGCTGCAGGATACTGTCCCACACCGTTTCTGACTTGAAAATCAATTCGACTGGCCGATTTCTTCCTCCCCTTATTCTCTGAAAATTTATCTGCTC
Source organism: Cherax quadricarinatus (assembly GCF_026875155.1). Taxonomy (NCBI): domain Eukaryota; kingdom Metazoa; phylum Arthropoda; class Malacostraca; order Decapoda; family Parastacidae; genus Cherax; species Cherax quadricarinatus. Next base: position 85,271,381 of record NC_069406.1, on the reverse strand, counting down.
TGTCATGTCCTCGTCTCCTGTTTGTTTGATGATATTGTGAATCTCTTTTTTCTCCCCCAGTTTTGGTGTGTGTGTGTGTGTGTGTGTGTGTGTGTGTGTGTGTGTGTGTGTGTGTGTGTGTGTGTGTGTGAAAACATGGTCTGCACTCCCACCTTGCCCCCTCTTCCCTTTTCTCCACTTACATATTCTCTTTCAATAAGATTAATCCCGAAGGCACTTCAAGTATGGCTTGTATGCAGCGTGAAGAAACAGCCTGGCTTATCAGGTAGGCACCAGGTAACCCATCATCATCAGTTTCTCTTTCTCCACCTTTGTATTCACTTCCGCTCCTACACTTGACTTTACGATGCAGAACCTCCCCTGTTGTCGCTCCGTGTCCTCCAACACAGTTCTTGAATTACATTCTCTCGTTTTGCCTTTGTATCAGTTTGTATTGCAAGCGTGACCAGACTTATGGTTGACGAGAGGCTACCCCTGGGTAATTACTTCCCTTCTCTCTCACTGTCTCCTAACCCTCTTCCCTCCCTGCCAATCTGCTTCTTCCCCCACCTCGCTTCTTACCAGTCTCTCGCTTTAATTCCTCTCTTGTTTACTTCTTTCCTTCCTCTTTCTTCCCATAACGTTCTCCTTCTCTACCATCTTCTCTCCTCCCTCATTCTGTTCTTTCCTTCCTCTTGCTTCTTTCATTCACTACCTCTCTTCCATTCAGTCTCTCTGTGTCTCTCTCTGTCTCTCTCTCTGTCTCTCTCTCTCTGTCTCTCTCTCTGTCTCTCTCTCTGTCTCTCTCTCTGTCTCTCTCTCTGTCTCTCTGTCTCTCTCTCTGTCTCTCCCTCTGTCTCTCCCTCTGTCTCTCTCTGTCTCTCTGTCTCTCTCCATCTCTCTCTGTCTGTCTGTCTGTCTGTCTCTCTCTCTCTCTCTCTCTTTCTCTCTCTCTCTCTCTCTCTCTCTCTCTCTCTCTCTCTCTCTCTCTCTCTCTCTCTCTCTCTCTTTCTCTCTCTCTCTCTTTCTCTCCTTCCCACTTTCCTTCATCATTTCGTCTCAGATTTTATGATGCCAGCGTAATTACACACTACACATCACATCCCTCAGTCTCTCCCCGCCTCCGCCAATGTGTCCTCCCCTCTACACTCCCCAGCAGACAAACATTGTCTTCCAGGAATCACTCTCAACAGCAGTCACTTTCCCCACGAAACAATCTCCATAGAAATTTTCCCCCCATCTACCTGCAAACAAATAAACTCCCCAACAATCGCTGTTGCAACAAATAAGCTCTCCAACAATCACTGTCCCAACAAATACTCTCTCAACAAACAGATTTTCTCCTCTACGAACAGGTACTTCCTATAAACAAATAATCTCCCTAAAAATTAATCTCCCAACAAGTAAACAAATATTTTTCCCAACAGTTACTCGCCCCAATAAATAGTCTTCCTAACAAACAAAAGTTCACCCTATCCAAGAATCTCCCCAGCAACAAAATACTTTCTCCAACAGTCATTCTCCCCAACAAAATTTCCCTGACAAACACATGCTCTTACGAACAATCTCTCTAACAGGTATTCTCCACTACAATCATTCTCTCCAGCAAATACTTCCCAAAAATAAACGCTCTCACAAACACTCTCACAAACATTCCCAACAAACAAATGCTCTGGCAAACGCTCATTAGCAATCATTCTCCCCAGCAGTCATTCTCCCAACAAACACTCTCACCAATACTTCTGAACAAACAATCACTTTCCAGAACTAGCAAAATATTTCGTCAACAATGAACCTCTCACACAACACATTTCCCACAATCATTTTCTCCTGACCAACAAACACTGTAACTAACAAACGAACACTCTCCCGAGCATTTCTCTCCCCGACAGACCAAAGTTATTTTTCCTAAAGCAGTCATGTATAACATGGAAAGCATGCATGACAAATAAAATTTCCAGTAATAGGATTTAAAAGGTTGAGAGAGATGTTCCAGGGAGACGTATGGAAGGCAGGACTTGTGCATATAGTTGTATTTACCGAGCTGATGTTGAAATTGTGGAAACAACCGATGAAAAGCGATCAAATTATTCATGAAAACAGAAGAAACTATTCTCATAGAGGTACAGGACGTTTCGTTCACTACACATGAACGAAACGTTATGCACCTCTGAAAATAAAGGTTCTTCTATTTTCTTGAATATTTTCCTCTCAACCTGAGATGGAGAACTCTGAACTTCAGTTTCCAGGCCACAGACTTTTGACGTTCTCTTAGCTGGTATATCACTGTCAAATTTGATTTTAAACTGGTGAATGGTGCAAGTATCTCCTGCATCCTCCTCTAGTCGTCCCGCATCCCAGCTGCCATGAAGCTGAATTAATGCTTCCTATCGAGTCTGTGACTCAACTGAGTGTTCAGCTTCCAGCCTCGTTCCATTGTTCTTGTCTCTTTATTACTGATTTAATCTATATTCGTTTACCTTGTTTAGGTTCAGAGGTATTTCGAATGTCGCGACTACATCTCAACTCTCTAGAAACGTGAGATTAAGTTCGTTAAGTCTTCATCTATGGTTTTATCTCTCATTTCATGTATTAGGTTTATGGTGAAGCTCCTCATTCTAAGATATTTTTTAACGCTGCTTGGTCAAGGGTGTGTGATCGTGCTGGTGTCAGCATATTTAAGAGACTCACAGACTCTAAATACTCTATGAGCATTTCTTCACGATGGTGCAGAGCGTCCAGCCTCGTTTTCCTTCTTACAGTTTTCACTTATTTCCATAGGCAGCATTTAAGTTCTAGTTATCACCTTTGTTTTTACCATTCTCACAATCTATTTACATCTTTTTTGTAGCTTCCTAAAGTCATTCTTCGTTGTCAGCTTCCTGATCCTCGACCATTATAATATAAGTCTCTCTTTGAGTCTCTCCTTCCTGCCAGTTATGTATACCTTAGGGACTCATTTATCATTTTATTATTACTAAGCCTGATGTATCCTCGAGAAGCTTATCATACTCTTCTTGAAGCTATATATGGATCCTGCCTTAACAACTTCACTCTCCAGGTCCTTCCATTTTCTGACTACTCTATGGCTACTTTTTAACATCTCAGTTATTCATTTGAGTTTTGGACTTCCCGCTCAGCCCTCGTAATCTTGTTTCCCATCTCTTAAACAGTCTGTCCTTTTTCACCCTTACAATTCCTGTCAGTATTTTGTACGTTGTTATCGTATCAACCATAGTCTTCCTGTCCTCCAGTGTCATATGGCTGAATTTCCTTAACCTCTCCTCATAGGACATAACCCTTAGCTCTGGGACTAGTCTTGTTGCTAACCTCTGCACTTTTTTCATTTTCTTGACATCCTTGACGAGGTGTGTGTTCCATACAGGTGCTATATACTCCAATAAAAGCCTGATGTACACAGTCTAGTGTCATGAATGATTTCTTTGATTTTCGAAGTGCACCTCAGGTGATTTGCTTGATATAATACTACTCCTTAAGTTTAATGTGCAGTCTTTGCCCCCCGATTCTTTACTCTGTGTGCGGTATTTGCCCTTCCCCAAAATTCAAAATTTTGTACTTGATGGGGTTAAACTTTAAACCTCTGTGTTTTTGCTCTCCCTCTGTGGGCACCTAGCTCCCTTGTGGGCACCTAGCTCCCTTGTGGGCACCTAGCTCCCTTGTGGGCACCTAGCTCCCTTGTGGGCACCTAGCTCCCTTGTGGACACCTAGCTCCCTTGTGGACACCTAGCTTCCTTGTGGACACCTAGCTCCCTTGTAGTGCTCCCCTGTCTTAGTATTTGACTGGCTCCTCCTTCTTACTTCCCACTACTACTTCCTTCCACCTCTTCCACTACTACTACGACTACTACTACCACTACTACTACTACTACTACTACTACTGCTACTGCTACCACTACCACTTCCTGCCTATATATACCCGTCCTGCCCTACTTCTCGTTAATGTGACTTTGTAAATAGTCCAAGTTGGACCGAAACGTCGTCGTAAGCTCCTCTCTTCTATGTGCGGGTTATTTGTGTATCGCTCCAGGACTAGTTTCGCTACAAACCTTTGCACTTTCTCTAAATTTTTATATGCTTGACCGGGTGTTGATTCCAAACTGGTGCCTCATACTCCAATATGGGCCTGACTTACACGGTGAACAGAGTCTTGAACGATTCCTTACTGAGGTGTCGAAATGCTATTCTTAGGTTTGCATGGCGCCCATATGCTGCAGTAGGTATTTGGTTGATGTGCACCTTAGATGTGCTCGGTATTATACTCACTCCAAGACCCTTTTTCTTGAGTAAAGTTAGCTGTCTTTGGCCCCCTAGTCGGTGCTCTGTCTGAGGACTTCATTGCCTTTCTCCAATCTTCATAATTTTGTAATTAGTGGGTTTAAACTCCAGGAGTCAGTTGCTGGACCAGGTTTGCAGCCTGTCCAGATCCTTCGTAATCCTGCCCGATCCTCATCCGATAGCAAACATGGACACTTCTGAATCTATCCCTTCCATCATATCATTCACATATACCAGAAACAGCACTGGTCCTAGGACTGACTCCCTGTGGAACATTGACCGTCACAGGCACACACACGGACACCTCAATACATGCTATTACTCGTTGTTGCTTTCCTGTTAGGCATTCTCTGATTCATTGGGTGCCTTGCCTGTTATACCTGCCTGGTCCTCCAGCTTTTGTACTAATCGCTTGTATGGAACTGTATCGAAAGCCTTCTTACAGTCCAAGAAAATGCAATCTACCAACCCGTTTCTCTCTCTGTCTTCCTTCCGTCCTCTTGTCCTAGAACTCCAGTAGGTTTGTGACACAGGATTTCCCCTACCTGAAACCATGCTGTTTGCCGTGTATAAGCTCATTGCTTTCTTCTCCTGATAATGTTCTCCATGACTGCAAACTATACATATCAGTGACACTGGTCTATAGATTCATGCTGTATGTTTGTCTCCTTTCTTAAAACCTGGGACTATATTTGCTGTCTTGCACACCTCACGTAGTCGCCCTCTTTCTATAGATGTTTTAAAGGTTGGTGTTAGTGGCACACACACAGTACCTCTGGTCCCTCTATCAGGGCCCACGGAGAGATGTCCGGTCTCACCGCCTATGAGGTATCTAGTTCTCTAGCAGCCTCTTCACCTGCTTCTCGGTTGTGTGTAATGTGTCCACCACTTGTTGGTGTACCCCACAATTCCAGCATTCTGGAAATACTTGAAACTTGAAACTCATGTTTAGCTCTTCATATACTTTTCAGTTGTTTCATGTGTCTCTCCTATTTTTACCTCAGCCTGATTATCTGGTCCTTGATTGTTGGTTGTACAACAGCTTCTAGTCAGACTTAGCTATGTCTTTTTCGTATTGCAGCTGGACCACCTCCCTTATCTGGGCATATTATTTTCTGGATCTTTGAATAATCTTATTTTTCTTGGTCCTTTGAGTGTCTGTATGTGTTTGTGTATGTGAATGTGTTTGTGTGTGTGTGTATGTGTGTGTGTGTATGTGTGCGTGTGTGTGTGTGTGTGTGTGTTTTGTGTGTGTGGTGTGTGTGTGTGTGTATGTGTGTATGTGTGTGTGTGTGTATGTGTGTGTGTGTGTGTGTGTGTGTGTGTGTGTGTGTGTGTGTGCGTGTGTGTGTGTGTGTGTGTATGTGTGTGTGTGTGTGAATGTGTTTGTGTGTATGTGTGTATGTGTGTGTGTGTGTGTGTACTCACCTAGTTGTACTCACCTAGTTGAGGTTGCGGGGGTCGAGTCCGAGCTCCTGGCCCCGCCTCTTCACTGATCGCTACTAGGTCACTCTCCCTGAGCCGTGAGCTTTATCATACCTCTGCTTAAAGCTATGTATGGATCCTGCCTCCACTACATCACTTCCCAAACTATTCCACTTACTGACTACTCTGTGGCTGAAGAAATACTTCCTAACATCCCTGTGATTCATCTGTGTCTTCAGCTTACAACTGTGTCCCCTTGTTACTGTGTCCAATCTCTGGAACATCCTGTCTTTGTCCACCTTGTCAATTCCTCTCAGTATTTTGTATGTCGTTATCATGTCCCCCTATCTCTCCTGTCCTTCAGTGTCGTCAGGTTTGATTTCCCTTAACCTCTCCTCGTAGGACATACCTCTTAGCTCTGGGACTAGTCTTGTTGCAAACCTTTGCACTTTCTCTAGTTTCTTTACGTGCTTGGCTAGGTGTGGGTTCCAAACTGGTGCCGCATACTCCAATATGGGCCTAACGTACACGGTGTACAGGGTCCTGAATGATTCCTTATTAAGATGTCGGAATGCTGTTCTGAGGTTTGCTAGGAGCCCATATGCTGCAGCAGTTATTTGGTTGATGTGCGCTTCAGGAGATGTGCCTGGTGTTATACTCACCCCAAGATCTTTTTCCTTGAGTGAGGTTTGTAGTCTCTGGCCCCTAGACTGTACTCCGTCTGCGGTCTTCTTTGCCCTTCCCCAATCTTCATGACTTTGCACTTGGTGGGATTGAACTCCAGGGGCCAATTGCTGGACCAGGTCTGCAGCCTGTCCAGATCCCTTTGTAGTTCTGCCTGGTCTTCGATCGAGTGAATTCTTCTCATCAACTT